>VZZY01002313.1:0-27591 GCA_013400335.1 Eurystomus gularis
ACACAAAATGAACATCGTTACAGTGTACATCGTACAGGACCACCAAGCAAACAGGCTGGCCAGCATCATGAACATGCTCTGATTTCAAACAAAATATATATAAACAGAGAATCACGTCTAACAAGGGTTATTTTAACACGCTTTGAACAGATTCCATCCTTATCTCAACTCTCAGATGCCTCGGGTTGGGCGCCAAAAGATGTGGGGGTTTAGTGAAGCCCTGGCGGGGGTCCTCGGTGGAGCTGCCCTGTGGCCTCGCTGCTTCTCCCCGCCCCCTCCCCTCTGCCGCGGGTTGTGGACAGAGAAAGAAAAAAAAAAAAGACAGGTTTTAAAGTGCCTTTTTGAGATGAGATAAGGAAGGTTTAATATAAACAACAAAAAACCACGTAATAAACAAGAACAACTGTAACAGTGAGAAAGGAGCAATACAAAAAAAGAATAATACCGGACAACAGTGACGGACCTGAGCGAAGCAGCCCAACTGGAACTGCCCCCCCACTGCTACTGGCCCCGGGGCATGACGTCAGCATGGTATAGAATAACCTGGCTCCACCAAAATTAACCCTGTCCTGGCCAAACCAGGACAGTGATGTAACATGGAATCACAGACTAATGAAGAGAAAAAAACATTCAGCACATCTGAAAGGTATAAAAATTAGTCCCAGGTGAATCCTAGAGGGAAGTGGGAGAAACTATTACCATCATAGTCCTCCAAGCAAAGGAGCTGAGTTGCCAGCTTACCTGAACACCCCTCTTTTCTATGTTGTCCTGTTTTTCTCTTTTCTCTGTACTAATGATATCTGAACTAGTAACAGTAATTGTTCAGGCTGTTAAGATTTCAATTACACTAGAAAAAAGTGTTGGTTTTACATATGAAATTATTTCCTTTTGTCTATTAGAGTAGTATAGTGTAATACTAAGATTGCTTTTTTTAGTCATGAATCATCCATAGAACATGAGAACAACAACATTTTAATCTTTTTGTGACTTTTTGTTCATTTTTATGGGCGTAAAATGGTTCGTACTGAGCAATGGTAGCTTGGAATGCTAGCACTGTTTTTACCAAGGCACATTTTTTGAGCAAGTTGATCTAACTGGGCATTTGTACTTGCTTTTAACAGATTTTGTTAGGATTACCATTGGCTGTAACATAAATCTTCATGATAGAGTAATTGCACATTTTAGATGTATACATTTAAGCCTTCTGAAACCTGAAATGGGCTCCTATATGCCAATATGAATAAGCAGTTGTACTGTTTCACAGGAAAACCTGAAAGTGTTTGTAGGGGAAACAGTCACGGTGTATTTGTGGATCTTAAGGGCAAAGCTGTTGAAGGGAGAATCAACATCTAAGCCTGATATGAGGTCCAGGAAACAAATGGAGTAAAACCAGCGGGCTGAGATTATTGATGTTTGAAAAGCTCTGTGCCTGCTACACCGAAAAGCTGTAAATTGTCACTTGACCATGTCAGGCTGATAATGTTATAAATTTGATCCCTGTGCCTTGGCCTGAGGCAAGAGCACGGCTGCTGTGCAAGTCTCTGTGATGGGTTTCTGCACATTTCTCTGCCCTCCAGGTTCTCAGCTCCCTTGGGTACCACGTGGTCACATTTGATTATCGAGGTATGTGGGCTTCTTTTATTATGAAACACTTTTAGATGTTTCTTTCTGTAGAAGCAACAAAGAAGTTGCTCCTTTTTTGGGGGGATCTCAGGAGAGCTGTTGCTTTATAAATGCTTGCTGCCAGCTAATTAGATGTGATTATTGCTTCTTTTTTTCCTCATGAGTATTCAAACAACTTCCAGAAATTTCTTTGCAGTGCTTTTCTGTGTAGCACTGCTTCCTGATGTTTGGCTCAGTAGACTCTGGCTCCTTTCTGTCCTCATGCACAGGGCTCATTGATTTGGGAGCTAAGGAGCAGAGAGTGACCCAGGCACCTGCTGTCACAGTATCCAGTTAAGGCATCCTCCAGGTGTGCATCTGGAAACTAATAAGCTTGCCCACATGTATTCTTTTGAATATGACTTTCCTGAGGTCTCACAAGGAACTGAAATTGCACTCTTTTAAAAAGTTGATAGGTGAGATATGACATAGAGTAAATTTGCTAACAATTGGTAACATCCTCAGCAGAAACCCTGGCCATTTTGCAACTGTTCCACCAGCAGTCAAACATCTGCTGCTCTTTTTTTCCCTCCTTAGTATTTAAGCCATTGCTGCAACGTAATGCCACTGGAGATACAGGAAAGAAATTAATCCATTGCATTTTTATTAAGATGACATCTGGGAGAGGTTTATTTGTAGGACCCTGTCCTGATTTTCAGTCTTGCTGACAGCTGCTTCTGTGGCTGGTTATTTGGTATCAGAAGGGATGTGGGATGCTTGCTGCTTAGCATAAGATGTATAGACGTGCTGCAATAACGATAGAGCCAAAACAATCAGGAGGGTGGAAAATTGCTTGAGGGCATTGATTGAACAGCATGAGTAAACTGATGGTGCAATAGCTTTGTGAAATGTGCTTTGTTTTTGACCCTAAGCATCCAATTCTTATGCTTTAGAGACTCCACTTACAAATTGGTTACATGCTTGCAAAAGCATGTAAGGGTTAGGAGCTGGGCTGTTGCAAATGGGCAAGTGCAAGCACACAGTGTGGTAGTGTTTGAGATCCAGCTCTTGGTTTTGTTGTTGACTAGATCCACAAAAAACTCTTCGGCAGCCAGCAATTAATTAGCTCTACTGGATCAGTCAGGGCTTTCAGTCCCAAATTGTAGAGGTGCACAGTGAGATAAACTGTCCATGTCCCAGGTCCCTATGCAGCTGTAGATGGGCTGCATAGGAGAACTGGCTGCCTTTGCTGACCAGTTTTGTGTGATTCTCAGGACTATTTGTATTTCAGGCTGGGGTGATTCAATAGGCAGCCCTTCAGAAAGAGGAATGACCTACGATGCCCTTCATGTCTTCGACTGGATAAAAGCAAGAAGTGGAGACAACCCTGTCTATATTTGGGGACACTCCTTGGGCACAGGGTAAGCATCTAATCTCAGTGGGACTTAGCAGCTTCTGGAAAACATTAAATACTGACCTTGAATGAAGATGCCGTTTGCCATAACTGCTGCTGGCATGGCTTGGAGTCTGTGGCATAACTGCTGAACAGCAGCTTCCCCTTTGCACTCTACAGAGTGAGAAAGGCTACAGTGAATGACTACACAGGAATTGGTCTTCTTTCCCAGTGGGTTGCACTGAAAAAAAGACAGAATAATATAATGCAGATTGACCAAGCAGAGGGAAAGTCAGACTGTACTGATCTCTTCCTGTGGTGAACCTATGTCTCTGTGTCCTTCAGAGCAGAACACGAGGCTTCTCAGATACTCTGAGCATGTGCTCGTGATTTGTGCTTACAGAACACTTTCCTCCTGTCGTGGCAAACGTGCCACATGTAATCAGCACTCATGCAGATGTGTGCATGACTACACTGCTGGCTATCTGGTCATGATCATGCCTGGCATAGGGAAGTTCAAAGTGTCAAGTGCCTTTGCCTGTGTGTTTTTAACTTCCCTTTCCTGCTTCCTTTCTATCCATTGCTGTCTGGAGGTGTTCTGTGTTCAGCAGGCAGCATGTGCTCTTACCCATTGATTTGCAGAGGAGTGGAGGGCAAACACGAGTTACTTTTGAGTTGAGCTGTGTGCAGATTAAACTTTGTGACCACAACAGCTTGTCTTGCTGTCCAACAAATATGTTGCTGTGACAGGAAGGTATTTCAGGATAGTGTCTCTTCATTGCTCTGATACTAAACATCCTGCTCTGAGAGAAGGCAAATGCTTTGCCTTTGGCTCTTCCTCTAAATTTTTGCTATGTTCAGGACCCCTTTCTGAGTCAGAGCATGCTTGTGACATTTCCCAGTGCACTGCAATCTGAGTGGCCTGGGACTGTGGTCCCCAACTGAATTCCCTGGTGACCATAGCCAGCCTGGAGTTTGAGTTTTTCGAAATATGCTGTGCTTGGAGGATTCAGCAGCTTTGGAAATACCGCTGTCCCATTAGGGAGATGGATGGGGGAGATCTTGCTGCTTTCTGACCAAGCTGTGGAAACTCCTTGCAGTGTCACCCTGGGACCCTGTGCGCCAGCTGCCTGGAACACAGCACCCCTCTGCCCATACCCTGCATTCCCCCTCTTTCTTGCTCAGCCCTTGTGATCTGGAGGTAAGAGGCTGTGTCACACAGCTGCAGATATGCTGGGGGCCTGAGAACCACAGTAAAGGAGGTCCTTTCAAGTAGCTACAGGGGGTTCTGCTTCCTTGGACTTGTTCACTTACCTAAATACAGGCACCTGATGCAATTTGGAACAGTTGTGTATGGGAGACCTGTGGAAACAAGTCATTGTGGCCTGGCTGCCCACACCTCAGACAGTGTGAGAGAACTGTTGTTATGGCAGTTGAATTGTACCTCTGCCACCTTCAACTACTAGAGACTGTTGCTTTGCAGAGGGCCTGCACCAATTTAAATGCTCATTGTTCTTTACAGGGTCGCAACAAATCTAGTGAGGCGACTTTGTGAGAGAGGTAAGTCTGGTGGGTGGGTGCTCTTCCCACCCAGCCTGGGTGCTGCTGGTGTTCTAGATTTCCACATATGTTTGCAGTTGTAACAAGGCTGTCCTTGGTGCCTCGTGGTGGCAGCTCTCATAAGGCAGATCCTGACCTTGCTGGCTATCTGCACCCCTGCATTTCAGCACATTGCCTTCATCTTTTCAGAAACACCCCCAGATGCCCTGATACTGGAGTCTCCATTCACCAACATAAGGGAGGAGGCACGAAGTCACCCCTTTTCTGTGGCAAGTACACAGTGGCTCTCACACTAGTGGCATGTAATTGCATGCTTAGAATTTAACCTTCAGAAGTGATGTAGCTAAGCTAACTGCATGACTTACAGGGCAGCAGTGATATTTATAAGCATTAACTGCACTTAAGGTAGCTCCTGGGAAGACTAGTGCAATAAGCAGTACCAGGGCCATGTGTGGAGCCTGCTTAAAGAAAACAGAAACTAGGCAGTAAGGGAGGGGAAGATAGACTCTGCTCTCAGCAGTGGACAGCCTGTTCTTGTCTTGTAGCTTCTCTGTTGTAGGAGGCTATTTTGTGGACTGTGAGACAAGTGATGGCAAGCTGGGGTTCTCTTGGTCACTACACTGTCCATGTGGCCTCTTCGTGCTTGCATGGTTGCCTAGGAGAGTTCTCTCTGATACGGCCATTTCTTCCATCCAGCATGGCTGCAAGTTGATTATGAACTGAGCAGACACGCAGACCAGGTGTTGGAAGCGAGCAAGCTGGTGAGCTGCCTTGGGATAAAGCATTCTTCTAGGAAGACTGTTGCCAGCAGCAGCATGATGCCTAGAGACCTTGACTGTACAAGCACCCAGGGAGCCTGGTCCTCAGCAGGCTGATAAGATGGGCCTGAAACAGGAGAGGAAACAGAATACTGGTGGAAACATAGGCCCTCTCCCTGCAGAGAGCACAGCTATGGGATGTTACTGGGATGGCAGTGGCCTGCCCTGTTACTGCTGTTTGTATAACTGTCTTGCTGGTGCCTGCCACTAATGCAGATTTTTCCTCTCAGATATACAGATACTTCCCTGGGTTTGACTGGTTCTTCCTTGACCCCATCACGACAAGTGGAATTAAATTTGCAAATGATGAGAAGTAAGTTCCCTCTTTGGGGTTTCAGCTGTGGCTGCAGTGAGCCATGGCAAGCATCAAGGAAGAAAGACATCAGATTGCACTCTCTGCTTTTTGTTGTTGTTGTAGCATTATACTTGCTGAAGTGATTGCAGTTACTCTTGTAGCCCTGAATGCGACACAGCTTTGCACTGTGGAGCTCTTTTTTTTAATTGTTCTTAATAAGGACAGATGTGACAGAGCACAGAGGCTACTGAGGGATATGCTAATTTGGTTTCTGTGATTTATGCTTTTCAAGTGTACATGACACATTGAACAGTAGCACTGAGACACTGAAGGTTTGGGAAGATTTCTCTGCTGTGCATTTCCATAAGTGACCCTGTGTGTAATAACATTGTCTTTTTTCACTGAGTCTAGCTCAAGAGCCTGAGCATTTGTGAGTTTGGTTTCCAGTACTGAAACCAAACCAGACCTTTGAGGATGATGCTTTGCAGTAGGGCGAGCCTAAGCAGCAAATAGCTTTTACAAGGGTGCCTTTCACTAGTAAATTTTCTATAGATCACATGAGTAGTGCCCAGATAACAGTGTTCTGAAGATCAAAACTGCAGTCTAATGACTCACAGGACACATTTGTCATCGCAATTTCCTTGAAAATCCAAGCATGATGGGACTGCTCTGTGCCTTTGTGACATTGTTGTCTCTTTTGCAGTGTGAAATACATTTCCTGCTCCCTACTCATCCTTCATGCTGAGGATGACCCAGTGGTACCATTTCATCTGGGAAAAAAGGTACACATGTGGCTCTGCAAACTAATCCAGTGGGAGGAACTGATGTCGATAGAATGACATCCCAGCCAGGCAAAAAAGCAGCAATAGGATAGTGTGTGTAGAAATGCACAGAGCCCAAAGGGACACAAATTCTGTGGTGTTGGAGGTGGCAAATCAATAGCGAAATGGAGCTAGAGTTAGCAAAGCTGGTCAAGCCAGGGCCCAAAACTGACCCCTGAGAGGGGTGCTAGTTTGGCAGGGGTAGCTGATTTGGAGTGACATATATTCTTCACCTGCCTCCCCTTGGACTCAGCTTTACAACATCGCTGCAACATCACGGAGTTTCCGAGACTACAAGGTGCAGTTTGTTCCATTCCACACAGACCTCGGCTACCGGCACAAGTACATCTACAGGAGTCCAGAGCTACCTCGAATACTGCGGTAACAGCCCAGCTAACCAGGGTCTCCTCTGGTTTGGGAGGGAACTGGGCTCTGGGGCATACTGTGACATGTGCCCAGAGCAAGAGAGATGTATAACAAGTGCCTGTATTGGCAGCTCTTCTGGAAACCCCTTTGGTCTCCAGAGTGGGTGAGGCACTGGGGCTGGCTTAGCACAAAGTCAGAGCTCTCCACCTCCCTGCAAAGCACATTTTGGGAAGGGGAGCCACAGAAAGCTGGGAGCGCTTCTCCTCTCTGGCTCCTCTCTGCAGTGAGCTGGATGCTCTGGAAGAGTTGTTTTCAGAG
Organism: Eurystomus gularis; assembly: GCA_013400335.1. Lineage (NCBI taxonomy): Eukaryota > Metazoa > Chordata > Aves > Coraciiformes > Coraciidae > Eurystomus > Eurystomus gularis. The sequence continues at coordinate 7,174 of VZZY01002313.1, forward strand.
CAGTTACTTCTGCTTGCCTCTTCTGGTGGGAGCCACTGATGGGTGAGAGCAAAGCTCAGTGCTGTTCCCTGTAGCTGCAAGTGCTTGAGCCCTAATATTTTCTAGGGGAATGGAAAGATCTGCAGGCTGCAGCATGCACCAGTGTAGGAGAGCAGAGTGTCACTGCTGTGTCGTTTTCTTTCCTAGGGAATTCCTGGGAAAATCTGAACAGGAGCATCGTCATTGAAGACTGGCTTCAAACCAGTGTGTGGCAGCACAGAGATTTTCCTTCCTTTCTTTCCTTCCTCTCTCTCCTTTTTGTCCCCTCTCCGTGCGGGTCAGTCTGCCATTCTTCCATCCCTGGCACTAGGGGAGGTCAGGAATTCCCACTCTGGTCCTAATGTGATGTGTACGCTTGGCAACTCCAGCTCCCTGCATCAGCATCTGTGATGGTAGAAGAAAGAAGTTGGCTTGTTTTTTGACATAGATGGAGGGGTGATAACAGGCCAGGAGCCAGTACCAGACTGTGAAAAATGTAAGCACAACAAAGCCTGGCCAATCCAGCGTGATACCCCTGAGGACAGACATTCCTAAGACACATGTGTCATGACCAGGGGTGTTTCTTTAACTTTTAAACACTGCTGCTGATTTTGGATCATGTAGAGACTCATTTGTAGGTGAATGGCTTTTGCCGTGTCTCCATACCACAGTTGTCTTGCTTGAGTTTGAGGTGTTCTCTTTCTAGGAAATACATGTTTCACCTTTCCTTTTCACTAAGTGGCTGTAATTACAAATACATGGAAGATCCAGGTGGTGAGAGATATATTTATTTAGCTCTTCAGTCACAATGTGTTGCAAGTGTTGGGCTAATTGCACACATTTGGAAATAAATTTTTGTTTTTGTTCTTGCTTTTCAAACATCTATTTAATGGAAAAGGTTAGTGCCTTTTTATCTTTTTTGTACCCTTTTCCTTCTGAACAGTTTCTGCTCCCATCCCTGCTATACTCTGTGGAGCTCCTACCCTTCTTCACATGCACATCCTATTAGGACTGAAGTGACTTACGTAGATAAATTGCAAACTTGAGAGTTTAAGCCAGAAAGTTTTTTTGCTTGATCTCTCTCTTCCATGAATGTGGGCCTGGAATGCGGGAATGGGTGTCTTCCATTCTCCCTGTACACACCCAGACAGACGTGCTTCCTTTGGGTGGTAAGGCAGGTCTTTTTCCTCAGCTACCCTTTAACTCATTAGGTTAGGTTTTCCTGTTCCTGGTGGCTACACTGTTCCTCTGTAGTTAAAAATAGGCAGTGCTATGCAGTTCTTAAGAAGTCTGAGGTGTCCCTCCTCATCTTTCCCTCCACCTCTCTTCTGTGCTCTGCGCATCCTAGGCACACTCCATCTCACAGCCATGGTCAGAGCACATTGTCTTGGTGGCAGAAGTGGAAATGAGCCTCTTCCTTGGGGAGAGGTTCTGGGACTGTCCTTGCCTCAGGCTAGAACAGGGACTGTTTTGTGTCTCCAGCAAGCTCTGCACTGGGACAGCAGAGGGTCATATGCTGACTCTATGGTGTCTGGCTGACCTGGCCCTGCCCCCTGTCAGTCTATACAGACAGAACCAGGTGCTGTAGGTTTAGTCACTACAGCTCAGTGAATTGTGTTGCCTGAAGGGTCTGTTCAGGGGTGTACAGCATTGTATAAACTGCTCAGCACGCACCCAAGTTGTATCTGCAGGCTCATACTAGTTGCAAGCAGACAGTAGCTTGCTGTACTGAGATTCTTCTGCCATAGCACGATTGTCCCTGAGGTTTCTGACCCATGATACTCATAAGCTAACTGTGCCACCTAAATTGTTTGATGCATTTGTGTCTATTGCACTGACAGAAGAGAAACACATACTTGGATCTGGAGAGCGATGTGCACGTTCCAGCTAATGCTGCTGCCAGCAGCTGGCTTGGGGAGAAACAGCCTGAGCTGGAGGCTGCCTGGCTGGCTTCCTCTCGCTTGCCAGAGCTGAGGGCACAGCACATAACTGCTGCTGTTAGTGATCCTAACACCACCATTCCTGTTAGGCTGGTGATATGCTTGGAAATTTAAACTGAACTATTTATCTTAAAGTGGTGTAGTTTTAATAAAGGCATTGACTGCTGCTCACTTCAGCTTCACCTGTTTTACCTGGCAGTTTTGGGGCTTTTTCCCCCCCGCAAGTTAGGCGGGTCAGCTGGGTGTGTGGCAGGGCTGCAGTAGCATTGTGCATTGGAAATGAGCTCACAGCTGGGACCAGGGAAGTCTGTGACTGCTGCCAGCTGTTGGTGAGCAGCTCTCCTGGATTCCAGTGGATCTGTGCCTGTAGTTCAGCTGCGGCCAAGGCTCTGCTTCCTCAGTGGGTGTGGGGGAAATGTGAGCTTTCTAGAAAGGAGCCCTGTGGGCCATTTGCAGGGCAAACCTTATCACTGCAACCACCCCCCGAGTACCTAAGTCAACATGCCAGGGAGCTTCAGCCCTAGCTATCCCATTGCAGCCCTCTAGTACCAGCTCCCTCTTGCACACCCTGTGCACGGGCAAGACTGACCTTTCTGCTGGGGGAATGTTGCCCCCATGATGGTGTCAGCACTCCAGCACCGTGCCAGTTGCAGGAGACCATATCCCATAAAGCCACAGGTGGGGAAGGCCTAAACCCACAGAAGTGGAGTAGTCACAAGTCCAGACTGAAGTCAAACCAGTAAGTGTTCTGGTTTTAATGAGTTGGTATCACACAGGGAGAGTACTGGTGCACTACACAGCACTATGGGTGTTAAACTTTGACCCCAACACCAGCAGGGACACACAGAGCAGCATGACCCAGCTGTGGAGGGATGCAAGATGTGATACATATTCACCCCTTGGGCAGCACCCAGCATACAGCTGTGCCTGGAGAGCCAAGAGCCTGCTTGAGGCTGGCCACCCCAGCTGGCAGTGGCAGGTACAACCCTCTCCATGCACATATGGAGGCTAAAAATCTGTGGAGTGGCTTGGTTACTGGGCTGTTAGTTAATAAAGAGGTATGGGACAAGGCTATAGCAAGCAAGTCACTAATCCCAGGCTCACTCTCCTTTTCCTTGTGGCACATAGCATTTGATATTGGCACCTGCACTGGGGCCAGCTGCTTTAACAGCCAGCCTCACCTTCTCTAAGCATTACTGGGGAAAGGGGTGATGGAGGGGCAGAAAGTGGGCCCCCCCCTTGCTGTGGGGCTGGCAGACCCACTAGAGGAGGATGCAAGACACACTCTGTGGGGCAGGTGCAAGGAGACCAAGCCAGGCTGCATACAGGGAGAGGGGAGGATGTAGTTGGAAAGCCCTTGTTAACCATGGAGCACAGCTGTGGAAGACTTATTTGTGGGCATCTCACTAAAAGCACTATGCAGCACATGCAGGCTGGATACATGGGTACAAACACAGGGTCTGTTCTCCTCTCCTCTAGCTCCTGTTCCTCAGTCAGGGCTCCTCCTCCTTAGAGCAGCATTCTACCCATCTGAGTGGTGGTGAAATGCAGGTGAGGCCTCCTAGGCTGGGAGCCCATCCCTCCTTCCCTCTGTGCTTGCATCAATCCCGGGGGAGGTTAGGTGGGGGGATTTTTGTGGCAGATGGCTCCACATGCCAGATCTCCTGGGCATACTCCATGATGGTCCTGTCACTGGAGAACTTGCCCGAGCATGCAATGTTCCTGATTACTTTCCTAGTCCACTTCCGGGGGTCCTGGGAAGAGAAGAGGCAATTGCAGCAGTCAGGCACACAGCTCTGTCCCAGCTCGAAGCCTTGCAGGGCAGCAGCTATGCACACACAGCTGGTTTGAACACTGTGGTGTGGGGCTGCTGAAGCAGAAAACCTGGCCTTGCTCTGCCTCATGCCCACACGAGATACTGTCTGTAAGAAGAGCTCCACAGGAGCACACACATCCCAGCTCCCCGCTGCACTGCCATGGCCAAGAACCCCATCCCTGCCCATTGGTAGTCCGCAGCCCTTACCATGAAGAGCTGGTCCACTTGGCCTTGGCATTTAATGTAGGCCTCATAGTCGGCAAACACCTTAAACCTGAAACCCAAAGCAGAGTAAGGCTGGGGTTTGCCTGCTCGAGGGTTCCAGTCTGGCAGGACAGGGCAGCACGGACATCTTCCTGCAGCCAGGCAGGGGTTAGCCTCTGCGCAGGGGACCCAGGCCAGCTGGGAAGAAGGCCTGGACAGGCTAAGATCAGCCCACCAAAGGGGATTGCTTGCCAGGACTCACCTGTCATGGTACATGAGCATGTTCACAATGTCCTTGAAGCAGTTAGGGTCTCGAGGGGAGAAAAAGCCACTGCTGATCTGGTCAACAGCTTGTTTCAGCTCAGGCAGGCGCTCGTAGTACTCCTGTGCATTATACCTGTGCCCAGCAGAGACAGGCTGTAGGGACTACAGGGCCCCTGGAGAGCAGGACCTGACAGGTCTGTGGCAGGGAAGGTAGACAGGGATGTTGTATGGCTCCTGAGAGAGGGGCCTTGTTCCTGGGGCTGTGTCCATCAGAGCACACTGCTAGTGGCTCCAGGACCAGTTGCAGTGTTTGAAATGCTTTGTGCCCAGGCTCATGTCCCATTCACAGCCACTGCACTATGGCTCAGATGCTTGGGCTGCATCCTTGCTGGACCATCCACTGACCAGCCCAGGGCGGAGGCTTGCTCCAGCCCCCTGCTTTTTCCTGCTCCACAGCGGCCCAGGGAGGAGGGTGTTCCTCCCAGAGATCATGGCTCTCCCTGCAAGAGCCAGGACTCTATCCCCATCTGACAAGCCCTGGCACACACTGGACTCTCCCAGCACCAACCCTTGTCGATCCAGAGCCTCCACATCCTCCACCCGCATGCCAAAGATGAAGAGGTTTTCTTCGCCTGCCTCCTCAGCCATTTCCACATTGGCCCCATCCATGGTACCAATGGTGAGGGCCCCATTCACCATGAACTTCATGTTGCCAGTACCCGAGGCCTCTGTGCCAGCTGTGGAGATCTGCTGGGAGAGATCTGCTGCTGGGATCACTGCCGGGTGCAAAAGAGGTAAGAGTTAATCCTTGGCACACTGCATCTCCCCCCCTCACCTAGGCCTAGGATACAAAACAACCCTGGGCATCTGCTAGTGGTCCTGCTGACCTCAACCTCAGCCCAAATAGCATGGCTCTGGGGCCAGAGCCAGGCTCAGCCCTGCCATGTCCTTACACAGGATCAGACATACCCTTCTCAGCCAAGGATACCCGGTAGTTTTCCAGGAAGATGACCTTGAGCTTGTCCCCCACGTAGGGATCGTTGTTGATGACCTCACCGATGGACGTGATGAGTTTGATAATCATCTTGGCCATGTGGTAGCCAGGGGCTGCCTGAAGAAGAGCAGCCCATAAATGGTGAAGGCTTTTAAGGAAGGGAGAGCATGAAAGGTGCCAGTGTATGTCCTCACGATGAGGAGATTCTGGACTTTGCCTCTGCTGTTCACATAGCTCAGCAACAACTCCCTACTGGGAGAAGTCCTCAGCCATAGGGAAAGTGATGGGGCCTTGTTCAGTCCAATTAGTCCATGGAAATGTTTCCTGAAGAGCCCACCAGCAGACACATGCTGGCTAACTTACAGCACACCTGGCAAAGCTGCAGAAAGGGGACGGCATGTTGCCCATATCTGCACTGACCCATGCATGCACCGAGCCTGAAATACACATTACCTTTCCTCCAATCATAATAGTCCTGGGCACAAAGGATTTGGATGGATCGCTTCTGATGCCTGAAAGAGCAAGAGCATAACACAACTGAGGTGAAGATAAACTGAACAGTTTCTTGCATGCATCAGAGGTGGGCTGGGAGCCCAGCCCATGTCATGTGGACACAGCAAACTTGCAGGACCCTGAAGCCCAACCAGACATCTGCCAGAGCTGTGGTAGGCAAAAATGGGCTACAAAGTCCTTGGAGAACAACTCAAGCCAGCAAGATGCAGAGCTCAAATGACTTACCTCCCTTTGGGAACAGGCAGGGGCCCACACTGGTTTTAACTTGCACCAGGTCAGTTCTAACATCTGCAGTACAGGTGTGGGGCTTATCTGGTCCCTAAGACCCAGCTAGGCTGGAGACATGCGCTATAAGCTTTTCCTCAGAGCTCTGTACAGCCCTTCAAACACTGTCTTCTGTCCTGGAGAGAGGCTCTTCATGATAGGAGGGCAGAGCTAGTTAGGCTCACAAGTCCTTGGCCACCAGCTGGCATACTTTTATACACGAGCTCTAGCAGTGAACAGCTGGTGGGACAACCCTTGCCTACCAGCCGCAGGACTTACGGTTGTAGAGGGTAATAGCATGCAGGCAATTCAGCAGTTGCCGCTTGTACTCATGGATTCGCTTGACCTGAACATCAAACATGGATGAAGGGTTGATTTTGACCTTGTACTGCTCCTCCAAGTAGGCTGCAAACTTCAGCTTGTTCTCCTGGAAATAAAATCTTGTAAGAAACAGGCATGGATTCCCAAGCTTTGCGTGAGCAGTAAACATTCACTGCCGGGATGTTCCTGGGAGCACAGTGCCTTTAGCCTTCTTCCCTTCGCCCCACCTGCAGTGCACATTACCTGTTTGACTTTTGCCACCTCCCTGATAAAAGCCTCATTATTGATGAAATCCAGTAGCTTCTTCAGCTGGCTCAGATCTGTGATAAAGCCTTCCCCGATTTTCTAAAAGAACAAACCAACAGAAGGATGTCCCGCTCATCAGACACCTCACCCCATGCATGACTGCCCTTCCCCAACAGAAATGCCACAGTCCTGCTGGGAATTGGAAGAGGCACTCCAGCCAGGAAAAGGGGTACAGTTTGTTATGCCGAGGTTACTTCTCTGTATCATCAGGGAGCCCAAAGGTACAGAGGAAACAGGACATTTGCAAAAAATCCAAACAAGTCCCTCTCTCAATGAGCATTAGAGGGAGGATGTGTGCACATGTAACACGGCCTCCTGGCAGCTGGAGAAACTGATGAGCAGGGCATAAGGATATATTTACTTGCAGGATGTTATTTAGCTATGGCACGTTGCCGTTTGAAGCAAAAAACTGTGCTAAAAGGCCTGGTAAACAAAGGAGACAGAACTGGGACGGGAGCTCTTTGTAACTGTGAAGCTGAATGCTTTTGCAGACACTGCATTCCACACACCATGGAACTGCCTGACAGGTTGTGTGTAGTCACTGCGAGGGCAGGGAATCAGATCCAAGTTTCTGCAATATTTTTGGCCTACTCTTCATCACTGACTTTAAAGACCAGCCAGTCTCACACCTACATGTGTAACAGGCCTGCTCCTCCTAGGCTGTTCTCACACACACCCACCAGGTGCTAGCCTCAGCTCTGATCAGACCACACGAAGGGGTGGTCAGAAGCAAACAGACCACGCTCAGCCCCTCACTTCAGATGCTCATGGCTCACCTCAGCAATAACGTCAGCCAGTCCTGGGTTGCACAAAAGGAGCCAGCGCCTTGGTGTAATCCCATTTGTCTTGTTCTGAAACTTCTCTGGCTCCAGCTCATAGAAGTCCTTGAACCTGGAATACCACGGAGGGTTGAACCACTCACCACCACCCAGAGCTTCAGCTGGGCCCCCACTGTATGTGCTCCTGATTCAGTACAGTCTTTGCGGATCTCCGTGTGACAAGTGTGAACTATCTATGCTGCCTCCCACCCCTTCCTCAGCTGTAATGCCAAGGGTTTCACCAGCTCCAAAGGGAGATGAGTTAGACCTTGCATGCACGCAAATGAGATGGTCTCCCCAGCCTGCCATGCCCAACCAAAGCAGACCTTTACCTCGAAGCTTGTAGGCAAAGCCCAGTGAGTGGAGAGGGTGCATGCCTGGGGTGTCCCCCAACTCACACTGAATTCTTCACAATATCAGAGTGGATGCGGGCTACACCGTTGACTGCATGGGAGCCAATCACACAGAGATGGGCCATGTTAATACGTTTGCAGTCTCCTTCCTCGATCACTGACATCCTCCGGAGACGGTCAATGTCCCCTGGGTAGAGAGATGCCACCCGCTGCAGGCAGGCAAAAAGAGTCCCTCATTAGCAACCCAGCCATAGGACCTAGGAACACTCCCATCCTAAAGGCAGCCAGATTAACAACACTTAGAGTGCCCCCAACCTGTGACCAGCCCAGTCCCTTACATCCAGATGCATTTGGTTGAGGGCATAAATGATCTCTAGGTGACGTGGCAGCAGCTTTTCAAACATGGAGACTGGCCAGCGCTCCAGGGCTTCAGGCAACACAGTATGGTTGGTGTAGGCACAAGTCCGTTTCGTGATCTCCCAGGCCTGTGTTACAGACAGCAGGTTAATGCAATGTTCAGCTCAGGAGGAGAAAGGAAACCTTGTGTGAGGACAGGACAGCAGCTCCCTGCAAGGACGCATAGTTCCTTTCCCTGCAAGGTTTGGCATGGATCTCCCATCTCTGCTTACCTTGTCCCAATCTACTTTCTCCACATCCACCAGGATCCGCATCAGCTCTGGGATGGACAGGGCAGGGTGGGTGTCATTTAGCTGAATAGCCACCTGCAATACAGACTTGCTGGTCTCAGATCTGGCAATTATAGAACTGTGATAGCGTCCCACATGCATGGGGTTGGGGTGAGGGTCAGCCCTAAGCTTCTTCTCATAGTACACACCCCAGAAGCAGAGCTTCCAGGAACAGAGCAAGTTTTGCTCTAAATTGCAAATTTTTCCCTGGGAAAATGGGCCCGGAGCATCCTGCTCTCCTCATAATAAGCAGGTCTAGCTGAAACATCCCCCAGACCTTCTCTGTCCACAAGCTCACCTTGTCCGGGAAGGTTTCAAAGCATGTTCTCACAGGATCTCGACAGCCAAATTTGGAGGACTTAAAGCGGCGGATGATATCTTGGAGGGTAGCAGCCACCACAAAGTACTCCTGTTTCAGCCGCAGCTCCTTGCCTTCAAAGAACTGCAAGTGGGGGGACCACAGCCATCAGTGCTGTAGCTGCCAGCCCCAGCTGGCAGACAGACCCCTAGGGATGCTCTTATCCACTCTGACAGGCTTCCCATCCGGCCTCACAGGCTCAGCAGCTCCTCAGGACAAATCTGGATGTTTATCACAGTGCCTCTGATACGGAAGCAGCTGTAGGGACTGACAAGGGGTTTGGCATCCCAAATAGCTGCCTCCAGAGAGCAAAAGAACCTGCTACATCCATGCTACTCCTACAGAGCAAGCACAGCTCCCTCCCCAACTGCAAGACCATTTGCAGTGTTTTTGGACCAAGGATTTTGGACTCCACGCAATAGAAAAAGAGCCAGTGTCTCTGGACACACCAGCTGCCTCCCATGCACACTATACTTTGTGCTGGTGTTAAAACACCAGCAGGAATGAGAGGGTGGGGGTAAAGTGCAGGAGATGAGCTTTTCCAGCATAGATGCTAATCCATGACCAGAAAGTGAGGGGTCTTGCCTTTTGGAGCTGATGCCCACTGAGTGCATGGCCTGAGACAGTCCTTGCAGTGAGAAATGCCTTGAACTGGGGATGGAAATAAGTCCCCTCTCATGGCTGACTCTGAAATGACAACTTACTTCTGCAAAGGCTAAGTCATGTAAATTGGCAATTGCTTTGAATTTGAAGGAGCAGTACATCTTTTCCTCCCTGCAGCAGGGAACAGAGCAGCTATACAATATGGGGCAGACTCTCAGCTGCCATCAGGCAATAGAGACCCTCTGGAGACAGCGGAGCTGTGTCTGTTCACTGAGAACTGCAGAGCCAACCTATTGTATTTTAAAAAATCCTCAGACCAGAACAATAAATACCAGGTGGTCATGACCTTCCAGTGCTGCAAACAAGGTGGTACAACTACAGGGAAGACATTTCAAGCAGCAGGGAAGAGAGGCAAGAGAGTCACTCACGTTGTCATTTGGGTACAGGACTCTGGATATGTTTTCCGCCAGGTTTCTGTCCAACACTGCCTCAATGTAGTCACCCACGTTGACTGCACCAAGAGAGAAATACACACTGCAGCAGCTGTAGAGATTCAGGCAGGTCCCTGACATGGCGCTTTTCCCTCTTCTCTTGTAGAGAGATTTATAACAGGAACACTCAGGCTGGTATTAGTGAAATATGAATGGGAATGTAGATGTGTGAAAGGCACCAGAGAGACAGGAGGAGGTGAGCTAAGAGAAAGGCACATCTCCACGCAGTTTCTCAAGACATACATATCAGGAAGGACAGACAGAAACTGAAGACAGATAGCATCCAGAGAAGGCGATAAAAGGAAGGGAGTGATCAGATATCTTGCTTAAGGACTGAAGAAATGGGGCAGGGCAAAGAAGCTCAAAGCCCACAATCACACTCAACACTCAACTCCTAAGGGTACAAAAGGCTTATCCGAAACCCAGCTCGCAGCTGCCAATCAAGAATTAAGGAGACATTATGAGGACTTGAGAGCCATCACCCCTTGTCCCACACGAGTTCTCCTAGCAGGGCTGCTTGGACACACACATCTCTGTGCTTGCCAGTATGGAAGAATAAATCAAATCAGTCTAGTCTAAAACCTTCTCCTGTAACAGCCAAGCACTGACATTTGGTGTGTTAGTTACCTTGCATCTGCTTTCAGCACTACAATAAGAGCTTAAAAAGTGCACTAGGGAGGTCACATGTAGACCCAAAGGAAACCAACAGTAAAGCAGACTGTGCTGCTCTTTTCCTTCAGCACTAAAAGATGATGCCACACAAAAATGACCCTCCATGGCAAGTGTGGGTTTGCAGTTCATTTGGTGATGTGGGGAATGCAGTGGCAGGTGGGCTATCACTTGGGGAATGTGTAAGACAGGTTTTGAGAGCATGATAAGCATGACAGGGATGGAAGGAGGACGGACGGGTGTCCTTACACATGAGGGCTCTGGAAGTGGTTGGAGGCAGTGGGATCCATGGATGTGCACACAGTGTTGTGTTTTGGAGGCAGCCAGGAGATATGGATAAAGCAGGCCAGGTGGGAAGTGCTGCACTAGGTGCTACGCACACAGAACAACCATGTCCCAGCCTGGCCAGAAGAGAGGCAGTGGAGGGATAGCACTTACACTCTTGGAGGTTGAAGTCATTGGGTGCTTTTGCAGACCACAGCCTCATGGTGTTTACAGTGTTGTTCTTGTATCCTGGCACTGGCGTGTCATAAGGCATGGCAAGGACAACCTGCAAAAGGACAGTATTCCCATCTGATGGGGCATGGTGGCCCCAGAGAAGGTGGGAAAGTGGCTAAATCTTCTGCAGGAAGAATGCAGAGGACACAGACAACTCCTGACTGTGCTAAGAATCTCACTTCACTAAAGCTCACCTGCTGAGCTTCACAGGCTTTCTTGCTATGATGGGCACTGCCAGCACCCACTGGCAAAGTGTTAATAGGAGAAGCAGAGATGTTTGGAGTTTTTCTGACAAACTGGACTTACAAGCCCATCAGTGAAATGTGAAAGAGTTGCAAGCAACCTGCTGACCTTCCTATACCAACTGACATACATATTAGTCATGCATCAGAGCATTGCAAACACCTTCAGCTGGTCACTGTGATTCTGTCTGTGCTGCTGTAGGGTCAGGGCAGCTAGGACCTTTGTGTTTCCATCTGGGATAAACTCCACAGCCTGAATGCTGCCGGTTAATCTTCTGAGTCCTGCAGACCTCCGAGTCCTACCACTGCAGCACCATTCCCAGAGCAATTCACCCAATGTTCAAGGCTTGTTGAACCTGCCTGGGTACATCCACTGAGATCTCCAGCACCCGAACTAAAGATAAGTGCAAAGCTATTAGTGCAGTCAATGGATGATGCTTAAGCATCAGGACGCTGCACACCTGGCTACAGGGAGTAACACTAAGACTCCCAGTTCAGATTACATTAGCCAGGCAAAACATGGGTGTGCTGTCAAGCTTGTGTGCTCCAGCTCACTGCTGTGCTGAGCAGATGTTGATCTGCATGCCTCCAGACCTGCTGAGCAGCAAGGCAAGGCACCCTGACCTCAGCCTGGAACAAAGAGGCTGAGGGCTTATGCCAGCAGAGCTGAAGAGTGCTTGCAGAGCAAGGCCCTGATGCTACAGCATGGAGCCCGGGCTGCCTCTCCAACACTGGCAAAAGGAGCCAGCATCCTCCTGAACCAGTCAGTGTGTACTGGCATCACAGCTTGGTAACTAGAGGCTGTTCCCAAGCAGAGATGTGAAAGGCAGCAGAGAATCGAAGGGGCTCTATTTACAGGGCAGGGAGACAGGCAGATCAGCATGTTTGCCCTCAACAGCCTGTTTATGGTGGCATCAGCAACACCTCCCCTCTAGGGAGAATCAGCAAGAGGTCGGACTCTCAAAGCTGCTATTACTAACTCCGAACATGGAAGCAGGCAGAACGCCTGCCCTGCCTGAGCCACAGAACTGGATCACACATCACATAACTGAGCAATGCTATATTTGGAGACTCTGTCTCCAACTTGTTCCCTTAACAGCACTATCTGAAAATTTACCTCCTTGTAGGAAGCAATGTTTCCACTGCATTGCTTGGGATCTGTGAAACCCTGCACTACTGTCAGGGTCAGAAGAGAAGCACATTGAAAGGCAACAGCACTCAGTCCTCAAGTGGATGCCTGCTTCCTCAGAGAGCTCTGGCACGGTGCCCCTGTGCTGTTCATGGGGCTGTGTATTTGAACCCCTCTACTGTGTGTACCCTGGGAATGGCCTAGGACATTGCACAGCCTCCAACAACCAAGGTCCCTGGAAAAGGACCTGGTTTATTTCTCCTCCGAGCAGGCCCAGGCAGCTCTGCAATTGAGCTTCAGCTCTTGGTGGTGAAGAGAACGGTTTGGCTTTATGACTGGGTGCTCTTTGGACGGACAGAACTGGCTCATCAGGCTGAGAGACCCTGGAACATCATGGGAACAAGACTTCACCATGGCCCTGAATCCCAGAGAGATTCATAGTTCTTCCTTCCTCCATCCTGGGCTGTGCTTAAGATGGGAGAGGCTAAAACATCTTCAATCCTCTTAATAAATCTGTGTCTCTTTAAAGCTTGCCTTCCTCAGCTGTAAGACTGGAATGCATTTACAATGCAGCAGCCTGTGCTCTGAGCAGGCAAGTGCTCGTGAAGCACAGCATTACCTCCTCAGCTGTGGCAGGCTGAAGAAGCATTTGCTCTCCACAATGCCACAAAACAAGGCCTCCAAGCAGACTGGTGACTTGAAACCATGCCTCCAACCTCCCCTGACAGCACTCTATGCATCAGGCCGGTCTGGGAAAGAAGAACTTGCTCTAGCCACAGGAGTTAAGCACACACAGGACTGCTCCATGGTCACGCCATGAGATGAATCTCCACCCTCAGCAGCAGCACCAGAACCACCTGCAAAAGCAGTGTTTGAGTGAGCAGTAGCCAGGAGCAGCATGGAAGGAGCCTAGCACAGCTGCCAGGGATACAGTCCTCCAACATAAATCCATGCAAGACTGAGGCTTCACTCTGGAGATCAGTAGAGAAGAAGGCCCTGACTTATCTGAAGTTACAGCTGTGATTGAATATCATCCCATTTTTTCCTCAAATCTTGCTGCAGCCATAGCCAACAGTCACCTTCATAATTGCAAGGTTAGCAGAGAGAGTTTTGCCAGACTGGAAGAGAAGCAGTCTGACCACCTTCAGGGAGCCTGGGGACAGACTGTCCTCCTCCATGCTACCCTGGTCCATCCTCCCCCAGCCCAGCACCAAGGGAGATGTTGTACCTGGGTGTCAATCCACTTCACACCCTCAGGAGTGTGACACACACGGCCATAGAAGTGCACGGGGAGCATGTACTCTGGGCGAGCTTTCTCCCAGGGATTGCCATAGCGTAGCCAGTCATCAGCCTCCTCCACCTGTAAGAGGTAAACGAGGTTCAAGTGATGGCTTGTGTCTCTGAGTAAATGCTAAACTAGGGTCCCCAAAGGGAGGCCAGCTAAAAGCAAAGCTTTAGTAAGATGACTTTAAAAATGGATATGCAGAGGCCTCTAGAGGACAGCTAGGCTTTTCAAAACACAGATGAGTATATCGCAGCTGGTATAAACAAACCAGCCTCTATGGGCTCTGCAGAGCTGTACAGGTTTAAACCATCCAAACTGCAAAGACCATTGCACTCGGTCTGTCTCAAAGCCCTTACAGCCAGTTTGACTGTGATAGTGGGATATGTGGAATGTGGTTCCCTAGAAGCCCATCGGTGCCGTTCTTGGCCACAAACTATCCCCTGTAACACAGGTCTTGCTAACTGCTCTGTCCTCTGACAGAGAGGATGTCTCCTCTCTATTTATAACAGTACCAATGGGAGTGAAGTGAGTTCAACAGAGCCACCAAGGTTGATGTGCACCAGAAACCAGAGGGACTGAGGCACTCAGGAAGATGCCCTGTGCCTGCAGGCATTTCTCTGCCAGGCGGCAGGGGATGAGGACGAGGATGAGGATTGGGGGGGGAACAACAAATCCGAGGCCCAGGCCAGCATCGCTACCACCTTTGTTCTTTTTTAAGTAACATTGAACCAATTAAACCATGAAAGTGAATGCTTTTTTCCCATTTTCACCATTTATAGGGCCTAGCATTGCAGCTTCTTTGTGAGAAAGAAAAAACAACCCTCAAACCTTTCACACTCCCCGATTTATGGAGAACTATTTTAAAAGGAAAAACGTCCTTTATGCTCAAAAACTATTTCCAGATATACATGGGAGAAAACTCCCAGCTGGGGCACTTTTTTAGCCTATTTTCACTTGCAAAATATTATGATCATGTCCCTGTTTAAGCACCTGCTGCCAGTCTGCAAGGGAACCTGCAGGAGCAGCAGCACTCCAGGCACTTAAATGTGTTCCATCATGTTCAAATTAATTCTCCACCAGATACCTTCATGAGGTGTTTAACTACATCTCCATCCTTAGCCTGACTCCTTGCCCACTCACTGCCAGGCTGAATGGGACTCAGGTTGTTGCAGCTCTGCCATAGAGCCCAGGCAGCAAGACATCTGGTCGCAGCCATGCCCTGTTGTCTCAGCTCCAACACCATCTTTCTGGATTGGTGACAGGTGTGGATGAGCTTGCATGTGTCCCTGGGTGAATGCCTGCCACACATGCATCCCACCACTCTCATTGCTTGTCTTTGCTCAGGTGATCAGAGCCCTAGGGTCAGCACAAGTGGTAGGAAGTAACAGCCCATTTGGCACCAGGTGATGGGCTCAAACACACAGTTTACAAACAGCTCAAGGCACTGCAGTGCCATCTGGGCGGCCAAGCCTTGTCCACAGGCAGAGGTGGCCACCACAGCATAAAACAGAAGGAGAAAGGGTGATTTGAGTTTGCCAATGTACCTGCCAGCCGTCGACAATCTTTTGATTGAAGATACCAAACTCATAGCGGATGCCGTAACCATATGCTGCCAGCCCCAGTGTGGCCATGGAGTCCAGGAAACAAGCTGGAAGAGCAGAGCATGGTCATGCTGCAAGGAACCTCACCTGCACCTGCCATGGTGTGCTGTGCGCAGGGGTAAGGAGCTGTCACAACCAATGCCGCTGGAAACACTTATTGCTCAGAGGAAATCCAAGCGCAGAGGGACAGAAGGAGACAGCCTGCAGCAGGACCCCATGCATGTCCTGCTGAGCCACCACGAACAGCCCAAAGCTGCTGGTGACGAGGACAGGCCACCAAAAATCCAACTCCAGCCTTGCTGCAGTGAGAGCTCTTCTAAACTTGCCCAAGGTGCCCGTGCCTTGCTCTAAGCCTGTCTGCCCAGTAAAGCAGGGCTTCCGACCCCGACTCACTGCTCCACCAGCTACTTCATTATTATTGCTTTCAAAGCAAACTGTTCCAGCCCTCAGGCTGGGGCAGCTCCGGTAAAGATCAGCCCCATCATTTCCTCTGCACTGGGGAGCTCCAGCAGTCCCGTGGGACAGGCAGACTAAAACAGCAGCCAACAATCTGCCTACGTGAGAGCTGCTTGGGTGCCTCAGAAAAGTGAGAGATTTCACAGGGAGGTGAAGAGAAAGGCTCCAGACAGCCTCTTTCAGCCTCAGCCCCACAAGCTGTGCTGCAGACTACACAATTACATCTCCTGGATGCTCTCACTGGGAGGGGCTCGTTTCTGGCCAGCCAGGATCAGGCAGGAGGGTACTAGGGTAATATGCTGCTGAAGGGCTGCAGGGCAGATGTGGGCTGAGGTCTGCACGCTGTCCTGTTATGCTGCCAGTGGCAAGGACGTTACAGCCTCCAGCCAGGCCATCCTCGGTCCCCAGGCACTCCATGCAAGTAGGGGGCTCCTCTCTACTGGTATTACCTGCCAGGCGGCCCAGGCCTCCATTTCCCAGCCCAGCATCTTCTTCGATTTCTTCCAGCTCCTCCAAGTCCAAACCCAGCTATTGGGTAAAGAGCCATAGCAGAACATGTCACAACCTGAAGCCCACGTCCTGGGGGCTGCTCTCTAAGGAGGGCAAACACAAATCCCAAAACAACCCACACCATGGGGATTTAAAGCCATAGAGGTCTCTGCATCTGCTCCCCCACCCCCCCAAGGTATCTCAACAGCCTCTGCTCCCCAGGCAGCCCAATTAATTGGAAAAAAATTAGCCCATCATCAAGCATTGCTTTCCCATGAACTAGGTTTCCTTTCCCTCAAACAAAACACTAGTCTCCTGGCAGTCAGTCCCTCATGCCAGGAGGCCCTTCCACTGAACTCACTGTCAAAGATGGGATGGCAAACAGTTAAGTGGGTGCACAAGGGACTGCTGAGTCATACCTGGGTACGAGTGCCACCCCTCTGCTCACACCCACCTGGTCCTTGAGGAAGGACCAGGGCATCTGGTTACCGCAGCATTCACCACATCCTGTCCAGCCCGGCACCGGCTCCTTGGCCAGGGTCCATGGCTGGAGGTTGTTGTCTCCTCTGCTGCATCTCTCAGGCCATTTGTTCTCTAGCTCAAGGGCTGCTGCCAGATGAAGGCTAAGCATAGCAGCAGCAAGGACTCTCCAAGGGTCAAGAGATGCTGCCCCTTGGAGGGCAGCAGTATCTACCTCAGTGCCAGGGGCAACAGTGGGGAGTCAGGCCAACACTATGGCTGCTACCTGAACTGCTCCCCCAGCACTTCAGTGGTCTGCAACCACAAGCTAGAAAACCTCAGGCACAGTATGAAGGGGTCTCAAAAACAGAGGCAAACTCTCTTAGTGACAGAGCCATGCTGAATACGAGACCTCCCATCCCAGCTGGCCACTGGCTGTAACGAGCTCCATGTTGGAGAATACAGCAAGGGAAGCCTTCGTTCACACATTGGGCCAAATCAGCACATGGAAAATGCCTTGCAAAGGAACTTGAGGATCCTCTCTGAAAAAAAATCAACTTGCCCTCTGAGGCATGATACCCAGAGAGGAAAAGTGCCAGGCCCCTCCCTGGAAATCCATTCCCATCACTTGGCAGGGAAAGTGCTCACCAGGATGTTTCATTAGCAGTCGTAGCTCTTCAATTTAAGAGACAGTGACAGAGACCAGCTTCTGCTAGAAAGTGTATAATGGATCAATCCAGTGGGGTCAGAGGGAAGGGAGCGGAAATAAAGCTTTTGGTGAGAGAACCCAAAACTCATACTCTGTCAAAAAGGTCACTGTTCTGCTGCAGAGGTGGCTGCAAGCCTAAGAAACCATGGCCTTGCATTTGTGATTGTCTTGGTGGTACTTAGCTGTATTTTTTCCAGTTTGAACTAATCCAATTACATTAATTCAAGCAAACTATTTCCCCCTTTCTTCCTTCCCAGTGATTCACCTTGATCTGGCAGAGCTGCTGTGGTGCCTTGTGCACCTGCATGTATGAACTGTTAATTTGTTTTGGTGCTCCAGTTTCTCGCTCTGGCCCAGCCTCCCCTATTAGACTACACCTCCTGCGATTAGCCATCATCTCTCCTAGCTATTTGCAGCCTGAGACTCCCTAGTCTTTTGGGATACTTGGTTTTGCTTTCTGAATACTATTCTGGATTTTCCCAGCCACTACAGGAAAGGTGGTTTGGGAAAACCATACTCCAACTCTGAAGGAACCCCAAGGTCCGCCCCACCACAGCCTTCTCTACAGGATGAAGAAAACCAACAGAGAGCCAAGCTTCATTTTGTTTAGTCAAAACAGCACATCCTTAGGGGGAAGCCCTGAGAAATGAAGATACCCAAACTAGAAAGGTCTGGCCAGTTCCTCAGGGGGACCCCAGTACCCCCAAGACTTCACCTGGTAAATAGCTTCATCACAAGCATTCTGCAGGCCGAGGTTCACCATGGTGTTCTGCAGAGTGCGGCCCATGTAGAATTCCAGAGACAGGTAGTAAATACGCTGGGGAGGCAAAACAAGACGCTTACACACAGCATTTCACTTCCACCAAAGTCACTAAAGCAGACCCAAGTGCTTTCCAGAGTAGGGACGTCTTCCCAAATCAGCTCTTGGCACCTGTTCCTGAACACCACGCACCACGGTTTGTTTGTCAGAAGGATCTCGCGCAGGATGCTAGCCAACCCTCCACCACGTGTCTCCCTGCCAACAGCCTTCTATAGAAAAATCTCGTTGCCTGTTAAGTGTTTCCTTAATTAACTTAGGGCAAGAATTATCTAGGATGCTGAATGGTATATTTATACACTGTCAAGCTCAGCTGAGGTGATGCTTACACTGGCCTTCTGAAGTTTTCCCATGCTGAGCTGAAGCTGATCCAGAGCCTGCTGAAAGCTGGAGTGAGGCCCCTGCCCCGCACATGCTGGCCGGGCTCAGGGCTGGGCCCCTTCCTGCTAGCAATTTTCCAGCATGGCTATCACACAGGTCCTCCTGTTCTCCCCACACCAAGTTTCACACACGTTTCACCCTTCTGGACAAACAGACTGTCCCATGGATGACAGGGTTCCTGGCACAACTGTGCAACACAGCCTGCTCTGTGGTGACCTTCCAAGTTTGAGAGGAGCTCTGCCTGTGCCATGAATGCTAATGGAAGTCTGCTGGCAGGAGGAGAAGCAGGCTGTGCAAACTTTTGCCCTCACTCAGATTTATGGCTATGGATATAAGTCAGCAGAAATTTCCAACAGAGCAATAGCTTGACTCGAAATCGTGCATCCCCTTGAGTCTCTTTCTTTCATAGCTGGGATCCTTCCCTGATAAGCAGAAGGATTACTTGCTCTGCCACCTCTGCTGGGAGTCTGAAAGGGTCCATCTGTTCCTTGGGATTCACTGGAAAGACTGAAAACATCACACAGTTACACAAATACTCTGCTCCTTTCAGTGTCCCACAGGTACGTGCTTCTAGTGAAAACCTAAGCTCAGGGGACAGTAAACAAATGCACTCCAAGCTCCTCTTAGCCTTTATGGGATCTGTACAATCCCTTCTGTTAGGGCAGCAATATGGATCAGAGTAAGGATAAAAGGGAGACCTCCACGCACTGGCGTAACTCCCAGTGCATGTGCAGGCATTCTGGCATGAAAGTGCAGTTTGTTTCTTGTTTCTTGTGTCAAGGCAATATTCATAACCCTGAGAGGAGCTGACTCGGGGAAGCAGCTGCCTGCTTGCTGGTAAGTTATGTGCCGTTTCTAGTACACACCTGCCCTCTGGGGCCCTCCAGTTAAGTGCTGGATTGGGCCTTAATTCAAAACGAATAAGGCTGAATAACATCCTGCAGCCCCAACATCTCCAGCATCACCATCCTGACTTGACAAGTGGGAAGGAGAAGAGGGAGCAAGCCAAGTCCCCCAGGAACCACCAGCTTCCCGGGTTTTGATGACTTGGAGAGCTTATCTGGTTTGCACGGCAAGAAACTCCTGTCCAGCCTCAAAGCTGAGCTGCCCGCAGGCTCTGCAGGTGCAAAGCCAGCACATGGCTGTGCTGAAGCAGGTGCCAAGACACGGAGGTGAGGATGCCCACAGGGGGCACCACTGTGGTGGTGCAAGTGCAGGACGTGGCTGCGGTGAAGCATGCAGAGAAGCTGGCAGCAGCAAGGCCCATGTGAGGACATGCTCGCTGTTCGATTATAGGAGACATGGCTGTGACAAGGCACAGGGGGTCACAGTCATGATGATGCCTGAGGAGGGACACAGCTGCAGCAAGGCTCAAGGAGACTGGGCTGCAAAGGAGCTTGTGGGGACACAATCATGGTGAACTGCTCAAGTGATGTGGCTACAGTGATGCCCATGGCGACACGGCCATGGCAAGACGTGTGCAAGAAACATGGCTGGGGCAATGGCCACGGGGACAGAGCCACGGTGAGGTGCGTGATGCCCACGGGGACACAGCCATAGCAGGGTGCACGCAAGGGATATGGCTGTGGCAATGCCCGCAGGGAAGAAGCTACGGTGAGGTGCACAAGGGCCGCGGCTACGGCAAAGGGCCGCGGCTGCGGCGATGGCCAAGGGGACAAGGCCGCGGTGACGCGCCGGCAGGAGCCACCGCCGCGGGGATGCCCACGGGCCGCG
>VZZY01002314.1:0-11352 GCA_013400335.1 Eurystomus gularis
TTAAAATAGGGGGGGTGTGGAATAGAGAGAAGACTGGAGGTTATGTAATGCAATACCATTTCCAAAAATACCTACTCTCTGGGCTGTTACATTGTGAAAGCCTGGCACTGTTTTACTTGTTTCTTGATTGCAAAAAAACACACTTTGCAGTGTGCCTTAGAACAATGGACCACCTTTACAGTAAGCATCGGTGATGTTTTTTGTCCTCTTGACTGATATTTAGGTGTGTTAACCGTTAGCTATAGTGCTCTTCAGAGATGTGGCAAGTGCTAAGAATAGCATAGGGTTCTGCAAATCCAGGTATTGGGGATTCCTTTGTCCTATATTTAAGCTAACTACAGACCACTGAAGTGCAGAGATGTGTGATATGTAAGCATACATGTGGTTAGAATAATTTGCATGACTTTAGTCTTAACTACTGAAGCTCGTACTTGGCTCACCCACTGTTATGCTGGCAAAAACACCTATTAAATACTGTGACCGTTGGAATTACTTTTTTTTTTTTCATTTTTATTTTTTACGTTGTTTTCAGACTGTTCTCCTTGTGCACCTTGAGAGAAACTGCAATCCCAAGAATTAACAGAATCTAAAAATGGTAAGAATTAGTTGCTTTAGCAAAGAATTAATACTTTTTAAAAAATATAAATACAAAGCTTCTTTCCCCATCCCCAATACTAATTTATAAATATGACCTTTATAAGACATACTTTTCTGAGGCTTTGTGGATTTACCATACAATGACTGATGTACTGTGGAAACCTCCATGTGTCGGATCTTTGATTTTCCTTCATTTTTTGAATAAAAATCTGAAATCTCTCTTTGTGCAGTAAGGCTTATTTAATGAAAATGAGAAATGTTTAGGTTACTATGAAAAAAACACATCATAACACATGGAGGAATACATGCAGACAAAACAATATCCAATAATTTCAGCCCTGCCACCTTCCTCCGGTAAAGAAGAAATAGGCCATTGCACTTTGTAAGTGAAGCAGATTAACGTTAGCCTGTCAGGCAAGTACATAAGATGCAAACTAAATTTTCCTGTTATTTGGTGTTTTTTTTCAGGAGGTTAGCCTTTCTTTGTGATACAGATCTGTTCCAGAAAAAATAGCTGGGCCTCAGCCTCACTGAACTTAGAGGCACTTAGTTGGAAGGTATTTATTGAACAATATTCAACAATAAACCCTTCCCTTCAGTGCTCGTAGGGTTTATATTTTTAGTGATTAAAACACATTTATTATACTCTGAGATACTACTGCTAACAAATAACCTTGTTTTAAGCATGAAACATTAAATACATCTAAATATTCCGTAAATTGGTATGCTCTGAGAAGGACTGCCTCAGCATCAGGAAGACAAAGAAAATTGGATTGTTTTACAGAAAAAGTACATAGAGCAGGCAGAATCAGTTTAGACGCTGTGTAGTCATAAAGCATTCTTGACTGAAGATGCAGCTATCACTGAAGCATGGCTGAGTACCCGTACAGATATAGATGTGATATATTTTAGGTGCTATGTGATGATATCATGGTCAAACTCTGTTAATTTATATAGGGCAATAGCTTTTCTGAAGTATCATTGCTTAGGGTGTACATTAGCACAGAATGTTTTCCAAAGTATGAGGTTCTCAGGGACATACTCTTATTAAGGTTGGGTTAATTTGCATTAATTATGTTGGCCTTGTCTAGTTCTGTGGGTCTGCTTTGATTTGGGGGAGGAGGGATGATCAAAGGATGTTTTAAGATAAGTAAATATGTATTCTGTTATAACAGCTTTTTTTTCTTTCTTTCTTTTTGGCTCTTTGTTTTCTATCATTCCTATCTGCAAAAATAAACTTGCAAATTCTGGAGTTTCAGTCTATTCTGGAACCTACTTTCATCAAAGTGCTTTGCTCATCTGTGTATAAATGAATAGTTGAGGGTGGGGAATTAAAAGGGAAATGGTTCACTTAAGCTGCAAATAGAAATCATGTTAAAATACATTTTGTTCACACAACTGTGGAGTATTGGAAAAGGCATCTGTTTTCCTACCAACACCAAGGTGACAATCAACCCACATTTTTAGATGGTATGCAGGCTGTTGTGTGCAATATATGCCTATCTATGGAACAAAAGATTATTTTAAGTTTAGTTAGGCATAAATAGCCACTGATTCTTACCAGCAGATGATTCTATAAATCTAGCAAAGTTCTTGTAGTAGTCAATGAAATCAGTTCTGTAAAGCCAGTCTCCACATCAGAGCATAAAATACAACTTAGAACTATCCAAATGCAGAAAACAAAATGTAGTTACCCACCTGTCTAGTCCTGTTGTTTATTTTGCAGTATAACATAAATAAAAATCTCATTTGACTGTTTTTGAAAAGTTTTTTATTTGTTAAGGGAAGGCATAATTCCACTCTTTAGTGACTGTTGATCAGAATTTAATACAAGAAAGACTAGGTTTTGCCCCAGCTTGCAAGTTTGCTTAAGATGTGATGATATTTGGCAGAATCACTTCCACTACCACCACCCTCTTTTCCCTTTCTTTCACTTTTTGCACAATAACACTTAATGTAATTTTAAGTCAGACCACGGACATCCTTTCCTTGCAGTAGTGGGCACACGTGTCTTTGGCATATTTCTTGTATTTATTGCAAAGGTCTCCTTATCCATTCTAACTTGTACAAAGAAGTCTTCATTACATGTCCACACTTTCAATACTGTAATACATGATTGTATAACTTCTTACTTTGTTTTTAAAGTAACAGTATGTGCAAAGGCTCTATTCTGCTCTCACTGGTCAGTGAAAATTTAGCTGCTGCATTTCACCAGGCTGAACTGAACCTTAAAAAAATGGCCTGCTTATTCCTTTGCTAAACTGAAAGCTCATTAATTATTTAGTTGGGCTTACAGTAAAATTAAGAGTGAAGCACTCAGTGACTGAGTGTTGAGTGTTAATTGTTGAGTGAGGATAAATTAATTCTTGGTTTAACTTAGCTGTCTTACCTTCTTAGTTTCTTGATGTTCTTATTGCATAAAATGTTTCTTAAACAGCTCACAAGTAAAAGCAAATACACAAAGTATAAATTTAGATTTTAGTGCTAATTAAGGAAAAAAATCCCGTTATAACTAAAAGAAAAAAAAAAGAGAGAGAATTTACAAAAAATTTATTTGGCCTATGTGATCCAGTCATTGAAATAAAGGAGATGGTCAGAAGACAGAGTAAGGAAGTTTTAATTCCAGTTTTCTGTGACCTTAATGAAAACTTTTAGCAAAACCAGGAAAGGCTTCTTTTTTCCAGTGGTACATGTTTATTTTTAAAGAAAGAAATCAAACAGGCATTTTAGATGCTTGACAAAGTGATCTGTTTGTTTGCATCTAAAGCACTCAGGTATGTAAGTAATAATCCAGTACTGGAATAATCAATCAATAATCAGTTACCAGGTACTGGAGCTGGAATCTCCTTGATGGTGGTTCAGAGCTGCATAGGAGCTGTAGGGCTATATCAAATCCTCTTCTGTTCATGTGTAGCCATGGGAGGGATTTGGTCAAGAGAAGCAATGGAGTTTGCTCAACACCACTTGATTTCTGAAAACTTAGGGAGCCTTTCCAGCTTACAAAATAAATAAGCATAAATATAAACTCATTTTTTGCGTAACACCTGCCTTATGAGGAAAGGTTGAGAGACCTGGGGCTTTTTAGACTGGAGAAGAGAAGACTGAGAGGGGATCTAATTAATGTGTATAAATATATGAGGGCTGGGTATCAAGAAGAAAGTGTCAACCTCTTTTCACTTGTGCCCTGCGATAGGACAAGGGGCAATGGATGCAAGCTAGAGCACAGGAAGTTCCACCTCAACATGAGGAGGAACTTCTTTACTGTGAGGGTTACAGAGCACTGGAATGGGCTCCCCAGGGAGGTTGTAGAGTCTCCTCTGGAGACTTTCAAGACCCGTCTGGGTGCATTCCTGTGTAACCTGCCCTAGATTCTATGGTCCTGCTCTGGCAGGGGGGTTGGACTTGATGATCTTCAGAGGTCCCTTCCAACCCCTAACATTCTACGATTCTGTGATTCTGCCAGGTCAGCTGTTCAGCTGTGCACAAAAAACACCTTTATTGATGATGAATAGGCAAATGAGAACTGAGGTTTAGAAAAAAAGTAATTTATTTCCAAAGCTGTAGACACAGTGGATATTGGCATGGTACGGTTCCTGTGCACACTGAAAGACAGAAACTTTGTATATATGTATTTCTAGCCAGTCACAAACTGCATGCTCTGAGTTCTAAAATTTTGTAACTGTACACCAGCATAATTTTTCTGAACAGAACTGTATTGGCACATGAAATTGAAAGTTTACATAATACTTTGTCCAGGACAAACCTTTACTGAACTTTTTTCATAAAGGCTGAAATCTTGGAAAAATCAAAATAAGACTGCAATACTACAGTCACAACATCGATTTTTAAGTCTTGGAATGTAAACCCTTCACCCACAGTCTTTCACAGTCTTTTCTCCTTCATTTTTTATTTGGTTTTTTTTTTTTTTCCTTTTACATTAGAATGCTGCTGCCCCACAACTGAGCTTTGATCCTTATGTGCATGGCTAGAGTGAGGGAGGAGGCACTACACTTAATACCCCTGGAACAACTTCATAAACATAATTCAGTTGGTATCATTGACTGGGACAGGATATTTTAATAAAAATATTTTTAAATATTTGCATTTTGTTTTTATTTCAAATATTTATTCACCTCATTAAACCATATTGGTTGAGGGTGCAATCTGGAAAGGTGCAAAAATGTTCTTTTCAAATGTTTAATGTGGAATGATACTATGAATCACTGAGTGTTACATGAAACTCAATTTAGACTGCTGGTCTGGCAAATTTATGGTAGTGTTGCTGAATGGAATCCCTATGTAGATGTTCCTGGGAGGATTCCTGATGTTTCCTTCTGTAAATACTGCATTTTCTCAGAAGCGCCTTCAGGACAGGTAGTGCTTTCTCATCCTGCGGGAGGAAATGTTTCTGGATTATTTTTGTTAACACTGATCTTATTGTCTGCCTGCTAGCATAGTATGCCTGTGTGGGAGCAAGTTGAAAAAAGTTAAAAGAAATTCGTGTGTTCTCACTGAAGGTGGTATAAGCCTTAGCTTAATATGTATATTATCGGAAAGAACTTGTGAATTCTGGTGTATATGCATATATATACAGCACTGGTATTTAGAAGGCAGACATTGACATCACACAGCTGCTCAAAAAGATTAAGTTAGAGAGGAACACATCTTCCTTCTTTGTTTTAACATGATAGCTCCATCATGAAAGAGTACGAGTTTAAATACCTGTTCCTGCTGGCAGAAGAAAATTCTGTGGAAATATTGGTAAATCTACTTACCCTTAATTTCTCAGCTAAATAATTGTATAAGACAACACGACCAAACCCCAGAAACAATACTTGGCAGGAAAAGTTCTTCTCCTGTGCGTCTCCTCATTTGACGAGTCCCAGGACTCTTGGATATTTTGGTACTTTCAGCCTATAGAACATAATGTGATACAGTTTGTGGTTTTGTATTTGGAGTAGCAGTTAAGCTGGTACTAGATACTAGTAATATGGTGACTGCAGGTACATGTACCTTAATACTAGCTTTCAAGCACCTATCATCAGCTGTGGTGATTACATCTCTTTTAAAGAGGTAAGTACAGGCTGTACAATGTGGTTCTGTCTTCCATTTCCGTTTGTACCACTGGGGCTTTTAATACTTGCCTGAAATGTGCTGGTTGGGAAGGGGTTGGCATCTCATGAGAGGAAAGGCTTTCATGGCTGGGCCCTGCAGGGAAGAAGTCAGCAGAGGCAGTGAGCTTTCTGCCACTTGGAGAGCTACGTCGTTTGTTGGATTTCTGGTCATCTTTCTGGTATATGTGAGAAATTTAAAATTAAGCAAACAAAAAAATCCCAGTTTTAGTTCAAGGCAGTATATTAAGTCTTCTGTAAATTACAGCGTTCAGGCCATTAATTTAGAAATTTTATAGGCAATTAAAAAACAAAATACATCTTGGGATTCAGCTTGGTGTGTACATTTTGTATACCCCCAAAACTGGAAGGACGGAACTGGGAGAACACACAGGAGGAGCATTATTCTGGGCTATCTCTGTTCTTTCTTCAGCTTTCTCCTACTGGCCTCTGTTCTTGCTGGTCTTTTCCTTAAGATCAAAGTTGGAGTGGAGAGACTGGGCTAAACGGACTTTTTGGTCAGACTGTAACTATGCTGCTTTTCTTCCTCCTCTGTTGCTTCAGTAATTTGTCAGTGTTGGGTATGAAACTACTGAAGAACTTCACTCTGAGTGAAGCCTTTGGTCCTGAGTTTTGCTGCCATACTGTATGTTAACCTGACTTCATAACAAAAGACTTGCTTCTGCATCTTGTTCTGCAGTTACCATCAGGTGTAGATACAAACAGTAATTAAACTTTTCATTACTTTATTGCACTTGAGCAAATTACAAGCTCCTATGTAGCTGACTGGAAACTCATACTATTTTAAATCTCAGGTTTGTTACTGTTCCTTATCTGTGTGTGCATATTAAGTAAAATAACAAAAAGCCACCACTGTAGTGCAAAAACAAATGAAAATGTGCTGGGTTGCACTGGGTTTTGAGTTCAGTTTTGTAGAGAGCTTGTTTGGTTATTTTAGGTTCTGTAAGGTTTTACAGTTTCAGAGTCCATGCACAGGAGTTTACTGGTAAAATAAAGTAGTTAGCAGCCATTTTATTGTTTAATGGAACTTTCCATATAATATACATTTGTTTCTTACTATTGTTCTAGATAATTGCATTTATTTTCCTTTCAAAGAATGTGATACTTTGGTAATAAGTATATTTGTTAAACTCATTAATTCAGTCAGGATTTGGATGAGCATTAATGATGGCATTCACAAGTCTTTTATGCTTCATATGTGTGGTAAATCTTAAGAATGCTTTGCAATGTTTTTTGAATATTAATGAAGTAAAAAAGCAGCATGAGAGCACTTGTAGCACACAAGCTAGATTCATCCAGACTAGTGCAGAAAACTGCAAATTCATCTTTCTGTCTAAAAACCGCATGGTACTCAGGGGGAGTGGGGAGGATTCCTCTCCAGGGAAAAGAGAAAGTATCTTCTATAACTAACCTCATTCAATCATGTGTGTCAGAAGACAGCTAAAGTTTCTTTTGAGGGTTCTCAACCAGCTAAAGAATTTGGCAGGAGTGTGCTGACTATACACTCAAGTTAGATTAGCTTGTGTTTTCCTCTCTTCTCAACACCATACTCGCTCAGTTTTGGAGGCCAGTAGTCATCTAAGAGACTTGGAGAAATGTGCCTTTCCAAGTGCTCAGTATCTACCAGCATCCTTTCTTGCAGCAAGGGGCTCTGCAGTAGAAGAGCCCACTAGTCTCAAAAGTATGTTTTAGCAACTTTTGCACAGTCACTCAGATAATTTTCTTATACATGTCACAGGATGCTGTAAGTACATATATAAAAGATGCAACCTGTGTAGTATGGATGAGGACAGGAGTGATTTCTTTGAAGAAGCTGATACAGGTGAGCCAAGGTAGGAGACTATGTAGCAGCAGACACTTCAGTGTAACCTGAAGAGTAGATGCTTTAAGAACAATGAAATAAACAATGGATGAAGATGGGTTTATGTGAGAAGTTTTGTACTTAAAATCTAGAAAATCTGCTTCCAAGGTCACTTTCCTATGTCATGTGGGGAAGGAGCAGATGACACCCTATTCTGTGAACTTGACAGAAATTGAAGAAGTGATGAACAAGGGCTGCAAAAAACCTCTAATGAATAAATTTGATAATTCATATGCAGTGTGGAGAGGGGGATGCAAGGAAAAGCATCTTTGTCTCATTTAGGCTTTTTCATCTCTACGTGGTTGCGAGTTTGAGTCATCAGATGGGGAGGAATAAAAAAGCAGCAGTAATATCTTCCCCATGAAAAGGCAGAGCCAGCAAAACATGCTGATGCACAGAAGTCAAAGGCTACCTCAGGTGTGCAATTGTCCTCCCATGTTCTGCTGATATACTGCCATGTATTTATTAATTATTACTGTAACAGCAGGTAAAGTCTCACCAAAAAGGTGATCCCAGCCAGAAGGGTAGTGATCGTATCATTTTTCATCAGTTCTCTCAAACCATTTATCTACCTTTATCTGCTGTGTGGAATTAACCAACTGAAATGATTGTAAATTATCCCCCCCCACACCTTCTCCCCCTTCCCCTCCCTGATTTTCGAATGTGGAAGGTGGAACTGATAGAAAAACCTGCTGCCCTAACAGTACACTGAAAATGTGAAGATAGGTTACTGGGGGTAACCGTCGCTGTGCCTCAGCCAGACACTCGGACTTGTGATGCAGAGCCATGCAAAAAATATGATCAAGTTCACAAAATTGGCAGGCCTCACACCTGCTAAACCACATGTTCACAGTATTTTTAAATAATTACTCTGAGGTAACTGACTTCCATTTTAACTTCTGCAAGTTGTTGTTTGTGATGTTTCAATAGGGAAACCTTCACTGAGCCCGTTTCAGAATTAGCCTGTCACAACAGCAGCATCTCGTTTGATCCTGAGTATAGATTCTTAAATGTAACAAAGATTTATTAAAACTTCTCTGACTCTTTGAAATAAAGAATAATAATGAGAACTCTTGATGCAGCCCTGTCATTGCCCTCTCCAGAATATTCAGAAGACAAAGCTGACTGATAGTGGAGTGCCACCCAAACGAACTCTTGAAAAGCAGCAACTATTCAGCTGGCAGTATGTATTAAATCCTGCCTACTAGGTTTGGAACATGGTGGACATAAATATTGTATGGTTTGATAGTGTTCCCCTCAGTGTTAAAAACAAACTACTGCAGATGGGAGCATTAGTTTACCACTTGCACTGAAGTAAATACATTGATCTTAGCACAAGCTTTCCTTCCAGTTTTGTTTAAAATGAATTAATTTTTTAACATTTATTTCATGTTCAAGCAGTGATGCAGTAAGGTTTTCCCTTTATGCATCTGGATTGTGATGGTAGGCTTTTGGTTACAAAGAGAACTTTTCACTGCAGTGGGAGATGTTTGAGGGAGTGAGAAGTGGAAGTAGAATGTGCTGGGGAAAGTCACTACAGCTCAAACCAGCTGGTAACTAAGAGACTTCAGAAAACTGCAAGGTTGTAACTGCTTAAACTTAGCAGGCAACTATGTTATAATTTTTTACAAAAGCAAGTGCATCAGGACTCACTTTGGAAAGAAAACCTGATAAATGCAGTGATGCTGAGACCAGCTGCAAAGGAAATAATCTTCAATGTTTCCTCTGAGAGCCTTAATACCATTGATTGGTGTCATTCAACACAGAATAATGGTGGTGAAAAGTCTCTGAACTACTTTAAACAAATACGGGTACAGAAATGAGGAGCAGTGTTCCTTTCCAGCTATACAGCCCATCCTCAGGAGAGCATGGTAGGAGGACAGCCTCTCTCACTTCTGGGTTAGGTACTACAGGCACACAGGGCCTTCAGTCCTTACAACGGCACCAGTGCAGTTTTAGTGCTGTGTAGAGGAAGAGCGTGTCCCTTTCCTTCCTACCCTTCAACACACCAACACATACCTCTATCATATTACTCCCCCATCTGTCTGATAGTAGACTTCTAATCCTATCCTTTTTCTTTCTTCCTTTGCTACGTAGGCTAGTGTAGAATTACTAGAGATGGTCACATTGTACTTGGAATTAGGAGTTTCTAGACCACGTCATCAATTCCTTTTTCTTCTCCCCCTCCACCCCCACAGTTTATGTGATAATGAAGTTATCTGAAACTTCTCAAAAGGTAGTTGCAGATGTGCTCAGAGCAGTTGGTCATCTTCGTTAAGCTTGTAGTTTGGAAATCCAGACTGTAGTTGACTTCAACCCCTATAAGTCCTGAATGAGACTTGAACAGGAATTCAGTTATGGTCCACATGAAAAGAAAAATAAGGTGCAAAAAGTAACTTTGGGGGCTTTCTTGCTTGTTTCTTAACTATAAAAACCTTGGGAATGCTTAACAGGGGTATGCTCATTTTACTAAGTTTAGCATGCCTTAAATCTGTTTGGTTTCTTATTTTTCCTTTTGATGGATGTATCTGAATGTTTGAAAGATCCTCTTAGTGAGTAGGAAAGAGGAGTGGGTAGCAAGAAATTAATTTTAGCATTTTTATGTGACTGGTACAGGAGATTTAGTCCAGCTCTGTTAAAATTATTTTATGTGTATGTTTTAAAAACGGGCAAAAGTTTATGCACCTCTACTATTGCTCCTAAAGATGACCTGGCTAAAAATCGAATAGGCATTAGAGTTTTGAAATGCTTGTTAAACAGAGCCTTTGCAATAGCAAAAAGACTTTTCCTGGTTTGCTTGGGAGAGGAGAAAACAGTCTACTCTAGAAATCCTAGTTTTGGGGAAAAAAAAAAGAAAATAAAAGAAAAGAAAAAATAAAGTAGGAGTTAGTAGTTCTGGAGTCTGGATGCTGTAAGAGCCAGTAAACAGACTGGACATTTATTTTCCTCCACCTTTTCTTTTTCTGATTTTTTTTTTTTTTTTTTTTTTATTTTTTTTTTTTTTTTTTTTTTAATCTTTATTTTCATTATTTATATCTTTTCAGTTGAAAACATATTCTTCAGAGATCGTAATTCCCTGTTTCAAGTTGGCCTCAATTTTTCAGGCAGAATTGCTTGTTGTTGTAGAACACTGTCTCAAACAGCACTCCCAGATAAGTAGCTTTCTTTCCCCCGACTTCTCAAAAGTAGGAGTGAATGCTTTTGCGTATCACATGTTCTGCCAGGAAGGCAGGCTTCCAAGGGTAGTAATGCTGTTAGATGTTTAGGGGTGATCCATTCTGATAATTTATGGATGAAGCTTACTGGCTTGATTTTCTTCCTTATGATTATCAAGTACTGAGGCTATCAAGCTGAGTCAGCATATGACTCTTTTGCATCGTGTAGATTTGCAGTAACTTTAGTTTTCAGTCCATCGTAAGGTTCAGTAATTCTGTTCTGAATCCTGATACTTTGGTTATTTAAGACAAGCGTGTGCTCACTTAATAGTCACACAGGAAGTACTAAGAAAAGAAAATATGGTGTGTATCAATGAAGGCATTTATTTAGAAGTGTTTGCTTCATGCTAACAGCTGCATGTTGTAAACCTTACATCCTACTCTGTAATGGAGCATTGCTTTGCACTTTTTAATCCCTCTATCGCTCATCATGCAACATTAGTATCTGAGGTTTTGAGCTGCTGTAATTGACCAGAAGTTCGTGCTGTGTTTTTCTAACACTCTAGTTATGAGTATATTTGAACATATAATTAGTTTCTGCATTTTA
>VZZY01002321.1:2043-12394 GCA_013400335.1 Eurystomus gularis
CCCCTTGTCCCGGGGGAAGGGGGGGGGGGTGAAGGCTACCGGGGCAGCCGCTGGCGAGACCGGGAGGGAGGGGACGGGGATGGCGGCTCCCGGCCTCTGCACCGCCAAAATCATCGCGGAAAGAAAGTTTGACGCGTTCCTGGCTCTCGCCTCTTGGTTGGTTCCCTACGTCCGTCGGTTCTGTGGCCGCCGCGCCCGGTGACAGCAGCGTTTAGTGCTGTTTTGCCAACTACAGCAGAGGGAGAAGTGTCGAGAAAGAGATTTAAAGGGCCTCTGCGCACTGAAAAAATGAAGGTGCCTTCCAGGGGAGCCGAGTTCTTCCGAGGCGGCTGGGAGTACGTTTTCTGGTTTACAGCCACCGCGAAGGGAGCAGGCGAGGTAAAGGTGAGGCTCTGCAAAGGCCTCAGGAGTTGAGCTAGGAGGCATTTATTCAAGCTAGTAGGAGATTGCCTTGAAACAGTTAAAAGTGCGTTACACAACAGGAAACGGCATTCCTCAAACTTGTTGCCACAGGAGAAGATGGGGCGAATTGTGTCAACCAGGGTTAGATAAATCCGTGATGGCGAGTCCGCAGGCAGACAGAGCACTTACCAGAGTAAGAATAGAGAAGGGGCCGTGGAAGGGGCTGATCACCGGTGTTGTCCCCCCACAGCTCTGCCGGAGACAGAAGCCAGGGCCACGTGAGCCACAGGGCTCATCCAAGGCCTTTCTTACCCTCTTAGCCCCGAGTGCAGTCTAACTGTGGCACCCTTGGACATGCAGGGCTGTCTTTGAATCGTTTTTCGATGTGCCTCCTGCCCTCTGAGGACTGTCACAGGTGGTGTGTCCTCCACCAGGTAGAGATATGGTGGATGAAGGTTGTAGAGTTGGACAGTTGCTACCCCGTGCTCGTGAACTCCCCTGTCAGCAGAACAAATGAAAGGTGTGACGCTGATTTGCAGACAATGCCCTTTGCAATTACAGACACAGCAGTTAATTGTCATCCTTACAAAGGAACTGTATTTTAAGCCCAAATATTTGAGATTTGTAGTACCTCAGTTGCAATCCGATGAAATACAACGTCCACATTTTCTTCACCTCTCCTAAGAAACAAAGCTGCTGAACACATTGAGACTGAGATCCTGTTTCTGTTATTTGGAAATAGCCATCTAGCATCTACATACAAACCTGATGCAATAGGGTCCATTCGTTAGAAAACATAGCTCTTACTGGCAACAGCAGGTTTGTATTAGAACTATGCCTGTACTGGGAATTTTATTCAACAGGAAACTCTTCTAGAAGAGAGATACGGGGATAAACCTCTCATACAGGTGAATGAAATCTAAGTTTCCACCCAGAAAAACTGCAAGATTTGCTCTTCAGCAACCTTGTCTTTTATTAATGAAGCTAGATCTGTAATAACATGTTAAATGAATGGTTTGAATGCATGTTTTCTTTTTCTTCCCCCGACTTGCTGTTCAAACTGGTGTGACAATAACTCACTTGTGAGCACGCACTTGAAACCTGCCCTTCCTTCTGTAGTACTGCTGGTAAATTTGCATCATAATATGGATCTGCTCGAACATAAAGTAAAGCAGGAGCGTAAATTAATAGAACAGCAGGGAAATAGGACGTAATTACAGGCCACATAGAGCCTGACAGAATTACAGATACCTTGCATTTGGAAATTGAGCCCTGTGATCTCCCCACTAGACAGAGTGATTTGCCGTGAGTGACCCATTCGTGTTGAAGCCCTGGAAGTACAGGATGGCACCCAGCCTTCCCCATCCTCCCAGAGAGTCCTTCTCCATTGACTTCTTGCAGCACCCACCACCAGAACGTAGTGCCCTGTCCTAGACAACAACCTCGGTCTGTTCATCAGTCGCGGAGGAAGGAGGGAAAGAAAGATGACACCAGTGGGATTCCCCCTTTCTCCTTTGATTCAGTGGAGAGCTGAAGTGGAGCTGTGTTGGGCCACGCACCAAGCAAAGCTGATACCAACACTTTCAGTGAGGAATCCTCATGTTCACAGTCGCTTTCTCACTGCACGCTTACAGAGTTACCGTTGTCTTGTGAGCAAGCCCCAATTCTCTCAAAGACCTTTCTTGGTGTGTTCCTTGTATTACTTCGATCTGTCTTAATCATTTGTGTGCGCGTGTTTCCTTCCTTTATCACTTGAATTATGAATTTCGTAAGTGTCTGGAAAGTACCTGCCTTGTAATAGATGCAACCGCAAATACCACCTTCAGTTTGAAAGCACTTTACAAAGCTGAAATTCAAAACATAACAAAGTAGTCACTATCAAAGCTGGGAAAGGAAACCAAAAGCTCTTACTTGAGAAGATCACCGGTCAACCCACTGGCCAACAAACGCGCTCATTTTCTTGAGCTTTACAATGGCAGGTTCTATACGTGCATCATCTGCTCCTTGGCGTGTCTGTGCCACTGTCTCACATCCAATTCATACACACCGGTGCTGAAGCAGACTACAAACCTACAGGAATAGTTCTTAAAACAGATCAAGGATCTCTTTGGACCCAATCTATTTCATGCTTTGAATCCTTAGAGCCTAGATTTTGCTTGGATAAGTTATTGGTTTGACTGTCAGTGTGATCTATCAGATTGTATTACAAGGCCATATTGAACGCATGCGTTTGTAGGACAGGTAGATGAGAAGTATTATCAGTCAGGACACGTGCCTGTGCTTGTAAAAACAGCAGCGTTTTTGGAAACATTGCCACCTTAATTCCATTTTTTAAATAGCTTTCCCAGGATAGGATTTTTCTTTACAGCCACACTTCTCATTCAGGTGAGCTTTATGAATTTAAACAAATGTTATTAACAGAACCTTATATAGCAAATCGTTAAATCGCTGAATTTGTTAGGAGTACAGTTGGAAGTCACTTACAAAATGTGTACAAACTCCTTGAAAGTCCAAGGCGAATGGGGCTAAGGCCCAAGCTATAGTGAGGTGACGCTGACACAACACAAAGGGTTCTGTTGTAACGTGTAGTTTTATTTGTATGGCCGGTCGGTCTGTGCACAGGATGACTTACCTGGAGAAAAAGAGCTTGGTAATATTACAAAGGAGGCAGAATTTCCCTTTTATTATGCATTATTAAATTTCACCACATTCTGCTGAGCGTGTAGATAAGCTGCATAATGGTTTGAAGTCTCCAGCAAGGCAGGAGTGCTACTTTTTGTTGAGGAACAGGTGATGCTGGAAGGCTTTCAGTCCCATTCACTAGAAAAAATTAACTGTGGTTGGAAGAAAACTGCCACCCAGTTTTCACCTCATTTCCAACAATGCATCTGTAATGGATCTGAGGATGTTCAATTCAAAGGTGGGGTGATAAAAAGGAATTTATTTTTAATGATCTGCTGGAATATGAGTGACCATTTTGCTGTCATGTTTCGATTACACTCAGATGTCTCTGGTTAATTTTTATTAGCTCTTGTATTCTTTTCAAGACAGCAAACTGATGGCTAATAAAATTAATACTTGGCCTTTTTTTTTTAATTTTTGCTGGATCAGGAGATACTTCTTCTTCATGCAGGGAAAAAAAGCCAACCCACAAACTTGTCTTGAAAACATAGACACAGTTTTGTAAAGAGTGCGGTAGTTTCACATCACTCTACAGATGACATTTGAGAAGGAGAGGAGGCAATTTTCCTTCGATATTCCATACAGTATCTTAGTCATTTACCAAGCTGCTTCTGATCTTTGAGTTGTTTTCACACGCATACCGAAATAACTGTTAGAGAAGCATTGATTTACAAATGAAACGGTTACATATACAGCACTTCTTTGACAGATTTACCAATTCTTACCATCTTTACCTTCAAGTCAGCTCCTTGCTCTTTCCCTTTGTTTTTCCCCTATCACTTTCTACATACATACAGTTACGCTAGCGTGCATGAGATGATTGCACTGGAATCCTACCTTTCTATACAGCCTCTGAAAGTAATTTTTCTTACTCGGGCTCAGTCCCTACAGTAAAGATGAAATATAAAGTTTTTGTATAAGAAACCTGAGAAGATTCTCAAGAAGGAAAATGAAAAAGAATCCCACTTGCAAAGCCAGTCATCCAGCCCTTCAAAAGTCTTTCTAGTGTCTCAGAGGCCAAAAGGAAATGATTATACGGCATTACATTTTCAACTCAGTTAAGAACATTGTCTGTAAGAAATTAAGATACACTTTCAGAGAAACAGGGAGAAAAGTCCAGAACCTAGATACAAATTCTAATAAGATTTTGGGAACTACACTTATTTCACATTCTGGGTAGGCCTAGAAATACTACTGTAAGTTGTACTGTTTTAGTGAAAAACAAAATCATGATGTATTGCAGCGTAAGCACATTCTGAGCTCTTGAAGGAAGCGGAGACATGGCAGTGCCCTTCCTGTCACACACTGCAGACTTCGGTAACTTAGTTCTTTTGTACAGATGGTCATACATTGTTTTAAGGGAATTGAGAGTTTTGTGGTTTGTAGGAAATTAAATTAAAAGCGCAAGTCCTGCGGAATGCTCCTTGACGGCGTCTCCTACAGAGGAGCCTGTGGTTTCAAGGGACTGCACCTCATCGAGGTAATTCCTTCCAAGCCTGCACAGAGGCTCTCCATCCTGAGAGGCAAACAGCACTCAGGTGAAGTGAAAAGGCCTGTGGAACTTCAAAGTAAAGTAAAGAACAGATAGGAGTGACATTTATTTGAGATGGTAGCACTGAAGCTCCCTTAATTCTCTTTCTCCCATCAAACTGGGGTGCAACTTACCATCACTTATGGCCAATTTGCTGCTGCTACATCCTACCCTGTTACAACATGTTAGCTTTAGCTGTGAAACAAGAAAAGCAAAATAGCCTGTGAAGGGAATCTTTCATCTGAAGTGCAACAAGTACTTTCACATTTCATAGTATCTTTAATGATCGTTCTATCATGAAATTTTGTAGTGAAAGAGATCAAATGTTTTATACAATTCTGAACAAGGCAATTATTTCAGAATAAAATTTTGATTTATGTACCCCTCCTCCTAGTGTTTCTTCAGGAAAAGAAACCTAAAGCCTCGCAGCAACAGATTTAAACTGAAACAAATACCGCATCTAGGAGGATTATTCACAGCCAGTTAGATGCCTTTTCCAGGAGATGAATACTTTAATAGCAGCAATTTAACCTGAAGTTGATTCAAAATAATTAAAATTCCAAGCTCCAGAATAGTTCTTTTAAACATAAGCCAGCAACTTCTGCCAAGAAAAAAAAAAAACAACCTCTTTCTGGCATGCTCAAGCATCTCAGCTGGGTTAAGAAGTTTAAAGCAGCAAAGTACAGCAGAAGTACTGTCCTACCAATATCTCTATGCACCCCACTTGAGAGTCCAGTCCAGCTGGAAACTGAGTCAATGATCTTTGCTTCAGTAAGAACAGGAGGCTCCAAAATGTCATGGTAATAGGCTAATTTTGCTATTTCAAGGCTTCTTGCAAGAGTCAAGTCAGTGGTAAAAAAACTGTAATAGTTATCTGCTCTTAACAACAGAGTCAGTGCAGTGTTATCTACTGCCAAGTTAAGGGCAAAGTAGCGTTTTTCCTCATTGTTACTATCACAGAGACCTGCCTAGGCCAGCATTTCCTAACTACCATGCTCAACCCCTTTCTTCCCCACAAACAAGCTCCGTCATTCAGTTCTTATCCCTAATTAGCCCCAAAAGCAGGACCATGCAGACAAAGCTGTGCTGCTTCCAAATCTAGACCAGCTTCCATGCCGTGAGTACCTCTTGTGCCATTTCTGGGGTAGTATGCTCACTTCCCATTTTAGGAAACACTGGAGAGAAAATTCTTTGCCTCCTATACAACTTGCATTGACAGGATGCTCAATTTGGATGGAGCAGGGTCACTTCTACAACAAAGTGACTTAAGTCCGTTACTTAGGTCTGTTTACCAGTGAAAGATTCTGCTGTGTACCTGCCAGGCACAGTGAAGTTACTTCTGCCTGTCCACAGAGATTATTCCTGATCATGAAATCTGTCAGTAGAAGCATGAAGACAGATGCTTATAATGTGAAATCTACTTGAAGTCCTCCCACGTTGACACTGGTTCAAATGTCTTTCTGCATGGCAAAACCAACAAGATCATATTAAAAATCTACTTCAAGGTCACATCTTTCTTGTTTACCAAATCAGGACATAAAATACAAAGTTGAGATGACTTCTGAGACCAGAAGCTGGGCTAGCACACTGTCTTCAACATTGCCATAGCAGACTAAGAAAGAGGAATAGCAAGGCACAGATGACAAGTGTACAACACTTTCTCCAAATGCTCTGCCAAACCGCAACTTTTTTCACTTTGGGGAAACCTTCTGAGTCAGATGTGGCTCCCTACATTTCGCAGTCCTCAGCGTATTTCTATTCCATATGCCACCTCACTCTCTCGACACAAGCAGCCCTTCAATATCCTTTGGAAATCAGCTTCACGAGTTTACCGTGTATTGCATCAAGTGCATATCCTGACTTGGCTAGGCTTCTGCAATGCCTTGTACTGGAAGAGGTGCTGAACAGCTAGTCCTTACCTAATCTCACTAATGGTTTTGTAACCGCTGCCACATCCCATGTTCTCCCTTTACTGAGGACTTCTAGCCTAATAATCTTTCTCACACTAATCAACCCTGTCATCTGCAGAGAGTTATTGCAAGGCTTGCATCTCTTGCAGCCATTCTAATCAGTTGCTCTAGATGAGTCACAGAATCATAAAATGGTGGGGGCTGGAAGGCACCTCTGGGGATCATCTTGTCCAGCCCCCCTGCTCCAGCAGGTCACCCAGAGCAGAGTGCCCAGGTTCATGTCCAGGTGGGTTTGGAATCTCTCCAGAGAAGGAGACCCCACAACCTCTCTGGGCAGCCTGGGCCAGGCTTGGACACCTGCACTAATACCATCTAGAAATTACCTAAAAGTTTAGTCTTTCCATTTTGTACTTGAAAATGTTTTGCACCTAGAAAGGTCATCTTATATAACTTAGATTACTTCATTTTAACCAAAATTTATTTGGTTTGTAAATTAATTTTACCGTAGATCAATTGCAAGTAATTCAATGTTTCCCCTTTTTAATGTAACAGCTGCCAACAAAATGTCTCCAAGGAAAATGCAACTAAATGTAATTTTAAATAGAGAAGATTTTTAGTATCAGGAAGGAATATTTTCAAATGTTGCAATGTTAGCCTGGTGAAAAACCTCTTGTAGTTAACTGAATACATATATCAAGTTAGATTTACCAATTTTTAGGTAAAAATGTAAAACTAAATTCAGCCATTTGCAAACAAACAAGAAGTACTTGCTCCCAAATGTGAAAAAAGAAAAAGCAGAAAGGAAAAAAAGATCACAACTGCTCTCTGGTTCTCCTTGTTAATACACACTGTAAATGGAAAGCAACTGTTTATAATGATCTGATAAGACGGGAGCAGAGGGAGAAAGAAAAAAAAAAAGAGGGAGAGTGACAGTTTCCTAGCATATTACAGGCGTATCCCTACAATCTCATCTTCTGGAAGAAATGAAGTGCATAGTCCCAGCTAAAATTCATCATTTTAAACAGCAAGACTATCAAAGCCTGTTTTCCAGTAGGCTTATGCCTGGTTTTTGACTGAACTGTTTTCAACGTTTTTATCACAATTTTGCATCGTGAGTTCATCCCTTACTGATGACTGTCTGAAAACTGACACA
This sequence comes from Eurystomus gularis, assembly GCA_013400335.1. Classification (NCBI taxonomy): domain Eukaryota; kingdom Metazoa; phylum Chordata; class Aves; order Coraciiformes; family Coraciidae; genus Eurystomus; species Eurystomus gularis. The sequence continues at coordinate 9,722 of VZZY01002321.1, forward strand.
GAAGAGAAACTTTAACTGAGAGGTAAATCTGGGGCTTTCTTTTGTGGGTTCCTTGATCCTCAGGTTGAGCTCATATTGCCTTCTTCCATGCAGCGTGAGTCCATCCGTGTAGTTTTCCCTCTTCAGGACAGGAATGATTGGTGTGTCCTACCTCTGAGAACTCCACATCTCTCTTGCCTCTAGAAATTATTATATGGAGCAGATAACAGGACACGGGCAACAACATGATCCTTAAGAGGCAAAGCTAGAAAAGAAGACAAAAAAATATCAGTAACATGTATTTCAAAACATTTGAACAAATGTTAATATTCTGTAGCTTGCATTAAAGTACTTCCAGCGTTAAGCTTTACAAGCACCCACAAAAAGGTGTGTGAAAATGTTACCATCTGATTATGTACACAGCTAAGTAGAGCATGATGATGACTATTGTGATGATTATAAACAGCGTTGTCACGATTATAAACATTAAGTTTGGGATCCTACCTGAGTTTATGTTGCTCCCACAAATGTTTAACCAAAGGGAAAAAAAACCCAAAACACAAATATCCCAACAAGCTGTTTATTCTTAACCATTGACTGTAACACTGACCACTACCAGTTACTAAGTTTCAGAGGTAGGAACTTTCTCACTTTCCTCTCAGTATAATAAATATACATATTCCATCCATGTGAGTTATCCAGCTGTCAGCCTGCTTATTCCCTGGTTTATATCATTGTTTAGTCCTGATCCATCTATACCAGCACTCGGTACTGGAGTCAAAAATACGGAACTATTCTAAGGCCACTTAACTATTACCCATTTCCCCACAGTTATTTAGGAGAGAAAAGCTTTAGCACTGTCTTGCAGCCTAACCTAATGCAAGGCAGGTCTACACTAGTGCTACTGCAGCCTTACACCAACACTTTGGACCTCATTCAGCTTCGACTTGAACACAGCTCCTAGCAAAGCCAGCCGGGGCTGTGTCTACACTTGTCAGGACTGTTTGTCCCTGTACGCCTACAGCTTTCCAGCTTCAGCCTTTAGTCCTCCAAAATTCTCTGGGTTTTTGAAGGGGATCAGGAAATACCTACTGACTAGGGCATACCTTACACAGCCTTTATCTGCTCTGTCATTGGGTCTGCCAGCCACGGCCTGTTAACTTTTGAAGGCGCTGGATGGCAGAGTACTAGTTTCTCCAAGAATATACAACCAATTTCTCTATTTTTTTTTTAACTTTTAAAAGAATAAATCCATACTTGCATTATATTCCCAATTCTCAGTTTCTACTTCAACGTATTTTTCATCACGTAATATTATTGCTGCCATAAAAACTTAATTGTGAAGTAGGGCTTAATTGTGAAGTAGCATAGCAGGAAATTAAAGAAGAGTTAGATATCTATATTTAACTACTATTTAACTACTTTCAGAAGCTCAGTAAACCTGCTGAGCCAACACTGTGCTCCTCTGAAAAAAAAAAAAACAAATCCTTGCATAAACCAGTTTCTTCATTTATAATAAAACCTGTTAGATAAACTAATATGGATACAAATTTGCTAATGATAGCCTGTTTAGTACATAGTGATACTAGTTAGAATTACAGAAGAGATCCATTTCTGGAGTAGAGACAATTAATCTCTAATCCTATTTGTCTTAAGAAATGCTACTCTGCTTGGCCTTCACAAATGAAGTGGCCAAATCCAAGACGGGCCAAAGGTTTGACACATTAAAATACAACCTCTCCAAAGCATGTCTTAAGTGCATAACAGTTTGCATTACCAGGGAAAGAGAAGAGAGAGTGGAACAAAAACTGTTACAAGCACTTCTCCAGCTTTAGGTCTGTGTGGTACCCCTTGCTAGATGAGGAGAGGGAAAGGCTTAGGACACTGATGGCAACGTTGGCCTGGTACAGGTTTTATAGAATCAGAGAATGTGAGGGGTTGGAAGGGACCTCTGGAGATCATCGAGTCCAACCCCCCTGCCAAGCAAGACCATAGAATCTAGGGCAGGTTACACAGGAACGCATCCAGACGGGTCTGGAAAGTCTCCAGAGAAGGAGACTCCACAAGCTCTCTGGGGAGCCCGTTCCAGTGCTCTGGAACCCTCACAGTCAAGAAGTTCCTCCTCATGTTGAGGTGCAACTTCCCATGCTCTAGCCTGCATCCATTGCCCCTTGTCCTATCGCAGGGCACAAGTGGAAAGAGGTTGCCCCTTTCTTCTTGACACCCAGCCCTCATCTATTGACCCACATTCATTAGATCCCCCCTCAGTTTTGTTCATCTGTAAATGCCAGCCCCGCAGAGCAAACACTTGCGTAGTCGCAGTGGTGGCTGTGTGTGTTACAGCTCGATTTCAGGTTAGAATCAATTCTTTCTTACAGAAACAACACCTCTGTAACACAAATAAAAGATTAACACAGCCTCTAGTTTTAGAAAATGGCTTGCATGGGATTTGCACATGATTCTAAGAGCTGACCTGCTTTGTATTTACTGGATCAGCTTTTCCTGGCCTGTTGGGATGTTATTTTGAAGACTTTGAAGAGACACTAAACTGAGATGAGAAAACATGGGGAGCAGTGCGGCACCAGGACCCAGCACAACTACGGAGGGTGAGCAATTCCCTTCCGCACAACCTGCAACTCTGTCCTCAAGCCTTTAACCTCAGGGAAAAAGGAAAACGGGGTGGGAGGTGGGGGG
>VZZY01002322.1:0-33697 GCA_013400335.1 Eurystomus gularis
GGCCTTGTTGAATCTCATACAATGGCTCTTGGTACATCAATCCAGCTTGTCTGGTTCCCTCTGTAGAGCCTTCTTACCTGCCTGCCTTATCCTTTGTCACTGTTTCCCCCCACATCTAATAAAGAATACAGACTCTTCTTAGCACTCCTTTTGTTGTTAATGTATTTATAGAAACATTTTCAATTGTCCTTTACAGCAGTAGTCAGATTAAGTTCTAGTTGGGTTTTAGCCCTTCTAATTTTCTCCCTGCATAACCTCATGACATCCTTGTGGCCTGCCCCTTCTTCCGAAGATCATAAACTCACCTTTTTTCCTGAATTCCAGCCAAAGGTCTCTGTTCAGCCATGCCAGTCTTCTTCCCTGCCAGCTCATCTTTCTGGACAATGGGGACAGCCTGCTCCTGTGCCTTTAAGATTTCCTTCTTGAAGAATGTCCAGCCTTCTTGGACTCCTTTGTCCTTCAGGACTGCCTTCTAAGGGTCTGTGTTAGTCAGGTCCCTAAACAGGCCAAAGTCTGCCCTCTTGAATTCCAAGGTAGCAGTTCTGCTGACCCTCCTCCTTACTTCTCCAAGAATTGAAAACTTTATGATTTTGTGATTGCTTTTCCCAAAATAGCCTCCAGTCTTCACATCACCCACAAGCTCTTCTCTGTTCACAATTGGTCCAGTGGGGTGCCTTCCCTGGGTGGCTCAGTCACCAGCTGTATCAGGAAATTATCTTCCACACACTCTAGGGACCTCCTGGAATATTGCCTCTCTACTGTACTGCATTTCCAGGAGACATCTGCTTGAAGTGCTGGGGCCTAGGCTGTGAGCCCCAAGTTAGACTCAACCTGTGAATGAGTCACAACCTAGCAGAATGTTTTTTCCTACTGGCTTTATGTTCCAGAGGCAGAACCTGGTCCATCTGTGTCTCCACCCTCACCCAGGTGGTTGTGGTTGGGTGATGGGCAAGGTCAGGGCTATTTTAACCAGGAGCCAATTAATTGGAGGAGCTTCCTATTGGGTATGGCTCCTGTTGGGACTAGTCATACCTTGCTGAGCTTGCTCAGTGGTATCTTTCCATGTAACTGGCTGCTGAGGGAGCCCTTTCTGTCCATGGTGTCCAGCAGGCCATGCTGGCACCACAGTTGGCAGTGGTTCCTGTGGCTAGGCCCACAGGAACTTATGATGGGATTGTTTCAAAGACTTCCAAGGGGATGTTACTGAGTTCAGCATTGGCCTGTGTGATCAGGCAACTGAGGGCAGCATAAAATGATGATGGCTGAATCAACATGGTAAGTTGAAGACCCCCACAAGAACAGGGTCTAGGAACTGTGACATTTCCCAGCTGCTGATTATTCATTCCACTATCTCTATTAGAGCTATGCTAGCACAAACTTGGTTGAAAGTGGATCCATTAGGTGGTTTTTAAACTGAAAGTAAGTCTTATTTGTGGGTTCAATTTTGCTTTCAGTTCTTGGTGGAAAAGCAGAAACAGGTCTATCGGCAGGACATGTACTGAAAGGAAGCAACTTCCTGCTCAGCTCTGCAATGTTCCACTGCCCAGACGTCTCCTTTGACTCTGCTGCAAGTCTGCAGGCCAGCCAGGCACCTGTGAGTGCATGGCTTACTGCAAGCACAGCAATTTTTTTCTCAAAAGCGAAGGGAACAAGCAAATAACTGAGTATGTGTATGTGTGTGGCCTGACTTTTTTTTAGATTCGTGTAAGGCAGATTCATTCACAATGTCCAGACTGTTAAAGAGTTTAGAATTCCTATGGAATTCTTGATCTAGTCCTCATAAGGATTATGGTCAGGAGGAAAAAAAAAAACTGTATGGAAACTCCCTCATTTGTAGCCTGGAGCCTGCAAATTTGTTACTTCTGTTGACTTAATGGTCATGAGACTGCCCTACGTACTGTCTGATCTGGAACTGCTCTCATTTTTGAGAACTTCAAAGTTTCTTAACGGGTTTAATTTTCAACACATGTTGATTCTGTAGCTCCCAAGAGATGAGCATTACAGCTTGTGCACCCTGATTACATCTTTGAAAATATAATCTCTGTGTAGGCTTTTAGCAACACTAAACATCCATCTATCCTGTTGATGTCAGGAATTTTTCTTACAGTCCCTGTAAAGGTCAGATTTCACATTTTTCTCCTAACACACTTCTATGCTCTAACTTTGCAGGAGCCTCTAAACTTCAAATGACATATATTAAAAAGAAAACAAAAAATAGCTTTAAAACTACTGTTAAATGTAAGATTCTCCTACTGGTGATTAAAAAAATGGTTTTAATGTATATTCTTTATGTAAAATAATATTGGCCCTACATAATACATCAATCATTTGAATGAGTTTCTAGCATAATTCATACAAGGTGGCACATGCTCTATATTTTACCTGTCATCGCATTTAAGCCCAGTGGAGAGCAATTTTACTGCTAATAAATTATACAGGATATTGTAAGGCATTTTAAATAACTTTTCAGATTGTACTTTTAATTTTAAAAGGTAGTGCTGTTAGACTTTTCCATACCTTCTCTCCAGTGATAAGAAGAAATGGGCTGTAAAATAACAAAACCTTTTCATTTCAGGAAAGGTTTCTACTTGTTAAGAAGAGGAAATTACTCTCTTCATTTGACAGCTAGAAGCAGGTGCCAAATGGTTTGGCTTTTCCGTGGGTCGTTGTGAGAATACATTGCTGCGTAGCATCCCTGTCCCTTTTGAACATCAGGTTGTGGGACCAGGGTTAGTCTCTTAAAAACAAAACAAAAAATAGAAAGGCCACTTTGGAAATTGAGTGAGAAAATGAAATAGCATGGATGTGCACAGGAGTTTGCTAAACTCTGGACAGTTTAGCTTTCATTCCAATAAACTGGGCAAATTCATCAAGGAGGGCTGGGTTTTGATGCATTGAGAATGACGTTTTGATGCAAGCATGAGCATCCACATGCCTAGCTAATTTAAATCAAGACCATTCTGCTAATCTGGGTTGAGCACTGTCCTTTTACAGCATCTATGAAATTAGCTCTTCAGTAAATGCCAAAAAAAAGTATTTCCAGATAGCAATGTGATGAGTAACCTGAGAGACAGTCGGATATTTATTTATCTGTGGTAGCGTGAAGTATTTTGATACCTATCATGTAAACACTGAAGCTGCCTCAAGTCTTGGCTTTGTTGGCTGTACTTACATTTTTCCAAGTGTTCAAAGCTACTCCTTGTGTACCTTGGGTTTTTTGCTGGATAGTTTGAACAAAATTATTGCCATCACCAAGCCTTCTGATTGCTATGAAGCTTTATTCACTGATGTCTGTAACATGTGTTGATATTCTGAACGCAAAAGGTTGCAGAAATATGACCAATTGTTGCCATTATTTATAAAATGAATGCAAGACTGTAAAGCAAGTGTTGAGCCTCTGTCAATATTAAAGAGAGCTAGAATAGATATATATGCACAGAACTAACAGCATGAACACTACTTCTTTTGTAATGTCAGAAATTCAACCGGCAGAGTTTGATATGCAGTCTTGACTGCACTTAAATTACTTGAAGAGTTGCCTTTGACATCACTATAGCTAGGATTTTTTCCTAGATGCTTTATTTCAGAAAACGTAAGTAAACTCTTGTTCATAATTTGAAACATAGTCATTATAACATGTTTTCTCAAGTTCATCAGTAATTTTGTAAGCTTTTTACAGCATTTTCAGCTTGTAAAATGTTAACTGTAACTGCATTTCACCTGTACTAACAACAGATATGTTCCTGCTCCACTGCGTGTTGTATTTAATGTACATTATTGAGTTGTGATGAATTGTGAATGACAAAAAAGAGCCCCTCCTTTTCAGATCATTTCTGCAACATCCAGAGATGCATTTATAGTACATCACTAAGTAAAACAGTGGAATATTATCATGTGTTCATCATGGATCTACTTTTTTGTTTCTTCACGAAATTACTATAAGAGCTTTTTTTATACAGATTGATGATTTTTTTTTTCTTCCTTTAGCATGAACTAAACTAGCCAGCTAAAATTTTTTTTCTAAATTAAACCAAAAAAATGGGGCCATGGAAGAAGAGATACAAATAGTTGTCTTTGAACTCAGATGCCTGTAGTTCAATGGGGACAGTTTTCATGATCGTTTCCATATCAACAACATTCCACATGCATATTCTCTCTATCTTTTTCAGAGGGGAAAAAAAGGGAACTGGAGAAGCAACTGTTCCCAGATAAACAGGACACCACTACAGTGCATCCCTTTTCTAATGTCTTCACTGTGCCTGTACATGGGTATTACACTTAGGCTTCTTCTTCATATCCCAAGATAATACTGGAACTTGATTCCACTTTCACAAGTCAGCCCTAAGACAGTCACTTTGTAGCAGTCTGCTGATTCTATTACCAGAAAAATGTTTTCCAGTGACATTTCTTTCATTCTCTGTGAAAAGCTCTTTTTTTTTTTTTAATAAAAAAGGAAGATTAAATTATAAATAGATAAAAAAGGGACAGATGAAATTGTTTAACCAAGAATTCTAACATTTTGGCTGTAAACCACAATGATGTCGTTAGCAGTCATTGCCCTCTGCCCCATGGCCACTTTTACCTGAGGTCCAAGCTCTCAGGTTGGTAGGTCTCTAGCTGGATTATATCTGCTACAAAGGAAATCTGTCACATAAGTATCTCATGGAAATATCCAAATAATCTGCAGAATACGTCAACAAAAAGGGATTTTTGTATTTTAAAACATGTCAGAAAAAGAAACAAAAAAACATTTCCTGTCTGACTTCTGTAAAAGAAACATGAAAAACTCAAACGTCCCCTGAAAGTACTGGCCAGATAGAACCCAAAGCTAGGTTTAAATTGAAATAATCTGGCTAATCATTTTGAGTGCTTCTGTTTCAACATGTATCTCAGTTCAGTTCATCCTTGGTGTTTTAGGGGACTGGAAAGAGCAATACTGAAAAAAAACAATAGGCAGAGTTGCGCTTATGTTCTGACATGAACAAAGAGGAAATACTGGAAATGTTTTTATGGAATTGTTCTCATGAGATGTACATCCCACTTTCAGGCCTGGGGAGTGCTGGGACAAGGCTGTGCACATAATAAAAGCTGTAAACAGAATCTTATCCTCAAATGAACAAAAAAAAATCTGAGTTTGTCTGCTTCTCACAGACTGGGCTTGAGTCTTCTTTCAGCTGCAGCAGACTGACATTGGCATAGTTCCACTGATGCCATTGACATTATTTCTGATTTATACCGTTGTTCCAGGACTTTCTAAAAGTGGTCTTTTATGTATTGTAAAACTGCCACTGCACAGAGTATTAGCTGGTGTCTTTCTAGGCATACAGAGGAAAGAACTGGCTAGGGATAGAGATCATACTACCATCTCAGTTCTTGATGTGGTACCCCACAAATTTATGCTGATACAATGCAGCAATTGTAGAACATATTGTCAGGAAGCACACCATCTGTTTTCTGCCTTTGCTTTTCTATAAATAACAGACTTCAGTCTCTGTGGGTGCCAGGCTAGCATTTTGCAACATACCCCTCCAGCCCTTTAAAATTCCTCCTGACCATCTGGGAATTTCCTGTTCTGTCAAATAGGTTTGTCTGGACAGAGCTGAGGTCTGTCTCTTACGGTTAAGAAATTCCCTTACGTTAAGGCAGAGGCATTTTGAAGTAGGTGAATACAGAAAGCCAGTACCAAAAACTAGACCTGGAATTTCTGCCACTGCTGAAAGCACCAGGGAAAGGAGGGGGCGAAGGGTCAGCTTCAACTGGGTGGGCCTGAGGTTGGGAAATGCCCTTTCCTGGACAGGAATTGAGCTCAGATTTTTACTGCTGATTCACGGCGAGCAGCATCAGGCCAAACTCTGCAGGAATTCATTAGCATCGCACTCTGGGTGAGAGTCAAGAGACATTTTTTTTCCAGTTTCTAATCCTCTTGGGGCTATTTAATAATAATGGTTGGAGTTTGTGGAATGTGTTGAAAACCTTCTTTGGGTTCATGTTCCCATTTTTTCTAGTCATACTTTTTGGCAAGGGTTTATGCTAGCGACACCTGAAAAATGTGATAGCAATACCAGACTAAGCCTGATAGAAGCAAACCCAAAATTAATATCCCACTCTGATAGAAAAAAACACCTATCAACTATATAAAGCTTGTATTGCATTATGAGTAGTATTCTAAAAATGGTCTTGCTGCAACTTGCTTATAGTCTTTCAGAAGGATTGTACTATGGAAGTGAAAACATGACAGCATTCAAAACCACACTGACATAGCTAACACTGAGGTGTCATCTTAAAACTTATGAAAAATGAAAATGGGAAATTTACCTTAAAACACATTTCCACTGTTCCATCATGGTGAGATATAGCTCAGAGAAAAAAAAGCAAGGCTAATTCTAGTGACAAAGGATGAAAGAGTTTTGGTCATAATTTCAGGAGTTCTGAATAATTTTGGAAGCAAAATAATTAGTGAAAATGTTAAAGTAGTCTCTAAAAATGCACAAAAAGGAAAAGGATGTCATACTTGGTTTGTATTTTACAAATCAAGAATTTGTGTCATATCTTCATGCCCATAACAGTGCAATAAAAACATTTTCAGTCTTGCTCAATTCTGCTTCTAGGAAATACCCCAGGGGATCAGTGGCCAACTTACTAGATGTTTCCAAGATGTGTAGGAGTGTTAAATCCTGGATCAAGGAAACTTTAGCATTCATAATGCAGGTTTTTTGTGTGGAACACTGGGAGGCATTAAGGTACAAGGTAAATACAGATGCTTTTTTGGCTTATTGATTTAACATTAAAGGAATATAATCAGTAGTCCTAGTTTTAAGAACCTGAATTCCAGACAAATTCTTTTATTTCTGTGTTTAGGTTTATAAGTCTTTTCAATGTTGGTATATACATTGCACTTTAAGTGTTTATACAATGTATTTATATAATTACTTTTAAATACATAATTTATTCACTTACTGTATACATAACAATGAAATATTTTATGTTTTTAAGACTTACTGGTGGCCAGTACAGCATGTATCATAATGGTTATCATGCACCAGCAAAAGAAGTGATCTAAGGTCATATGAACTCCTAGGTGAACTGTTGCAAGGAATTATAATTCACCTTTTTTTTTGATGCTTTGAATCATTGTGACATTGTTCTCTGTAGGAAGACTTCTGTAAGAAGTCTCTGTACTTCCCATTCTCATCCAGTTATCCAAAAGTATAAAACAGATGTATACGTGTTTAAAGTAAGAGCAACTTGGTTCTACCTCCTGTAGAAGTCTACTGAAAAGTAGCTACATTCTTTTGATAACATTCTCCAGTGCTGAATTGAAAACAATTTATTTATAGGGCTTTAGAGCTTGTAATGTGCTAGATGTTTCCTGGAAAGTTCTGAGTACCATCATATCAAAACAGAACCCCTTGGGCACTTTCAGGGTCAAGCCCTTAGATCTTGCAAAATCTAAGGTTGGCAAGTTTGGGCAAATACCTTTCTAGTGTTTCTGACCTCTAGCTCATCACAGGCTCTCCATGGTGGTTGCTTTACCCTATTAAATTATTTCTTCACTTAACAGTCAAGTATATGCAGCAAACACCACTGTGGTCATTGACAGTTCGAGAGTGTTCTCAGTAAGAGAGTGATGCATTGGTGACCACCTGCACTGCCACACGTGGCATTCTGGTTCTGCTCAAAATTTCAGCCAGTGGACGTCTGCATTTCAGATACTTTAATAACAGCAAAATGGGATAATTCACAGTTTTCTTATTAAAGCATGCAGCTAAACATCTTCTTTATTCTTCTTAAATTTAGAAAAATATTTTTTCTGTTCTTCATTTTTTAAATGAAAACAGTCTTTTTAAAAATAGAGTCTTCCTCAACTATGATGAGCTTTTCTTCAGCAGACTGTAATACTACTGAAATACATAGTATTATGATCTTTGCAGGGCCACACAACCAGTAAATAGTTTATAACTATATTGTTTCAGGGCATTTTACTGAACATAGTGCTGTACACCAGAATAATTTCTATTATTTTTCTGTCACTGCAGAACAAGCTATCTTACTGTATGTGCTTTAGTTGCATGCTGACATGTTGGGCAGCACACAAATTTATGGATTACCACAACAACCTTAACCCTTCCTGTCAGACTTTAAATGAAAACCCTTACTTAACCTCAAACAGACAGATTTCTTCTTTCTCTGAAGCACCAACCCCACCTCCCACCTTACATTTAGGTTTTCCAGCCTTTCTCCAGGTGCCTTATACTTTCTCCGAGATGACCCTTTCAAGGGGCATTAGTCCATAGTTACAAACTTCATCTTCAGTTCCCCCGAGAGTAACTTATCTCATAACTATTTTATGGAATTTAAAATCATAAAGAAGTACTTGAAAAAGCTAAACATTTCCTCTTTTACCAACAATTATTGAATTCATTCATCTTCCTTCACATTTAATGGTAACTCTTTGCTGCATATGCTTGCAAGTACTTGGCAAACTCCTCTTGCCTTGTATGTCTTTGCAAATACAGTTTTCTTGCTTATACTTCCCTGCAGAAAACTCCAATATTGTACCAGGTACAAATAATTCTTTAACAACTGGCATGAAGGCAGAGGCCATAATAGTTGAGCAGAGGTAAACAATGTCAGAGGAGTATACAAAAGGATATTTATTGCATCAGTCAGAATTCTTAGAAAAGCCAAGAGATCAGACTGGATCATTCAAGAAAAATGTGAAGAGAAACAACCTTAATCATCGCCTCTCTAGTTAACAGGCTAAAGTGATAAAGAATTTTACAGTCCGTATCTCCTCTGTACAAAAATAGCAACACAGAAAAACTTTCTAGCAGAGTAATGATGGCCTTTCCCATTAACAGGGTAGAAGTGACACAGGAAAGATAGGTGGCCCTTAACCATTTATCTCTAGTATGGTAAGTCACACACAAAGTACAAAGTTTTAGCAAGGAACAATCAGGAAGAGATTAGGTCATCTCTTTGAGCAATTTTCCCTCTGAGCAGATCCTCAAATTTCCAGGCACAACACCAAAAGCATCATGGTTTGGGGGCTGCCTGTTACTGTGTTGACTTGCTGAGGTGGCCTAGAAAGCCACAGGAATTTCCTGATGAATTAAGACTGTAGAGGGTAAATATTTAACTATGACACAAATAAATATACTTAATACTTAAATGATAATGGCAGTGATCCTGAAACCTCATTTCAGACACTTTTATCTACATATGAATGCCCAGTTTTCCAAGGCTGTAACAGTCTTCATTGAGTCCTTTGGTGTCGGAGGAGACTGCAGAGAACCAGGTTGTATATAAAGTGTTTCTGTGAGGTTTCAGAAGTATCAAGTCATTTCTACACAAGTTTTTCATAGAAAATATTAGGTTTTTAGAAGAACTAGTGCTCTGATAGTTACAGTGAGATAATTATATTAAGATCCTTGCCCTCCTGAGACACAAACTCATGACTCAGAAGAGGGAAGAAATAAGCATGTACTTACCATTATCATTCACCCTCACTGTTAACCACACACTGACCTGATGGGAGATTTTTTTTAAAAGATATTTGTTTAATACAGTTCTCTTTCATGCAAAAGACTTCTGCATGAGAACTAAAACTCCCAGAAGATGACTATTGCTAAAGATATTAAAAGTTGAATGTACAAAAGTGAAAATCAGCACATTTAATAATAGAGCCATAGGTGGTTTAATCCAAATTGAAAATTCATTCAATACAATGCTTAAAAAAACCCCAAACAAAATAATTAACAACTACATTATTTTTTCCTAAATCTCCACTGTGCAATACCATGTTTGCAGACAAGAGATTAAGAAAGAAAAATAAACCTTATTAAGCGTAGGCTGACAACTTTAAAACATTCATAAATAATATGATCCAAAGGGCAGGCAAGTCCACCACAACCCTGAAGATAAATGTAAAAGGATCTCTAGAGTTTGTACTAGGACTGCTCCTTTGATTTTTGTGGGTATTTAAAATGTGTTCTGTGGATTTGGAGTGTGTCAAAGGTCAAATATTAAAACACATCTCAAAACTGTAAATTTACACATTGAGAATCAGTCAGGAAGTAAGAACCCCACTTTGAAGGCTGGAGAACTTTTGATAATGACTGAAAGTTTGATGTAACATTTAAAATAGTGGGCAGGAGCACTCAAATGACACCAGTGCTTTTCTCTTTGAAACCTTGCAAATTTGCTCTACAGGTTTAGGCTGGTGTGGATCACAGATGAGGAAACTAAAAGCCTGGCCTGCTAAACTGTTATCCCTAAGACAGGTTTCATAATATAGATAGAATCTTTCATAAAAATCCTCTCGCACACAGAAAGCCTTTAAAGGAAGTTTAAATATAAAAGAAGGCAGGATCAGTCTATAAATGGCATTTAAGCCTGCAGCAGAAATATCTTTTAGATTCAAAATTGATTAGCTGATCATCTATGCTCTAGTGTGAAAGAAGCCATGCTGTCAAAAAGAGGCAAATTACCTTCTAAGGTTGTCTGCTTATGCTCCGTAGTTCTCTCCCACAGTTCTCTAGTCTTGCCTTAATTTCCTGGCAGGGATGCTCAGAACTTATCCTATCTCTAGGGTAATCTCTCAAGCCTATTTGCCTGCTTGGTACAGAGGGAGGAGAAAGAATGCCAGGACCCAAATCCTCAGGCAGAACGGAGTCAGAAGGGAATTCTGCTAACTGGAACAAGTGGATTTTGGTTGTTCCCATACATTCCTACTGCAGAAGGAACACATGGTACATTATTTGCAACAAGACAACTAGACAAAACATGACAAATGGCAAAAATTTACTCCAACAAATAAAAATTCCCAGAAGACCTAATGTAAAATTATAACTATATAGTTATGGCAAGTCCTATTAAAGAAGCAGCTGTCATGCATGCACAAAGTACAATCAGGTTGGTCTTGCAACATATGCACATGTAAGGATAGAAACATATTTGGGATGGGGAGTACAATTTTTTTTCCTAGAATATATGAATATTTTTGCTTCACATACATTCTGGAAAGGACAAAAGCAAAGGCACACTTATGATTTATCAGCAACACAGTATGGGGACTCCATCACACAGAATTAACGCATGTACAATACACAAGGTTTTATCTTGCTACCAACTCTTCTAGTTTTTTGAGCCTACAGGTCACTTCTAGGAGAAGTCTCCTACAGAGACCTGTAGGAAGAAGAAGGTCACTAGGAGAAGTGACCTGGTAAGAAGGTATAAAACATAAGAATGGATTTAAGACACAACACTTAGAAACAGGTTTCCATGTACCTTAACACTAAACACTCCAAAAATCTAGATGCATGTATGTGTGTATGTGCATGGATATATATGCACGCACTCATGCACTGGGGCAAGGTATCCAATGGAAAGGCAATCTGCAGACTCTTTACAGAATTTTTGACCAGTCACTTTTTACTCATGGATCTTTAACAGAGATTTTCTAACTGGAAGATCATATCTGCATTTTCAGCCTATTTCTCTTTTAAGACAGGATCATATGACTGACCATATACTACTATATAAGAGACCTTTAAAGTACATTTCCTAAACCACACCTAGTCCACCATAAAACTAGCATGGTTCTCTAACTGTTATCCTTGTATTACTGGATTTTTTTTCTTTTTTTATCATTTCTGCTCCTAGAACCTAGTCAAGGAAATGTAAGAAATTTTTTTCAATCCTGTAACTCCATGGCCTAGAATACTGATTTTATATAAATTTCTCTGAGGGATTATAAAATTATCTTAATCTATTTGGGGGTGCAGTGGGTGGGGGGCTGTGTCTGGTGGTGGTTTGTTTTAGTTCTGAAAGTAAACCCTTTTTTTAGAAATGTAGAATAGCACAATGTAAGCATCTTTCTAGCTGACCCTCTATCTGTCTTGCTTTGACTGTCTGCACCCCTATGTTTGTTCAGCGTTGAGCATAGCCCCACTGTTAGGGCTTGTTTAGATAAGGAAGTTGCACTAGTTTGACTTGTATCAGTTTTAAACTGGGATAATTACACTGACACAAGTCCCTGGGTAGACTTCTTATCCCAGTTTAGGAGCAACTTACACTGTTATAGGTTAACCCAGTTCCTAACTAAAGTAATAAAAGGCAAAGCTTAAACTTTGTGCAGGAACATTAATGAGAATGTAGTGCAAATGTGCGACAATTTATGGCATTTTTAAGTTACCCTTCCAAGTGGCTATTTACCACCGTGTTGTTTAATAACATTGTCTACAATATACACATGTGGTTACACAAGAATAACCTTGTGTAGAAGTATAGCTTGTTTCATAAGAAAAAGAACCCTTCCTATGAAATATGAAACTATTTCAATTTCCTTTTCCTGTTCAAAATTCAGCCCTTTAACAAGAGAGGAAATCCTTTTGCTACTGAGGAGACTTTTACACCAGGGCTGTTTATTCAAGACACCTGAGCAGCTGGGGCTGAAGATGAGTTTTGCAGCACAGCTAAAACTATGATACTGGTTCTAGAAAGTCCTCATTTACTAGCTCCTCATTTAATTCCTTATTTGCATGTTGTTGCAAATACAGATAACAGGACTGAACTAAGCTGAACTGTAAATTGAGATTAATACAAGCAGGTTGTTAAGTATCTTCACCTTTTGGGATATGCTTGCTATAAATCGTACAAATGAGCCCAGTTTTCATAATGACAAGTTTTTTAACAGTGCTCCTAACAATAGCTCTGAAAAACTAGCCATTCATCACCGGTCTTCCTGGGAATCTGTACGAGACTAAGCTACAGTCCTATTCATCTGAGATGAATACAGGTTGGAGCAACAGCTGCTCAATAGGTTTTAAGAACACTGCAATTCTTGGAAGACCAAGGTGAGGACCACTCTTACTGTTAGCAGGACATATATATAATGCATTTACTCAACTGCAACCTGCAAAATATGCTTAGCATTATGGATTGATATTAATTGTATTTATCTGTTTTTATAAATTATTTTAGTTATTCAGTTTAAAACTAATTTCCTTCCAAAAGATTTTTTAAACCCACATTGTTTTCTGTAAACATTGAAAGCATTATTGTCATACATAAACTGCTAGAAGCAGAAAATACCTTGCACCAGAAGGGCTGTAAAAGCAACACAAAAAGTAACATATTAAGCCTCCCAATAGCCTTGTAAAATTGAGTAGTAGTCCTACATCCATGTTAGAAAAGGGAAACAAGAATACTTGACTTTTATGATTTCCTTGCAGTCACAAGGGAAGTCTATGCTACAGCTATAGACAGAAGTAAAGCTTCAATCCATTCCACTTAACTGAGGCATTTAAATCAGGAAGTGAGCTGCTCAGGATCTCCCTAGAGTCAATGAAGAGAAGCAGGGACTTCCACAGGGCTGTTCAGATGGCTGCCTTTTCCTCTGGGCTTGCTGTTGTCTCTTGATACAGCACTGAGAAATTCTTCACATCAAAGAAAAACCTATCTTGGGTATTTCTGGGTTTTGGCCAGAAGTTTGGGTGGGATGATGCAGGCCTAAAATACTCAGCTCTATACTTTTCCCACATGCGCTCTCTTTTTTTTTTTTTTTTCTCTCCAAGGCACCCAGCACTGTGAAGTAGAGATTGATTCCAAACCACAGAAAGAAACAATGGAAATGATGACTTCTCAGCACCCTCAAAATGACACACCATTTACTTTATATCAGTTTCATTTAGAAAATCCCTCAGTGCTCCAAATGAGATCTCCCACTGGGCATGTTGGTTGGACAGTACTGATGACTAATAAGTGTAATATTTTATTGTTAACAGAAAGTTCCTAATTACAGCTGTCATCACTGAAAATAAACACATTCAGGTTCTACAGCACATTATGACACAGCCTTCTGCCCAAGCATGGGAATTTTTTTTTTTTTTTAAGTAATTTACTACCAATGTGGCAACATGTGACACTGCCCTTCAGTCTACTTCTCTGATTCTTCTACTTCTTAAAAAACCACATTTCTGAATAGGTTATTCCCCAATAACATAAAGGTTTCGGGCATTTCCACATCTGAAATCTTGCCTCATTCTTATGGGTACCTCAGCATATCCTAAGGACTTCAGAAATTTGAATAATAAAGTTTTGAAATGCAAGCATATTATTGGCCGAGAAACTTTTTTGGAGGTAAATAAGAAACTTTTCATTTACACTCAAATGTGAATTTTCTAATTTGAATCCCACCATTTGTTTCACAGCTTGAGGGAACCGCACTTCAAATGCCACTAGGATGGGGCTCTGCTTTGGATATGAGAATTCATTGGCTCCAAAGCAAAAAGGAGTACCTAGAATAGTAAACAGCCTCTGGGTCTAGACAAGAAATCTGTGTTCAAACTGGATGCCAAATAGGAGGCTAGTGGCCTGTTTAGGGTGTTTCCTTTTAGCCCTGATCCATCTTGAAAAATGAAACATTTACTGGAAAGCCTTTCCTCAGGCCTATTAGTAATGTACATATAGCAGAATGGCAGATTCCAAATCTAATGACCTGTTTTTATTTGTGAAAATTAACAGGGGTTCATAGTGAATCTTCTGGTTGCATTTAACATCCAAATATTATGTGGACTTCAAGGTCACATGTTACACTACAAAATTATCAGTGAGACATAACCATAAATAAAATAGAATTTTTACTATTTCTTTTAATAGTTCAACTGGGGAAAATTGGTTTTTAAAGTGACAAAATCTTACACACACTATGGCCACCTCCATCTTTATATTAATATAAATTTGCCTCATAGGATATTATTACAGCTCTTTAGATCTCTCCTATTCAGCACAGGCTCTATCACACTTTCACACAGCTTCACAAGAGTGACATGTAAGGAATTTTCCCATCTTCAGCAAACCATATAAAATTCAAGGCAAAATCCAGCCACTCTACACACATAAAGCATATTACTACTATTTCATTGCAGTGCTAGGCCCTGACAGTAAAGGCAGAATAGAAGGGTAGACTTTCAGTGGAGCCACAGCACGCAGTGACAGACACCAGTCTTTCCAAAAGCCAGTTTCTTCTATACAATGACTGGTCTCCCTCAAAACCTAGATTCCTTACATGTTTAAAACCCATGTGAGCACTTCTGCAAAATAAGGAAGTCAGAGAGCACAGAGAATGCCATAAACAATTTATCAAATCCATGGTAAGAATAAACTTTAAAGTAGACTATCAGATAGCTACAGATACCCTAGAAAAATTGCTAATAATTTCTTTCTTTAATGACTGAATCCAGCTCATAATTTTATACTTCTTGCTGGTGACGGCACAGGTACTTTGAAAGGAAAGGTAAGTGAGTTGAAGCTCCGTATTTGGTTTAAGTGTAGGGGTGCCATCAATATTTGCAGGGAAAAGGAAAAAAGAAATCTAAGTAAGAAATCTAAGTGTGGATACTGGCTGACCAGAATGATTGTGGTTCACTTTCAACTCAAATTTCTATGTCTATGTTTGCTTCTTATAATATACTATTATTAAGCATTAATTCTAAATTTTTATGGTATTTTGGTTTGGTAATGGTCAGAAAAAGAAGAAAGAGCGAATCATGTAAAACTCACTTATTGCTGTAATAACATTTAGTACTACTATTTGGACTAAGGGATAAGCATATGAAACACTCATCTCTATAGCTATCCCGAATGTATACCGAGTTCATCAATACCGTTAAGCTCAGCAAGCTGACTAACAGAAAGTTCCCAAGCAAGACATGGTGATAACATTTCATGTAACTCCTCTTTGGCAATACTTAGACACTGCAATTAAATACCAAAGAGCATCACGTGTGTCAGTCAGTTACTGCAAGAAAGAAAATGTGATGAACTGTTTGTTTTGAGCTATTAGTATAAACATATTGCAGAAATGAAACCCAAGCTTAAACAATGGGGAAAGTTATCCGGTACTAAAATAAACAGTTCTAGGAAAATCTCTAAAAATGTTTATCCAGTCATCTTCCTCTGAGTAGTTTCTGCACAGAGTGTTTTGCCATGTCCCTGGTTTGCCAACCAATCCCAGTTACGTTGACTATAGATATGCAAATGCTAATGGACAAGGCTGGAACTTAATTGCTTGTAATCGGCTCCCTAGCAAGCGCATTTTTATCTGCAATCAAGCTTGTAAGTTATCAAATAAGTACTTTTGGTTTTAAACATTAAAAATATGCATTTTTAAAAAAATATTTGTTTTGCTTCTAGAAAGTTGCCAGTTCAGATATCAAGGATAAACATTTTTAAATTACAATAATACAGAGTAAAGTAAACCATGATTCTTACAAACTTGCCTAATACTCTGTCAATATTTCAGGCTAGTACTTGTGCTGAGAAAAATAACTGACCCTGTCAAACATTGCCTACCTACAATTTTAATGAAAGTTATATGTATTAGCTGAAGTAATAAACATACTTCCTTTATAATAAATATTCTGACTTACATGACTATTCACTTCCAGTCATAGACCTATAACCATGAATTATTCTTTACTCTGTTCTCAACAGGTGCATTGTACAACACTGTTTAGTGTAGCAGCAGTTGTATTTGATATTAAAAATCTAGGGGGAAAAGTAAATGCAGAGTACAACAATGAGATGCAAGATATCTACATAATATATTCATTACACTTAAGTATTATGCTTGTTTTGAAAGGAAATGAGTTATGGCTGAGGTGGTTTATAATGGCAACAGCAACAAAGCAAATTCAGTATTCAGAGATGCTATAATGGAGCTGCATCAGCCTCATTTGTTCAGAGTGAGCCGTACTCCATCACACAGAAAAACGAGTTCTTTCATTGTGGGGAAAACTGACACATGGGGATACGTGCACAATCCCAGTTTTATGTAAACCCCTGGGAGCAGAGGGTTGGGGGCTGGGAAGGAAAGAAGGAGGGGGATGGTTCTGCCCACAGCCAGTTTTACAATCACTGAAGAAGAAGAATGTCCTCAAATACAAACCCCTTTCATTGAGCTTCCTACCTGTTTAATCACTTCCCTCCAAAGTGTGAGAGGACTAACCCTAACTCAGACATTCACACTCCCGAGACTCATATTTCTTCATGTTCAGTTAACAGTGAAAGAGTGATCTTAGTTCAGTCTCTAGTGGACAAACACAGAATAAGAAGTCTTGTAAGCATGATTCAGCAGGCAATTTGCTCAAGTAAAATCATGTGTGCATAAAAACAGGTAACAACTTTCCTCTTTTTAGTGCTTGCCTCAGCCTCCCAAGGTACCATAAAATAATTGGAGAAAAGCTTTCCTCTACAAAGACATACCCTCATTTCCAGCTTTATATTCTCCAAAGCAGACCAAAACAGTAAAAAAATGAGGAAAGCATTCTAAAAATGAAATGCTTGGATATATATATATAATTTTTTTTTACAGTCATATGTTTACTGAGCAGAGTCCTTTCTCTCTTGCTAGAGCCAGATATGCAAAGAGCAAAATTAATTTACCAGCAGATCAGGAAATCCTCTCTAAAGATTTTAGTAGGGTTAGGGGGATTGGTACAGCTGAATATGCTTTTTTAACATATTTCTGTCTTGTATGCTGTCTGGATGAAACAGCACAACTTGTAAATGAGACAGGTAACAGTAACGATGCTAATATATAGTTTTAGCCCACCTAATAGAGTCTTAACTAGATTTTTATTGAAGTTCATTCTTAGTATGAACTTGTGTTAGTGTTAAATCCTTTTCTTGTGCCATTTTACATGATTTGTTGCGTAACCCAATTGTTCAATTTTCTAATTTTTCCCAGGTGAGAATGGGAATATTACAAATAACTATGTACAAAAACTGTTTATAGATTTATTTTTACTGGTCAGCTATCCCAAAGCATTTTCCTTATCAAGGCATGGACAAGATCCTGCAAGGTGTGTAATTTTACACAAGGGAGTAATCCTGTTGAGGTGAATGGGACTGCTCATATTTACATATTTAAGTCTTTTCAGGCCTCAACTCCAGCTCATACATAAAATAGTGAAAAGTTCTTTAGAAGTTTAGAGCTGTTGTACAAATTCTTAAAAATAATTACTTATACTAAGTTACTGAATACCTTCAAATATATTTTTCCTTTTCTATGAAAGAGTGCACATACAGACAAATTAAAACAGGCTGTTTCAAGTCCTATGTAATCTACACAATTAAAAAAGCTTTACTGTGATGTTTAAGAGTGTGGATGCTTATATGCTTTCTTCTTTATTTCCAGCAATTAGCTGGATAGAATAGTATTACACAATCTATTTATGGAGTAACAATGATATTCTTAACCCAATGCCTTTAAATGCTGATCTTTAAATGCTCCCTTTTGCTGTCAGAGTAGCAGGTATCCTGCATGGCATCTGATCTGAAGCTGTGAACTATAAGTAGAGTTCACAGGAATATTTACCAAGTTCTGCCATTAGAATCCTGGCAGATTTTTGTGTTCTCTGGCTCACAAACATATCTCTTGAGATGAAGTTGCATCTTTCAGTAATGTGAAGAAAATGCTGCTCTCAAGAGCAATGTCATTAAGAAGGGTGCACTCTGGCTGAAACATTTCTCCCCTACACAGCCACAAACTACAACAATCTTTATTATCTCAGTTCTCATAAAAACTAATGAAAACTTTGAACAGCACAAGCATCACCGAAAAATCCATTTAGTGCAAAATGAAAACAAGAAACACTTACTTTTTGCAGCCACTGAGTGTAATTTTCCATCACATGTTCCAGATGTTGCAGTTTCTGGGAAGAGAAATCCTGTTCCACGTGAGGAGCATCTCTCTGAAGAGCATTTGTGTTATACTGATCTGTTGTGCTTTCACGACAGTTCCCATCCTGTTCTGGCAGAATGAAAGTATAGGTGCACTGCCCATGTTGAATCCGGTTAAATCTTCTCCCACTGGCTTCTGGACCCCGACGCTGGCTATTACAGTCTATATGAGCAAGAATTGCTGTCAGGAAAGCAAAAGAAAGGAAAACTGACATGTTGTTATTACTTTCCTTTCCTACTTTAAGAAAACCTTTTTCTTCCTCTTTCTTTAAATTTGTTCTTAATTTCCCTAAAGTCTTTGGAAAAAGGACTGGAGAAGCGCACTTTAGTAATCTGGCTTGAATAAACTGTTATTTTTTCAATTTCACTATGAGGATAGCTCCCTTAGTTAAAATTGGGAATATTTATTGCATAGTAGTTAAGATTTATTGTTTCCTCTCTGTTACAGTCCAGCATGTAGCCTGCTTTAGTCAGCTGCATATGCATATCCCAGTCCCTTTCCCCTACACTATCTGCTGCAGAACTGCTATTTTCTCTCAGACTTCAGTGAGTTTTATTAAGGTTGCACTTTCAAGCCAAGCTGGAAGCAAGCAGCCTTTCACAAGATGACTTGACAGGAATGCGTGTATGAGTGCGCCCCTATGCTAAGGATGGCTGATGGCTCGGTACAGAGGGATCATCTTACAAACTGGCTGGTTGCATAACCTCAATCATGCATGGCTTTCCAGCCCCTATTGCATACAACTGCTAAGGGCTTTTGACGAATTCACAGAAGTTTAATAAGTAAGGCAGTCCACCTTAATACACTTCATATGTTCACACTGCCCTATTAAAATGTAGATAAAGTGTAGAAGTTTGTTGTAATCCTTCTGTAAATATACAAAGCACTGAAATTAAAAATACTTTCAGTTCCGTGCTGCTCAGTATCTATTAAAGAATTCTAAGTCGGGCAAATGACACTTACGGGAAAAAAAGTTACTTTTAACCCTCACATGCTTTAGCTACTTTTCTATGTGTTTCTTTAGCAGAGTTTGCAGAAAGTTTTTGTACAGCATATAATGAAATTAAGGCTGTCAAATAGTAATGGGAAGTGATAGTTCAGAAGGAAAATAACTTTGTGTTTGGTGCCTAAACTAAGGTAACTAATTATAAAATGTTGAGGGATGGTGGCTGAACTATTCCAGATTATCTTCTGTATTACTATGTTGTTGTCACATGCAAAACACTTCTTCCAGTTTACAAGTCTGTATGGGCTATACAGGCACCCCTCATTATATGTAGAAACTTTCTCTGGGGCTATTTCCTCAGAAAAAGATTGTGGTAACTATTTAAGAAACTATCTTGTACTTAAATAATGTCTGTGGTATTTGCTAGAGACAAAAAATGCACAGATTAGAAACAGGATTGTAATATTCATGACATTCAGAGGAATTTACATTTGTTGTTGTTACATAAGTATCAGCTAACACTGAAGCAGACAACTTTGCACAATTTTTCCTATGAAAGTAAGTAGTCTTCTAAATAGCAATAGCACACCACTAAAACACAGCCTGCGTGGCTTTTACCCACAAGCATACCTACTTCCAAGAATACTCAGTGCAAGCACCTTCAGCGCTCATGCAATTGCCACCTCTATCACAACTACAATTTCATTCTTAAAGAACTGCCTGGAATATTTAGCCAGGGATCTTACCTGCTCCTTAGGAAGCTATTCCTACTCATAACTGAAGGTGGAGGCTTTTCATCTTGCATCTGGAAAGAAACCACTGCATTTGAACCAAAAAGAAAAATCCGCTACAATAATATAGAGAAATGGGAAAGTCTTATCTTACTTTAAAATGTAAGTCCAATATACAGAGAGAGATGAAAAAAAAAGAAAAAATGCAAAGCAAACAGCAAAGCATCAATGTTATAGTAGCTTTCAGCAAAATTAGAATATTCATTCTCCTCTGAACTGTTCAGCCCACCTTTGCACTCTGTTTTTTTTTCTCTTTCTGTCTCTGAAAACCAACTTCTTATAGCTTGATTTCTTACTTTCATCTAGCACTTCTCATAGTTCTCCATCACCAGACCTAGTCCTGCTGTGGTTTATTACATTATCTTTGCAATTATTGTGAAATGCAATTTCAAGACATTTGCTCATATAAGATCAGAGAGCTAAAAACTGTAGGATCAGACACTAAACAGAAGGATTAGGGTAAAACAAAAAGCTATTCCCTATCAGGCAAAGCAAAAATACCAGAACACAAACATAGTGACAATACATGCTTTTTTAAAAAGTAAAAAGAGAACTTTATGAAAGGGCCTCAGCGCAGCTAAAAGGGGGATAGCAAATGTGGGAGTACAAAGGCTTCCTGGGTTTTTAATTCGTATTTTTAAAATCTGCTGTTTACACAATTGCCACATTCACTTTCTGCAGAGTATTTAAGCAACAGTCTTATTCACATGCAAACACAGAATAGTGAGATTGTAAACTTTAAATTGATGTTTTTCAGATGAGAAAAGACATCACAGAAGAGCAAGCTCACTTTGTTGCTATTGCAGGGCCCCTTCCCACTGGCTTGAGGTGATTTCTCCTTCCCCTTCTGTCTCTTTCTCCCTGAGGGCTAACAGCCATAAGGACCTACAAGAAGCACACAGAGTTATCAAGCATCTTGGGCATTTGCTCATTTGTCTCCAGCTTAGTTCCCTCCCACAGCACCTGCCTCCCAAAGCCAGCTTCCTGACCCCAGGCCCAAAACTGGTGGGTCATGGGCCAGTGTCACAGTGGGGAGATGTAGCAAAGCTACGCAGCAGCCACAGCATCACCTACTAGCACACTGCACAAATGGTTTCCTTACTAGAGAGAACCAAGTCCCCCACCCACATAGTGCCCCTATCTGTGTTGTACGAGTAGTGCATCTGAGACATTTTGCATGTCAAAACACATGGGATCTCATGCAGAGGCAAGGAAGAGATGGCAAGAGCCTAGGGGAAGACCAGAAGCCATTCTGTGACTCCCAGTTTTGCAGCCTTTCTAGCCCAAGGGGAGGCACATAAAGGGACTCATAAATTGTGCTGGGATAGTTTAGTCTTTGCAAGGACTCATAGTGACTGCTGAAATGTCAGCAGTTCTGTTGGCTGCACTGAAACTCAGCAAGCTTTGGGACCGCTCTTGCTAACACCAGAGATGGAGCTAGCCACCAGGGTCCCTAACTAGAAGGACAGACATTCCCTATCTTGTAATACAGGGACCACCAAGGTCAGCTTGCTGTTCCCCCAAACACATAGCAAAGTCATTTTGCTAAGGACATTGAACCAGCCAGGCTAGGTTCATTTTACACACCTCCCTGGCACACTCATGGTCCCATGCATGCACAGGCAGAAGTGCAACAACAAATACAGAAAAATGCTTGTTTCCAGATCTACAGTCACTTAATTCCACAGTGCAGTTTTCTATGGAATTCCACATTACTTAAGGAAAACAGGTTCAGAAATATGAAGAGCTTTTTATTTTCTAAAATTCCCTTTTCCAATTAAGGTATTTGGTTTTTGTTTCCAAAAACAACCAACGAACCAAATAAACAAAACAGCGCGCCCCAAGAGTTTCAAAAGTTTGGTGTCTTCTACCTGATTTGACAGATGTTTATTATCCCAGTACCACATGATCTTTGTGACCCATCCCAGCTTTTTAAGACATGAAAAGTTCAGTGTGGTGAGGAAAAAATAGTACTCAAAGTCCAGTCAAAGTCACTGAGGGTATTCTACTGGATCTTACTTTAGATACCATTGATATAATTTAAATTATTTGTCCAGGATTGTACAGAAAAATCAGTGGCTCAGCCAGAAACTGAGTAGGGGTATGGGTGTGCTTAAAATACTTTATTTTCCTAAGACCACTTCCTTCAACACAATGAATAGTTTTGTATTCCCTGAACTCTTCCTTCTGTGTAACAGGGAAGGGATGGATGCAGTGGCTTCCTTCCCAGACCATGCAAAGTCTCATACATACTGTTTATTTAGTAGCTATACAAAATACTGTAGCTCACTATATAATCAGTCCTACAAGGCAAAATAAATGGAAATTCAACATCCAGATAAAGGTTGCATTCACATACTATCGGTTCCACATATCTAGCATTAATATACTTTAATAGCTTTTGTCACGGAATCATATGCATACTCAGAGTTCAAATACAGATTCTAGGAAACCAAAATCTATTTCTGTTTCTTTTCTACAACACATTTCTGCTTCAATATGTGTAATTGCTGCAGATAAGTTACAATAAAGTTGCATCCTGTCACACAATGTAAGTGGAGTTACACCAACTCAACTTCCTCAGAGCATAAGGGAAGTCACTGCAGAATGACTCCTAAGTATAGGTATAAGAAGCAGGCTTTTATCTCTAGGTAAACCAATGCTATACAATAGGACACAAAATGTTTATTCTTAATGTAGCACATTTCAAAGAACTTCACTCTAAAAATATAAATTCAAACCAATAAAATGGGATCTGAAGTCCCATTAGTCTGACTTATTACGTGCCAATGGTTCTCCAGTGACTTCAGTGGAGATTGGTCCCAATTTACCACAGTGCTGAGACCAGAATGGGATGCAGTATATTTACCTGGCCCCACAGAATCCAGATGGTGTTGAGAGCAGATGAAGGGGAACACTTACTATGCAATAACACTTTCTCCTACCTGTATGCTTTAGTTTCTTACCCTCCTGGGAACAATAAGTAGTCATCTCAGATAAATTACACCTCAGGACTGAATTCTGTATATTTACATATGCATTTTAAGGTATGATCCCATGTAGCGCTACTTATCAGTTCCTTCCTTCAAAGGAATATGGCAATGGGTGCGGACTCATGCTGCAGCCCAGCCTGACTCTCCTGGCATTTGACTTCACGCCTGGGAACAAGTAAACAGCTGGAATCATAAACAGAGGCAAAAAGCAGCAGCTCTTAGAAGAACGTGGTAGTTTAATACCAAAACATCTGAGCTACTGGTTATGCTGTATGACCTGTCTGAATTTCATCTCACACAGAGGCTGCTAGGCTTCTCCAGGCAAAAGTGTTATTGGGCTCTTTCTAAACACATCAGTAGCTGAGAGAGCTACATAGTTCCTGAAAATTTATTTTCATCCCATTGGGAACATAGGGAAATAAAGTTGTTCTTATATTCATAGCAAATCTTTGAGCTTACACATGTAGAGAAAAAACCATGCAGATTAATTCGGTTAAATTTTCTCATTCCCCGGTGAAGGAGGCAGCACCCCCCAGCATCCTCTTATTATCTAAGTTAAGTTTTGTCCTTAACTTTCACACTTTTAGGGTACTTGAGGCATTTTCAAAGACCAACTTCCAACTCTATTAAATAGGAGTGATGCTGCACAGTAACTGAAGATGGTGGGCATGACATTTCTGAAAAAAATAAAACTAGATACCCTAATCTAAAATGACTGATGAGAGGACCAACAAGAGTGATCTTCCACTGCAAATCCTAGACAAAACCAGACTGCTCAGTTTTGAAAGTAAGATACTTTTATATGGCTTCAAGTCTTTTCGCCCTACCATGTCAATGTGCCTTCTGTTGCAAAATACATCAAAAGTGCAATTTTATGGGAATGATTTATCAGCAACATTGTTCGGTTGAACAGTTTACTTATTCTGTGGACTATCCCGAGGTCTTATTTCTCACCAGTGAAGAGTACAGGATTTTGTAAAAGTTTACAGGCAATAATTGTCCTATTGCCATTCAGGCTAGGGTCCAGAGAACTACCATCATCCAGACCACTTTTCGGGCAATTCCTCACACACATCAGTAATTGCCATACCTTTTGGTTGATAATTACTCTACCATCATCCAGGCTAAGAATTTGAAAAACTTTACGGGCAATAACGGTCCTATCGCCATTGATGCCAGGGTCCAGAGAACTACCTTCATCCAGACCACTTTTTGGTCAATTCCTCACACCCATCATTAATTGCCCTGCCTTCTGGTCAATAATTACCCTACCACCATCCAGGCCAAGGATTTAGAAAACTTTACAGGCAATAATTACACCCACTATCATCCAGGCTAAGGATTTGGAAAACTTTACAGGCAGTATTACCCTACCAACTCCTAGTCTCAGAGTCTGGAGAACCCCCATCATCCAGACCAGAAACCCAGAGAACTACCATCATCCAGACCCAAGTTACGAGCATCACCCCACCATTCAGGCCAGGGTCTGGAGAACCTTTCAGGCAATAATTACCCTACCAATATCCAAGCTCTGGAGCACTGCCATCATCCAGACGCAAGTTACGGGCATTGCCCCTCCATTCAGGCCAGAGTCTGGAGAACCTTTTGGGCAATTCTTTACACAGGCACTTTCCGCCATTATATTTCCATAACTATCTTCTTCACAGAAGCACATTCAAGTCACAGTCTTTTATTACATGGAAATTGGGGTTCTTAATATTCATCTTCAACACACAAACACTTTCTAAACTTCTCTACTATTTCTTTCTGCTTGTTTTGTCTCTTTCTACTCACAAATGCTCTTTACTACTTCAATCACTTTCATAACTTTGTCTCTTTGTCTCTGCTCACTGATGCTTTCTTAGTCTCACATGCTTTCTGCTCAAGCTGGTCCCAACTTGTCTCTTTCTGCTCGCTTTCATTTTCTTGCAACCTTGACAAGGGCATGCAGGATCTCCTTGAGGGTGTTCCCAGTCTCATTTCATCTAGTTTCATAGGATCTTCCTTCAGACCATCCTGCCAACTATGCCAATTTTGTTGTGCTGGTTCAACCATCATCATTCTATGCTGCCATCAGTTACCTGATCACACAGGCCAATACTGAACTCAGCAACATCACCTCAGAAGTCTTCTTTCAGACAGCCCTGCCATAAGTTCCTGTGGGCCCAGCTCCTCTGCTGCCCACTGTGGTGCCAGCATCACCTGCTGGACACAGCAGACAGAGACAGCTCCCTCAGTGGCCCTTCACATGGAAGAACACCACTGTGAGAGCTCAGCAAGATGCAGCTAACCCCAACAGAAGACACACCCAACAGAAAGCACTTCCAACTAATTGGCTCCTGGTTAATATAATCCTGGCCTCACCCACCACCCCAACCATGACCACCTGGGTGAGGGCAGAGCCACAGAGACACAGGTGGGTCAGGTTCTGCCTCTGGAACACGAAGCCAACATTCTGCTAGGTTGTGATTCATCCACAGGCCAACTCCAACTTGGGGCCCACAACTCAGGAGCAGGAGCAGCTAACAGTAATGATATTACACAATGCAAGCAGCCCATTCTCCCAGCATTCACGATCACCTTCCTAGTACTTGTTCTGGAGAGGATAAATAGTAAGAAAGGAGAGTGGAGAACATGAATGATATATCTATTTTTTACATTGACCAATAGCAAGACTTATAGCGTAGTCAACCTAGCTTGGAGGCTACAGAATCCCCAGCTGAATGGAAGCACTTCAATAAAATGCAGTAAATGGAATAAAAATGGCACATGCTTCTACAACCTGGGGAAAAACACAATAAAACTACATTTCAATTCAAACTGCAGGATATAAAAGCTCACCATGACTATGTGAACCTATGATAGGTCTGACTGAGCCCAGCTTTTGCAGAAAAAAAAAATAAATCATTAAAATCATACTTATTTCTCTGAAAGAGAGTGTCCAAATTTCAACTTCTTTCTCCAGCAGTACTAAATAGATCATGAATCCATATAATTACATGCATTTTCAGGAATTAAGTCAAATAATAATTAAATACTTCAATAACAAGACAAGCATATTGGACTTCAATCTACCTAAACCTTGCGGTCTCTTGGACCATAGCAGCTTCCTTCCACTCAGTCTATTTATTAAGCTATGGGTGACAGATATAGCAGAGAAAAAGCCAGGAGTCACCCACCCAGAAGTTGAGGTATCAGAGGTAAGTAAACAGCAGTGTAGCCCTTGAGAGGGAGAGGCACAGAGAGACAGTCTGGAATTAAAAATTGCAACAATTTCTTATTTAAGAAAGTGGTTTATAAATAAAATGTCTCTTATATTTTTATAGTGTACTTTTTCTCCCTACACCTATTATTTATTTTTGCAAACGGCTTCTGGTTTCACATTCCATATATGGGTAGGAGCAAAGGCTTGGCTTTCTGTGTTCCATTCCAGTAGCATCCACGTAATACCAAAATTCATGGTTAAGTGATTAGAAACCTCAATCAACTGGTGAAAATAATTTTAAAAGACCAATCAGCTTCTTCCAAACTGTATGTGTCACTTTTAACTAGGAAACAAAAAGTCAGACAACACAAATAAATAGCAGTGAGGCAAGAGGCTTGTTATGGTTTGTGAGCAGTGTCTTGTGGAATCACAGGAGCAAGGCATGCCAGCTGTACTGTGCTAAATAGCCTCACGACATCCACATGTCACCCTTCTTAGCTGCAGTATAGGATGCACTCATCCTATACTTAGACAGCAAACTGTCATAATTTTACATAGGAGAAGCATTTATCACAAGTTGGCTCTGATTAATTGGCCTGCTAGAACCAAGTCATTAATAGAAGTGAGAGACAGTATTTTCCAACAGATTTAGAAAATAGAGATAAGAACCCATGTCCTGGGGACTAGAGTATGCCTAGCGCAGAGGTGCAGGCAGTATGCTGCATAGCTATTACTAGTCCCAGAGTTCAGCATCTCCAGGTTGCACTGCAATCACAGTGAAGGCAATATTACCTTCTCTTCAGAAATTCCCTCTAGCACATTTATACAACCTGTTCTGGCACAGATGTCCAAGGAGGGGTGTAAAACCCACTTCCGTGGAGCTGTGGACACTGCCAGGTTGTGGTTCCCTGTGGAAAGCAGGCATAGCCACACTGTTTGAGACTGGTACATATAGCAGGTAGACAGAATACAGGTCTCAGGCTTCTAATCACAGTGAAGATCTCAAAATATCTAATCACCAAGCCGTAAAAATGGAGATAATTACTAGGATTAAAATATATTTTATTTCCTCTAGTGCCAGTGGTCATATGAATACTCTATGGAATTCAAACAACATGTTTATAACTCTAATGACTTTTGCAGCAGATTCTTCAGCCACTTCTGTGAACACAGTGCAGCATAGGACCCATGACACACTAGCAATACTTTTTCCAAGCATGGTGCTTTTTTCCATAGAAAACAAGTGCTGAAATATGAGTGCCAGAGCCTGGACTGAGTTCTTGGGAGCATGTGTGCTCAGGCATCAGTCTGATGGAGCAGCAGGAGCCTGAGAGCTTCATTTGTGAATGTAAATAGAACAGAAAACAACCTAAAGTACAATATTTAAAAATTAACATTCTTCTCTGTGTGCACCAGTTACTGTACATCTCGCATACATTAACCCAGGGTACTCAACTCAATGCCTCTTGAGTTACATGAGTACGTAACTCAAAGACGGACTCTTAATTGACTCTGATCACCATAAACCCATCAGCACACTAGTAGGCCTTTAACTACTGTATGCCAATAAAAATGTTGTTTAAACTGTTAACTGCCCATTTAAAGTAGCAAGTAATCCCCAAGATCAACACCTTCAAAATTACTGCCATGGGGCATAGATAAATATTAACTTTGGCTCCTAGGGAAAGTGTTGGGCTCGTGATGTGGGAAGGGATCACTCTTGGTAGTTTAGGTTTTTATACCCTGCTCTACCATTAAGATGTTTGTATTATTCTTAGGAAAAAGAAAATCAAAACCACTACTCTGGTTTTAGCATCCTTGATGTAATCTTCTAACTCAGAATGTGGAGATAAAGTATTTTCTAACTGCAATTTTCTCTGCATGTTTCCTATACAATAAATAAACCCTATCCTTTGGATCAGGTGAGGATAATCTTGGTACAATGATGAAGACTGGGAGGGACATGACTTGTGAAATTGCCTCTCCTGTTTGGGGACTATGCTCACTATGCAGATGCCCACTGCGCGGTGATCAGCCATGTGTGTCCAGGTAGGTTCTGGAGCAAGAGCCAGGTTTGTGGCACTGACTTCATTTGAGCTGCAACTGCTGGAGCAGGAGAGCAGGAGACAAAAAAGCCCACAGAAAGCAGAAGACTAGATAGGTCTGTATTCAAGTATTACTATTAGTAAAGTGCTTTACATCTGTTGTATAAAAGGCGTAAAATTCACATGTTTATACAATATCATGAAATCAGTCAGTAACTTGCAGCAATTTATAAAACACTGTTACTGTAAGTTATAAGAAGTACCATCTGGCCAATAATATTTTTATACAGAAAAACATTATTTTAAAACAAGTGGCAAAATGAGCACAACTTTAACTACCAAAATTCTAAGTACAGTTTGAAGAAGCAATCGAGATCCAAGCAAGCCAAGCTCTTGGGAGTTTTGTTGAATGATATAGTCTTGTTCCTTAGATTCTGAAGTGTATAAAAGAAACATCTTGTGCTCAGCTTTTCACATCCTCTAGCTGCACACACATCCAGGTGTCATGTCAACTCAAGTTCATTTCATTACCTACCCCACACCACACTATATAAGTGGGTGGGACCACACCATGGGGCTGGGAATATTGGAAGTTTCTGCAGTGATACAAATCCTCGCAACTATGTATTCATGTGAGAACTGTGAAATAAAAAAAAAGCAGCAGTAACATGACAAGACCAAACAGAGTAGTGGGGCTTTGGTAGTTGACCAAATGGGATGAAGTACAGAGTGCCATGGCTTCTGATGCAGCTCTGTTTCTCCACCCTTAGTCAGTCTGCTTGTGCAAGTTCTCTATTGCTCATATGGCATTTTTAAATAAATGGTTTATTAAATATGAAACCATCATTCTAAATACTGCCGTAGACAATAAGCAAGCATAAACTCACAGCTCCTAAAATACACATGAAGGTAGTCGGGAGTGCAAAGCAAGAAGCAAGTCTGTGCATCTGAAGGCACTCTTTGTTGTAGGAAGCAGCAAAGGTGGCAGGCTTTGCCTAGCACAGTAGAAGCAGGCAGAAAGGACTATAGGGACTGAACAATGTTGGGTAAGTTGTACCATCATTAGTATGTTGCCATCACCTTGTTCTAGCTTTTTGAAATAAATTGCACATACTATTTATCTTTTATTAGAGTCTGTCAACATGCGCAGTATAAGCATTAGGCGATAAAAGGTGTCACTTGTCCTACTTTGTGCTGTGCATGAGAGAAAAAAATAACATCATGGTTCCATGATTTCATCAGTACTAGATCAAGGCAAAAGTGTGAATTAAAATATCTGTAGCAGGCACTATCAACAATCTACATTTTACAAACTGCTTTGTGTCATGTTGTTTATGTTTTCATACTACCTATGACAGGTGAGCTTTTTTTTTTTTTTTCAAAAGCAAAGGAAAACTCCTGAAGCCTTGAATGGAAACACGAGCAAATGCAACACAGAGCAGAAGTTATATGAAATGCTATAAAGTAAGGCAAGCACTGTATTAATAAAATGTGAGGGAAATAGAACATCAGCTTAGTTACTATTTTTCATTACATTGTTACTTAAGATTATCCCATTCTCTCTGCTTCCATCATGCTTTGAATGTTTAGACTTCTTTTCCTCTGCCTTTCCCAATGTATCTTTTTACCATAGCACTTACCCTTCACTCCACCAGAATTACGTCCTGTGAATTATATCACTGTTAATAGCACACAACCTCAGGAGACAGGCGGAATATAAAACCTGAAGAAGCACAGTAATATGTTCTCATGGAGACAGGGTGCTGAGCTTAGGAGGCCCTGACGGAAACCAAATCTTCAATTTGGCAAGTTCCTTCTCTCAAGACTTCTTGTATACTCAATCTACTAGAGGATTTCTTTGGGGAATTTAAAAATGTTGTGTACTGGATGAAAATGGAATAGGAACAAAGATGAATAGCATCACTAGAAGAGTGGAGAAAGGTGGGTTCATTGCTCTTTTTGAAGCACGGCACACTCACAGAAAGCTAGGTAATCCATACAGCTAACTCAGAGCCTTAATGGAAACCATAGACTGAACATTGTCTTCTGTCCACCAGTATTCCCCAATGTCAGCCCATTCACTCAAGTTCTCAACATCCTAACAATGTCTTGCCCCATCCACTGTTCTTCAAATCCTTGCTAGTGCATGAGACAGTGACAAATAGCAGTTTTCATGGTATTATCAAGATAGTGCGTCTCCCCTCCTGACCCTTCTCCAAGTACACTGTTGTTCGATTGACATAGTCAAGACCAACTCTGGCTGTATCATTCCTCAACACCCAGTATCATGCCTTGTATCCCCAACAGACCCTTAGAGAATCCCAATAAAGGGAAACCAACACATCTAGCGAAGAGAGGTGACCTGTCACCTCTCAGTATCAAGACAGGTTGGTAAGACTAGAGTTGGGTTGGTAAGACTAGAGGTTGATTGGTAAGACTATATCAATGAGGAGAGTTGCCATCAGTATCATCAGTCATTGGAAATAATGTAATCATGCCTTCTTACCCTTCTGGACTTCTCTTTAGCATTAGACACTGATGACTATGCATCACTGATAGGTCTCACTTGAGAAGTAGCATAAGTGCTTAACTTCTGAACGAGCAGCTAACCTAATGCGAGTTGTTTTCGAGGAGAATGCATCCCATCAGAAGAGGTAGGAAGCAACATCTCCACTGCTAGGTCTACTCACTTACAGACTCTTAAAAAGGAACAGTTCTTGCTTTAGTTCTTTCTATTATCTGTTTTCAATTACTACATGATTGATCCATTCAGCTGGCAATATCACAAAAACCATCAAGCAGCATCACTGTTGCATCAGAGATTAGACAAAATAAAGAACTGTTGAACCCAGTAGGCAGACAGGTCAGTATTGACGGGAAGAATTTAGTGCACAGCTCATTCTCCTTTATTGACACATAAAAGACTCCATTCAGACTGCAATCCACATAATTTACAGAAAGACAGCCATATGGCATCCAGACAGCTAATGATCTGCTCCTAGTCACTTTTCAGCCAAACCATAGTGATGCAAGGTACTTGAGCAGGAAGTTTGAAGCACAGTCTTTACTAAATGCTGTAGAATGCCTTGGCACACAGGCTGCTGCAAGCAATCTGATCATCCTCTGCACACTGACAAAATTTCATGCCAAGTTCAAGGTCTTGGTCCGTTTCACTAGTGCATTGCACAAACTTTGTCCAGGATATCTAACTGATCTTCTAAATCTTATGGCTGGCAAATATATTTCAGCTCAAGGGAGATCAACCCTTTCTCAGGGAAAGATGTTGGTTGTTTACATGGCTTTTAGTTCAGTCAAAGACTTTTAATATAAAGTACCTTCACAAGTTTATCATTCCAGGTGGAAGGCACGTTTCTTTGCAAAGTATTTAAGCAAGGTAAATGTATGCATGTGCTTTTGTTGGTTATGCTTTTAAATTTACCTTTTTGTCAAAAGCCCCGTAGAAATGCTGCTCATACTTACCAAACACAGGAGATAAGTACTGATTGCCCAATTTAGATGATGCTAATGGCATTGTGATGAGCATCCTGTAAGAAAGGAGAAAGAAACAAATAAGAGAAAGGAAATAAAACTACGCTATAGTTATACAAAAGTTTCCATTATAATAAACTAATATGTTTTCATATACATAATCTGCAGCTCAAATAAGTTGTATCACTTTAAAAATGCTCCCTCAGATGAGCTTAAGAAAAAAAAAAAAAAAGAGGTGAACTGGAGGTTAGGAAGCTACTGGGAATGTGGAATGAAATCCATGTCTAAATCTCCCACTGGTGGGGGATTTATAAGTGGAGAAGAGGGTAATTGGAAGTATGCTGTCTGTGTACTATCAGCACACCTATGTGCACATGAATATCCTAGTAAAGCAATCTAATTAATGTTAAATCACTCCCACCTTTCTTTTTGAAAAAGGAAGGAAGGGAACTGAAGTGAGAATATGATGCTCATGGGTACCTAGGCCTAGAAACAAGGAATTTGCACTCTTTGTAGTACAGGAGTCTACCTTAATGCTTGTCTAAGCAGTAAATGCGGATTTGATCTAAATTGGTTATAATGGGAAAATAATTGTCTGAATCTCTACAAAAAAAAAGAGAAATCCAGTAAAACAACACCGTTGTCCATTATTTAGCAATTCAGCCCCATGTTACTGCACTACATTTAGGCACTGGTCTGATTTAACAACAGTGATTTTGCTGTTGTAGTAACAAATGAAAAGGACAAGGATCACCTGTGACTGTTTTTACCTCCTATACAGATCCTGCTACTGGTTAAAAAAAATCATTAGTTATGCTGCAAAAAAGATAAAGGTAGGTAAGCTGCATTTAAGCAGATGCAAAGTTGAACAAGCTGCTCATACAACATCTCTCAAGTTCATGTAAGTTTTAACTGATGCTGTGGAGGCACGTTTATATTTTGCTCTTGAAGAAATAACTCACAATTAAATCCCCTCTAGCATATTCACACTTGTAGGAGGGGCTACCTCACAAAAGAGTAGTCGAGAGAGTTTGGGTGCTCACGCTCTTACCAGCACAGGTCTTTTGGATATGTTCTGAGTCAAAGGGACTCCCAGTCACCGTGGCAGAGCGAAGATCAGATTGTCAGAAGTGAGCTCGATCTCAACACTACTGTCTTTAGGATTATCAGCATCTTTTAACTATATATTTGAAATAGAAATGTTCTAAACGCAGGAAAACGATTTTTTTTTTTCCGCTTCTCTTTTGATCCCGAAAGGTTGGGGTTTTTCGTTCGCTCATTTTACAGACGTTAGAAGGCCAGCGTCAGAACCGTTTGCTCCCACCGGGTTAAGCGGCTTCTCCTGCGGAGCGGCTGCTGATAGCGCCCGGGCCCGGCTTTGTCGCTAGCGCCTGTCACGCGGGGACTCCCGCCCGTCTCCTGTCGCGACACGGGCGCGGGGCGCTACCGCCCCCTGCTGGCCGTCCTGCAGCAGCGCCCC
>VZZY01002322.1:33705-102484 GCA_013400335.1 Eurystomus gularis
CCCCCCCCCCCCCCCCCACCTTCCGGCGCGTTCCCGGGGGGACAGTGACAGGAGCACCCAGGGAAGAAGCATCGCTGGGTAAATAAAGTGGAAACTGCATATCACTAGTGTGCAACAGAAAATAAAATAACCACCAGCACACTTTAACATCAAACTAATCAATTAAAGTTTTAGTGATAGTGTGTTGGGATGTCCCACGAAATCCAAAGTTTTTTGTCGTCAGGGTGACCGCTTCCTCTGCCTGTAAACGCAGCTGCTTTGGGGGTTCAGCTGCAACTGCGAAAGAGAGCACAGGGAGCGCGGGGCAGAGGTACCCTCCCGTGATCACCACTCCCCGCCACCACAGAATGGCTTGGGCTGGAAGGGACCGCAAAGGTCGTCTGGTCCCAAGCCTCCTGCCGTGGCCGGGACACCTCCCACTAGACCAGGTTGCTCAAAGCCCCGTCCGACTTAGTCTTGAACGCATCCCGTGTTGGGGCATCTACAGCCTCGCCGGGAGGCTGCTCCAGTGACTCGGCGCCCTGTGGCTGCAGCTGTGCATGGAAAGCAGGGAGCACAGCCTGCGTTCCGTGAGGGACATTTCTGAATGCCAGCAGGTATCACTGGTAGATTGCTAGTAAAAATATGTCCTTTTTTGTCCTGTAGAGTACATAAGAAATGAATCCTCTCATTTTTCTGCATCTTTCCTTTAATTTTCTGTCGCTGTCTAAAGAAAATTGAAAAAGGGACAGAGATTTATACTCAGGTTACTGCTGGAACCTACATGTTGGCTTCCAGATCACTGGTCTTGTTGCCAATCTATATATAATTGCCAACTAAGAAATACAATTGAATGAGTTTTTAATTATTAAATTCTATAAGGGGAAAATGTCACCTTACAGAATTTGAGATTTAATAAATAATTAATAAAACAAATTATTAATAAAATAATTTAAGATTATTTTATTTTTTATGCTACTGTATGTTTCATTATCAAACATATTTCAGCTACTGTTCTCTCCACAATATTCAAAGCAGAAAATAGTCTAAAAGGTCAACATAATCATTATACCAGAAAGTTATTTCATCATTATAGGCTTTCTTAACAGACATTATCTTCATAAATGAAAATAAAATTAAGCCTTTCACTAAATCTAGGCAATGTCATATTTCTGGCACTAGCAAAGGCTTTTATTTTAAAAACTACCCTGTACAAATGATATATCAGCCTCACAGTAGGGGGGAAATCTTGAAATCATTATTGTTAATGAAAATTTTGCCAGGATTTTACCTAAAAATACTTATGCCAATTTTTTAGCAGCTCACTGACTACACAGTCTTACAACACACTGTCCTGCAGCCATGGTAAAAGGATCTGGGCTTGGACCCAAGCCTCAGTTGTTTATTAAACCAACTCAACTTCTTGTTTCAGTCAGCTGTGAATAATT
Source organism: Eurystomus gularis (assembly GCA_013400335.1). NCBI lineage: Eukaryota > Metazoa > Chordata > Aves > Coraciiformes > Coraciidae > Eurystomus > Eurystomus gularis. The sequence goes on from VZZY01002322.1 coordinate 35,133, forward strand.
AATACTATCAGTAAAAAGTGCGGGAACTCTGTTATAAATGGTATTATTTGTCCTTGGAGAAATGTCATTCTCCCCTTTACACATAACACTGATCTGTATGTAATATTGAACTATATTTAGTGGCACCAGCATTTCAATGTGCTCAAAACCCAGAGCCCATGTTAGTGCTGTGTGAGACAAACAAACACATGCAGTTGTCTCCTTCCTAAAGAAAGAAAGATCTCGAGCTCTAGCTCTGCATTGCCATACGCCTGCACAGGTCACAAGGAAAGAGATACAAGGTGCAGAATGCTTGAGAACAAGAAAAAGTGCCCTAAATGAACCGATTCCTTCAGACTGGCTTAAAGTGGTTGAACAACAACAGAGAATTCTTAACATCCTGTTAATTTCAGAAAGAAAGCATTGGTGCACATTTGTACATGATTCCACTGTGACTTCTTCATTCTTGCACATCGTGTAAAGATGCAAAAATCCTTTAATTGCAATGGTTTATATTTCATATCAGGTGAAAAATGCAACAATAATAGTCTCTGAAAGCAAAAGCAAATGAGGTGAACTACACTTAGATATTTATGACCTGGTAGTTTTGAAACTAACTGAAATGCTCAAGTAAACAATGGTACTAATGCCAGTGCAAATTAGTACCACCAAAACCTTCACAAACACAAGCAGAACTAGTAAAGAAGTGTGTGACTAAGGGGTAGGACTGTGACTCAATCTATGCCAATATATTTATTATGTAAAGCATTCCAAATACCAAAATATCTGTTTCTTATTAGTGTGGGGAACCAAGACCCACAACCCACACAAGGTCCATTTATCATTTCTTCCACCGAAGAAATGACATTACTGAAGATACCTTTAGCTATATTTTTTCAGTCAAAGATTAAGAAATCCAGCCTGTCCCTCAATACAAAACAGCATTAGTTTATACGAAAAAATTTTTGCATATTTGTTGCCATTTATCACTGCTCCATATGTCCTCAATTTTAATTACATGCAATATTGCTAAAAAGAAATTGTAAATTTCTAAAAATATTGTTTGAGCTCTCTAATCACTTTTGCCCTACTCATTCACTCTCTCAGTACTCTAATAAAATCTAGAGGTTTTTCCCCTTCCCAGTAAGAAAGAGGACTAAAAGAACTGCTGCCTTTGCCAGAAAATCAGACATAAGTGATTTCAAAGTTATAGTAGTAATTTAGATTAGAAGAGCAAGCAGGCAATAATTTGCTAGTGTGAAGGACAAGTAAAGAAGTGTGAAGTTGTACTGAGAGGACACACTGTAGGCTACAGCTCACCTGACACTTAGTTCTGTACATTTACTCTACTTCAGTGATCAACTCGCCCTATACAGAGCCCGAAAAGCAGAAAAAGGCAGTAATTGTAATTTATATGTGTTACTTCTTGCAGCCTAAACCAGCACATTCCATCATGCTGAGAAACATAAAGAAATCTATTTTAGAAGTTCAAGAAATAATGAAAGCTATTAAGAAAACATAAATCTCAAATACAGAAAGAAAAACTGAAAAGCAGACAAGGAATTATTTATAAAATGTTTTTTCAATTCCATGCAATTTTAATATGGTTTCTTGAATCTTCAATTTTACCATGTTTATGTTGTGTTGAATAGCTCTATTATCATGAAAATGCAAGAATGTATTCACTCATGTTGCAGTGTGTGCAGGACACAGCTGTCCCACCAAAAGAAATTATGGAGAGGTTTTAAAAATATATCCCTTTCTCATCAACTGTAAACCTTTAAAGCACCAATATACAAATTTACTACTTGTATTTCACATTAAATATTCCGCCATACTACAGACTACATTAAACATTGGCAACATTTTTAATGTACTAGCATGCTTAAAAAGTTGATTCTTTAATAGTGCTATATGAAAAACATTTATAGGAAAACAAAATTTATGCATATTTGACCACTCCATAAAATTGTTCTTTTAAAAAGGAAAGAAGATGTTAAGGGTTAGAAGATTTAAATTATAAATTTCCAGTTTCATATGCTTTTCTAACAGTTATAATATTTACATGCAACATTCTGGTAGAAGACCATAAACAAAGACTTCCCTGAAATAACTCAATTAATTTATAGAGCAACCCCAAGAAACTACCTGATAAAAAAAAAAAAGTTCAATGATAATTTCACTTTAAATGCACCCTTATGTTTGTACAAGATGCTGATTTAATTACTTGGGGAAGAGCTTTGATTATTTGCATGTGGCAAATACCAGTTGCTTTGGTTTTTGGTTTCTTTGTTAGGAAGGTAGAAGTGAGCACCTGGATCAACACAGAAATTTCTTTATTGAAAAGGAAGTAAGTACCATTTGTATTTTTTTAAAACGTCCGAAAATAAACATCAAAACTGTATTCTCTAATTACATACTTTCAAATGCATTTGGTCTGAGAAGTTACTACTACATGATCTGGCTATACATATGTATGTGTGTATGTGGTTTATGCCTATATAAACATATATAAAAATATACACATGCATATGTCAACATATATAATAGTATTTTTTATACATAGTTACATATCTATATGTATATCTAATGTAGGTATAGATACAAAAGCTTTGGCTTTGTGTTTCCAAAACGGAGACACACGGCTTGTGATTTCCGTCATGTGCAACTTCTTACTGAACACTTCACTCAGGAGACAGGAGAAGACTTTCACATGCATTTAAAATGTGACCTTCAATGAGGACTAAATCTGCAATGGTGCTACAGGTCCCCTGTGACCCCCACCCACAACTTGTCTAGTAACATAGATAGTACATTCTAAATCAGCTAGCACCCAGTTTTGAGCATGTGATTCCTTCAGTTCAGAACCAGCAGCCCACACTGCGGTCCCTTCAAGCAGTTCGATTAGAAGCTAATAGTCCAGCTTTTTCTTGCCTGCTTGCTTTATTGAGGTGTTTAATAAAAGAAGGACACTCCTTGTGTTGGAATTCCAGAACTAATATTTAATACCCTGAGGGCAGAAACATCTTCTTCACATAAAGAGTAATTTCTTTATCTTATTATTTTAATTTGTTTAAATTTTTAAAAATATAGTGCATATATAGTCAAAGAAGATAATTCTGACTTTCCATCACTTAGCAGAGCCAGTAGCAATGACATCTTAGTATATAATTTCAAATACCTATAGCATTATTTAAAATAATCACATTAAACATTGAACTTTTACTACTCAGTTAACAATATACTTTTTTACTTAACAGGAGAGTGTTTAATCAATAGATTTTCCAATTAGATTATATTACTGTACATGTGCATTATATTTTTAATGACATAATAAGTGCTAAATACTTACCAGGTTATTTTACATGAAAATAAATGCAGACATTGATGTGTGACTTATTTTTAGGGATTGAAATGTAACGACTGGGAAGTATTTCTTAAAGAAATACTTTGAGCAGTTTGAGAGAGTTACAGTCTGCCTGCAAATGCTTTGGGACTTAAAGGGAGGCTGTAATTGTTAGCTAAGATATCTACTGCAAATTAGTTAAGCATCCAGTGATTAAAAGCTCTTTGAGGTCTACATATAAGTGCTCAGGTTGTCTATTGCTCCTCTGAGTTACACAGCCTTGGTATATTTGTGATAACCCTTTACCATGGAGATTTTCACTTTACTAAACCTGGAGACAAATCAATTGAAGACTTTCAAGGCCTGACATGTAGTTTAGAAATACACCAGACCTCTGCCTGATATCACACTGAAAACATTTTCTTGTGACACACTATTATGATCTTCTGGCCATTCTACAATTGCAGCAGCAATGATGACCCTATGACTTCTCTGCCAGGGCCTCAAGAAAATAAATAATGAGGAGGCTTTTTCCTCACTTATCAATATTCCTTATTAGAAAAAAACAATAAACTCTCCAATAAACCAAGTAGTAGTATTTACAATAGATAGCATATATACTTTCAGAAACAAACTTAGTTATTACTGTGCTTCTAATGGCAGACATAATCCACAACAGCAACTTCTGCAGGAGATAATAGCTACACACAATTTCTCTCTCCCCACCACTAAGTGGCTACACTTTGCTTAAAGGCTTCTGGTCTTGGAAAAAGAACAGGTCACGACAGGTTTGAAGTAAAGGAAATATAAGTTTACTTTTAAATTTGTGCATAGAAAGCACAGTTTTGTTTTCTGTCCTGCTCAAATCAGGTGCTATTCTAGGACTCCAGATAGGAGGACTCAGGTTTGTAGCACTGAATAAAGCAATCTGTTCATGCAGCAGTTCCAGGCAGGAGTGAGGTTTTATGGACCAGAAGTACTGTATGGGAGTGAATAAAGAGAAGACTTATCCCATTCTTGGTGCCACTAGCAATTTAAAATCCAGTGTGGATTTACTGGGATGACAAGGCTTTCCCTATTCAAATGCTCATAAAATAGGAAACGTAATTGTAAACAGTATCTGCTGTTTACATATTTACTTGTGTTAGATTATGTGACAACAAAGATTCAAAAAACCTACAGTGTGATAATTATCAAAGTGCACATTACTACTCTTTATATGCATGCTTTTAGGTTCTCATTCCCTACCCACTTTAAGGAGGTCGCTTACACTGAGAGATAAACCATTGTCCTGGTTTGAGCTAGAACAGAACTCATTCTGTTCAGTGATTTTACTTTTCAGCTAAGTCTGTTCTAAGTAACTGCACTTTCTGAACTTAGCAGCATATTTTGGCAGATAGTGTCTGCTTCTAGCAGTGATTAATACTTGATTTTTAGAGTTACTATGAAGGACTGGCATGCAGAAAAGCTCGTGCTAATGTTTGTTCCTCTGGAGACCAAGGTCATTGCTAAATCTTCTGTGCCACGTTGTGGGTGCAGAAATTGAAAGGCTGCATCTGCAGGAAGGAGGGGCCAGGACAGGTAACCCTAAACCAACGAACAAGGTATTCCATTCCAAATATATCATATTCAGAATAAAGCTGAGGGATCATGAGGGTCAAGCTCTCTTCTTCAATGGCTGTCATCCGAGAAGGCTCTGTCCATTCTGCCTTTGATCCCAATCCATGCATTCCTGAATCCAGTTGCTGAATCCTGTTTCCATCCCCTGCTGAGTCCAGTCTGGGACTTCTCCAGTGTCTGCCCACAGCATCCATGGTGATGGTGACGTAATTGTCATCAGGGAGGCTGGGTCAAATATTGGTTTTGTATGGATTTGTATATATTTCATTGTATTGGTATTGTTTTCATTAAAGCAGTTTTAGTTTTCTTTTCCAGTCCGTAAGTCTCTCTCCCCTATTCCCTTTCTCTTTCCTTTGGGAAGGGTGAGGAGCTAATAGAGAGTGTCTGTCATTTGTCTAGTGGCCACCTCAGTCCTAATATTTAACAACCATCTTGAATCAGTTCTTACATGTGCAGAGCAACAGACATTCAGAAAGTTGTTATTCCCCCACCTCCCCCCTACACATGCACACAAATCCTATCTAACTCTTCACTTAGCCTCAACCACAGGTAAAGAACAACTACCCTATATGAGTGAAAAGCATGATTGTCCACCCTGTCCTCCAGCTTTCTCCAACCTCTGAGGATATCCTAAGATGGACCCATGAGTGAGAGAACCAACTCAGCAACACCATAGCATGACCTCTTCTTAATTCTATAATGGATACTTTTCCCTCTGGTCCAATTACAAATTGAATCCTTTCCAGTAGGTTGTTTCGCTATAAATTCAGTTCATAAACTCCCTTAGCGGGGATAAGCTCACTATCATAAGGCTGAAGTTTACCACCTTACCCTCTGCTGCCTGTGGCTCTCCTTTCAGTGCTAATATTACAGTTTTTGGCATAATATTGTCTTGCACAACTGTGTCCAGCTTTTAAATTTAGCTTTTCCTGTGCTTTCAGACTGACAGGCCATTCATCTTACCCTTTAAAATCTCTCTTTTTTCATATTAATGCTTGTGTGGAGTGCAACATCTTCAGAATTTTTGTAATGCAATTTTACAGCCAGCTTCCTCTGCTTACAGCAGACGAAAACCGTCAAGATCAAGTGTGTCAGAATGAAGCATTTGTTAGAAATAGAGCAAATCCTTTTCTCCTGCAATATTGCTTTTGTCCCCAGAACAAAGCAGTGTTTTCTCCACTCACCATCTGCATTTGTACAGCTTTTGAACACAAGGATGGGAGGAAATGGCCTCAAGTTGCACTGGGAGAGGTTTAGATTGGATATTAGGAAAAATTTCTTTATTGAAAGAGTGGCTGAGCATCGGAACAGGCTACCCAGGGAAGTGGTGGAGTCACCATCATCGGAGACGTTCAAAAAACGTGTAGATGTGGCACTTCAGGACATTGTCCAGTGGTCATGGCAGTGTTGGGTTGACTGTTGAACTTAATGATCATAGAGATCTTTTCCAGCCTTAATGATTCTATGATTCAGCTCTGGATGAATCTTTAGTATAAGCTGAAAAGTTAATTTTTCTTACATCATTTATTGTTCAGTAAATACTCAAAAGCAAGGAAGCTAATAAATACATGCTTCAATCAGTATCAGAATTTTATCTGGTCACTATCACACAGTGAATTCAAGTATAAAAGATAACACCTTATTCCCATTGTCTCACAGCAGACAGTCTTTGATATTTCTGTCTTCAGCCTTCCTAGGCTCCTCTTCAATTCAATTCTTTACTGATACAGTCACACCCATGCATCTGCCTCTAGTCTTTTGAAAGAACTTTAAGAAAACAGAAAAATCACTGCAGCCTGACTTCAGATTATTCCAGAAACACTTTTTTTCCTGGGACCCTGTATTCTGTCACAAAAAGTACCAACATTCCAGGGCTACTTTTCTGGAGATCTGGACCAATACTAGCTATTAAAAAAAAAAAAAAAGGAGAGATCTTTTTTAAACTGGCAGTCATCTTCAGAAGAAAGATTCTTCCCAGATCATTACATTCTTTGCATGCTAGCACTCAGCTGCTTCCACCTGTATTTCAGAGTGAACCAACTGCTCCATGTGCTTCAGCTGCACATGGGTAACCCTCCATCTTCTGTAAGCTGTGTGAGCATGACTGCACTCTTGTGAGCACTGCATAGCTGTTCCCTGTAGGCAACCCTAGAAAAGAACTCAAACTCAGTGTAACACTTTGTCCTATCACATTTTCCTGCAGTAAAGGGGGAAGAATGAGGAATGACTTGTTTTTCTGCAAGATAGTCTCTCAGAGCCTGCCGAAGCAGGTGTACTGAGATCACAGCCTGACCACAGGCTCTTCTGCCCTGTCCAAATGCAGTTCAGGAAACACATAGCTGCACCACAAGACTTGGGGACATCTGATTCCTGATATTCTCAACTGCAGCTATTATGTATAATATTAAAAGTGTAATTTTATGAGTTTAGAACTCCAGTAAACTCAGATAACCCTGTGGGCATATTTGAAACTAGAATTATTATCTTATATATTTTTCATTGTGATAATGCAAAAAGATCTCATCTGTGTTTCAGTCTGTTCTGACATGCCATGTGGGAACCATATACACAGAATAGACCTTTCCTAATGGAAAACATTATTTAATGCCTTCTTTCTGCAGCAGATGTATAGTTTTCCTTTCTACACAATCCCTGGAAATCTGTTAAGTACATAACACAAGTATTTTTTTAACTCTTATGCTAAATACCATTTGTAACTGTCTGTCTCTGGAGTATGGTTCACTAATAGCATTCTCCAGTCCTCTACATTACCAGTGTCAGTTGTGATGGGTGTAGGCAATGGGATCCAAAAGAGGCTAGTTACAACTCCATCATAGTGCCAGATGTAAATATAAATCTCTCTAATTATAAGTGTTTGAAATATAGATGGATCAAATGGCTTTTTGGTAATTTAAAGCCTAGAAATTGTAACTGTTTAGAAATCTGGGTATGATGTACGGCTTTTTGCCTTAATTTCCTTTAGGAAAGTCAAAGGAGCAAAGAACAAATTTCCTGGTGGAAAAGTAGCTGTTACAATGTCTTTACAATGAACTAGTTTTCCATTATTTTAAAAAAATAACATTAGGAAAACAGACTAGCTAGCAATATTTCTGGAAAAAAAAAAGAAATATAACACTCTCTGCTGAAGGGATGCCTAGAGTTTTTACTGTGCTTGAGGACATACTTATGATTTCAGGCAAGTTTAAGTACAAACAGAAATTAAATACAATGAACCATGATTTTGTGTAGACATTGGAATTATGAATGTATAAATGTAAACTTATGTGTCCATCATAATATTAACAGTGATTTATTACCTGAACTCTAAAGATAAAATGTCTGTTCTTCCCCTATATGACCTCAGTTTGCACTGATATAACTCCAGTGAGGTCAGTGTACACCTAAAATTAATGTATCAGCTAGTCAGGATGCAATATAATATTAATAAATCTTAATTATTCTGTGATAATGCACACTTTTTAGGGAGTAACTTTTCTTTTTATCTTCATGCATGTTTTTTTTACATTAATAAATGCCAAGCAAGCTGAGGATCAAATAATCTGTAGGTCATTAGAAGATAGGTGCTTTTGTCTAATCGGTAAAGGTGACTAGTTTTAAACAGTGTTAGAGGTAGATTTGCAGCTCACCTACATAGCTCAGTAAGAGCTCACTAGAGGGATAATACAAAGCTTAACCTTGTGTTTCTTTCTAAGGAACATTTCACAAGATCTTCCCCATGGAACCACAAGAAAAAAGCATAAGCAATTCAAGATGAGGGCAGGAGTAAGTTACAGGAAAGTATGGTGGCATTCATTCAGCCCTGGACATTGCTGGAGTTTTATTTTCCACTTTTTCACACACCACAGTGTTGTACCATTTGTACCATTGGCTTTATCTGGAGGCATCACAGAGCCCAAGGCTATTCCATCCAATTTTAATTTCACTTCACAACTACAGATAGTTTAAGCCACAAACATTAAATAGTTATCGTATTATGATGAGGTTTTTTTGTATGTGTTTATCAATATGGAAGCAGTTGTAATGTTGACTGGACAAGCATATAGAACACACCTTAGCCTCTCCAACAGTCACAAGTGGTGCTCAGCTTATCCTTCCTGTCATCCCAGTAAATCCACTTGAGGTTTTAAATTGTTTGGTGGCAGCAAGCAGGCACTGTCATTCTCCCAGGTGTTAACACTGGTCATCTACAAGTCAACACAGCACAGTGAGTGCAGCGCACCTGCCGCTGTCCTTGCTGAAGTGCCCAGGCCTTTTGCTGACCTCTGTCTCAATGGCCTTTATAGCCTGGAATTCAAAATGGACTAAACCACTGCAACCATACAGTTGCCATCCACATATCATTGTAAGTATCATGGTTCCTATCACTTTTATCTGACACTGTAAAGGTTAGACACAAAATAAATGGCGTCTGATTTACATTCAGGGAAACAGAGAGGTTGGGAATGTTTGGATCAGCCAATTCACATAGACAAAGTAATTTGATGCTTGTGTCAATAAACATGCCAATAACTCAATTAAATTTGGTACAGTTTGTGAGGCAGTTTCATTAGGAAAACATCAGTGTAATCTTGAGGATTGACATCAAAATTGAAAATAATTGTGAAAATATCTATTAGCTCATGGAGTCTTGGAATGGCAGGTGATTTTCATAGCTGTTTCTATGACAGGAAAAAGTAAATATTATTTTCCAGTGCCTAGTTTTGCCTCTTGATTCCTTTTCCTAATCTGAAACACTTTTGTCTTCAAATAATTATTAAAACATTTTGCATAAGTCATACTATACAACAATGTGGCTTAATGTGGATGTTTTCATATGTAACATCATGAAACTAAACCATGAAAAATGCTTGTTTGCAGGTTTATATTTAACACATATAACCCCCCATAAAAGTTTCTACAAGTCTTCTTTATTATTATCTTAATTGTTTTCTCTTTCTTTCCATATAGTTAGAAATCTATATGGTATCCTATGCTTAGTCTTTTCTTTTGCCTTATTTATCAGTCGTTCAACTATCTGCTCTTATATAGCATAGAAAATACGCAGGTTTTCAGGCACACAAGCATTTCTTATGCCTGAGGAAAAGCAGTCTATCTGAAGATTCACTTGCTTTTTCCAACTCTACCCATTCGTCTGGCAGCAGACATTATATCTCTCTCCAAACTTTGCCTTACTTATCTCTTTATATGATAACAACTATAATACTAATACCTAATATGTGTCTGAGTATTCAAAATACTATTATTTAAGATAACATTATATACTAGAAAAAATCCCCAAAACTAGTGCTTTAAAAAAAACCTAAAAACTTAAATTAATAATCTGGCAACTACACAGATAAATCAGTGATATCAGCACTGCACAGGCTTCTGCATGACCATATCTCATTTTTAAAGAAAAGTTTTGACTGATTTTTTCAGACTAATCCCAGAAATAGTGGCCTCAATGAAACTGTCAGTCTTCAATCTTTAACAAATTGCTGTTGATCCTTACACATTGTGTTACAGATCTTTACCTCATTTCCGTTACTCTAGTCCTTGAGTTTACATTATTCTTCTTGTACAATAAGCTGCTCCATGCTCATTGACTTTGTGCCATGAGCAAATTTCATGGTTTTCTGTATTGTAATTGTAATACATCAGACACATAAATGTGTCAAACACATATATATTCTTAACTGTTGCACTGCATGAGACACTCTTTTAGAAAATGCCATTTCTAAACAGATAAGGTCTATCAAAAAGTAGGTAAACTCCAGACTCCTTTCCTGTAGGTGTCTTGAAACATCTGCTAAATAATACCAGGATTGTTTTAATACCTGGAAGGTGATAACCTTCACGATGCAATTCTATCATCTTCAGTATGACTAAGTTTGAGACTGTAGCTTGCAAATCCCTTGAAGTCAAGAAAATTTTCCAAAGAAATGTGGTAAATTTGTTTTTTCTCGGATATGCTGAACCTGTTATGACAGCAGGCTACTTGTAGAGGAATTGTCTAAAATGTGAAGAGACATAAATCAGTACAGAAGGACTTTGAAGATTATAAAGACTTATTTGTTCTTTCTTTACTGAAAAAGTGTAGTATGATGTGCTTTGTCACTACCTCTTCGTTTTTGTCCATCTTACCTAAGTACCAATGGTAGTCACTATGACCTCCTGTCCCATTCAAACCAATAACTTCCAACACAAATTTATGTAATTAGATGCTTACAGTATGTATTCTTTCTAAAACACAGAAATTGATAGAAGAGATTCAGCGTAAGGCATTTCACACTGCAACATGTCAGTGAGTCACCAAACAGGAAAGAGCTCTACCATGGTGAAACTGTGGACTGCTTTATTTTCCAGATTACCAGTAGTCTAACAGTCCAAGAACATTAAACAATTCTCTATTTAACAGATAAGCACAGTCAAATCATCTTGTAAGTAAGAAAGGGACAGAATGAAAATTAGAAGGAAACATTTGTTTGAGCCCCTCTAGGAATTTAAAAGGAGTTTGTCTGCAAGGATTAACATACCCCACCTAGCAAAAATGCTGTTGCAATCTTAGATCATCTGAAGATAAATACTGCAGAGCATGCCTGAATGTGGGAGCTGATGGAAGTTTCTGTCAGGAAGCTCTCTTACAAGTGAGTTCTCTTCTGGAAGCCTCTGAAAGTGCCTCTCCAAATGTCTTCTCAGCTGTCTAGACTTCTGTAAAGCCTTTGACTTCCTCCCTCACAACATCCTTCTCCCTAAGTGGAGAGATACGGATTTGATGGATGGACTGTTTGGTGGATGAGGTATTGGTTGGATGGTTGCATCCAGAGGGTAGCGGTCAATGGCTCAATGTTCAGGTGGAGATTGGTGACAAGTGGTGTCCCTCAGGGGTCTGTACTGGGACTAGTGCTGTTTATATATCTTCATCAATGACATAAACAGTGGGATGGAATACACTCTCAGCAAGTTTTTAAATTACACCAATCTGAGTGGTGTGGTTGACAATATCTGAGGGATAAGATGCCATCCAGAGGGACCCGGACAAGCTTGAGAACTGGGCCCATGTGAACATCATGAGATTCAACACGGCCAGGTCTAAGGTCCTGCACCCAGGCTGTGGCAATCCCTGGTATCAATACAGGCTGGGGGATGATGTGATTGCAAGCAGCCCTGTGGAGAAGGACTTTGGTGTACTGGTGGATGAAAAGCTGGACATGAGCCAGCAATGGGTGTCTGCCGCCCAAAAGGCCAACCATATCCCGGGCTGCATCAAAAGAAATGTGGCAAACAGGTCAAGGGAGGTGATTCTGCTCCTCTAGTCCTCTCTGGTAAGACTCCAGCTCTGGAGACCTCAGTATAGGAAAGACATGAATCTGGTGCAGCTGGTTTAGAGGAAGGTCCCAAAAATTGTCAGAGTGCTGGAACACCTTTCCTATGGAGAAAGGCTGAGAGAGTTGGGGTTTTTCAGCCTGGAGAATAGAAGGCTCTGGGGAAACCTTATTGCAGCCTTGCGGTACAAGGGCCTATAAAAAATATGGGGACACACTTTTTAGCAGGTCCTATTGCAATAGAACAAGGGGTAATGGTTTTAAACTAAAAGAGGAGAGATTCAAACTAGAAAATTTTTTTTACAGTAAGAATAATAAAATACTGGAACAGTTGCCCAGACAAGTGGTTGATGTCCCATCCCTGAAATATTAAAGATCAGGTTTGATGTGGCTCTGAGCAACCTGATCTTGAATATTTCTAGTAGAAGATGACCCTACTTATTGTAAGGGGGGATCAGACTAGATGACCTTTGAAGGTCCCTTGGAACCTCAAATATTCTATGCTCCTATGTTTATGAAGTGATGTGTAACAGGTATTCCAAGGGCTGGAACTGTCACCTTCTCAGAACTGGAGTCATCTGAATGAGGCAGATAGAGACCTTCCTGACATAAACATAGTATGAGTACCTGAAATTGTTTTTTCTTTCTTTTCTTTGCCTACACCATTATAAACACTAGTAACTATGTTGTCTATCTGGGATGTTAAGAATACTGGTAATTTCTACTTGTCTTTACCTGGTTTTATTTAAGTCTGGGCTAAGACATCCTAACAATAAGAAGTTACTCACCTAAAGGAAAAAAGTGGATCAATACTGAGGAACAAGGCATCTTTTCATGGACTTTAATTCTCCAGAATAACCTTGAGAGGATTGAAATGGCATCAGGGTGGGTCCTTTGCTTAGTTGCACGGCCCAGTAGTAATGAAGTGACACTGAAGGAAAGCAGGAGAAACTTCCAGTAAAATTTGCAACACTGATGTTTCTCTGGCCTGTCGGAAATTACTGGTGTGATACACGAACATTAAGGATCACAAGGAGCATGTCACAAGCTCGTTCACTGTGTTTTTTACTTGTCTTTCCTACTGTGAAGGCTGTACATTTCAACTTCCACCGGCCCATTTGCAAAACATTTGTCACAGCATGCTCTGCACTTGATATCCATAGGAATTGTGTATGCTGTGTATAACATCATGCCTCTATAATCACTTGGTATTTTGGCTACTTTTCATTTCTCTGCTCAGCACTTATATTTGCCAGTTTGTTCCTCCATGCTGTAATGACTTCTTTTTTTTTTCCTGAATTTTTACCATGAGTGCAATTATCCATTTTCTTGTTCGGTTACAGCTCTCACTGGCTATGTCTATGGTTTGGCTGTAGATTAAATCCAGACTCTGCTGGAATAAGAACACTCCCACTACATGATGGAGAGTGCTGATAAACTTACACTTGAGCCAGCCAAAAAATGTTGATGAGCTAACTTTGTGCCAGCTAACTTTATGCTAAGTCAGGACTATCTGACCATGCCAGATCTCCCACAGCTAGCAAACCTCCTACAGATAGGCTGTGAGCCTTCTCACAGACCTTTCTTGCTCCTTTTCTGCCTGCTTACCCTCAGAGTTGTCGTCCTTGGAAGCAGCCTTGCATCCTTTATATGCAGGCACAGGGCCCTGTATTTCCCTTTGTCTTTGGTTTTCATCTGTAGTCACGGACTTAGCTGTGGACCTGCCATGCATTGTGTCTCTGTGTTGGCCCACTGCCCCAGATTTTGCCACCGCCATGTAGCTGAATGTTCACTACATCACTATGGTTATCATCATGGAGACGGGGACAGGATTTGAGACAGATCAAGGTCATGTGTGCCCTGTTTGCATTATCCCACATCCCGCTGTGTTTATCTCAAGCCAGAATGAAGGTGGGTAGGTCTAAAACAGCTGCTAAGGCTCAAGGAGGAGACTTCCACAGACGTCCTATTGACAGCATGTGCAGAAGTTCTATATGCTGCATTATGGCTGTGCATTAACTTTATTTTCAGGACCATAGCATGGCATTGAATCCTGCCCTGCTGTTTAATTGTTAGCATTTTGTATAGTTTTGGCCTGAGCCAGCTGAACTTCTCCCACAGGTTTGGAAAATACCATTGGCCAGGGACTGGCCCACAGGAACCACAGACAAAGCCATCTTTTTTTTGCCTGTAGAGGAGGGAAAATTTCAGCCATCCAAATCTTCTGTGTTCAGGGCCCTTGCTTTGTTTCATTTACTGGTACAGGACTAAAAGGACTGGCTGTGCTTGACTAAGGTGAAGACTCTGAAGAAGGATTAATATGGACTGAGAATAATAATGGGTGCATAGATGCTGGGAAGACATCCTGCAAGTACTATGAAGAGCTTGGCAACTGCCTGGCTGCAATGCAGTGAGATGCAGATGGTTGAGGTTTTAGGCCTCCTGTTTGCTTCCCAATTTGAGGAAAAGGGAGCGTCTGAGGATAAACTCGGGATCATTTTTTAAGGCCTTTCAGACCTATTTCTATTTTGTTATCATTTTCCACACATATAGACAGCTTCTAGGCTTTTTGCCAGTAAAACAGTCTAGCGTTGCTGGCAATTCTGTCCCTCTTCTTCTGTTAGTGACTGGGAACTGGTCTTCTGCTACCTAAACCCTTCCCCTCTCAAAATAAGCTTTCCCAGTCCAGGACCCAGTATCTGTCACATCTGGAGGCTTTTACTTCTTGCTACACTTGTTTCACCCTGGGAAGTTGTAAATCATAGCTCCGTACCTATTTCTTTCCACAAAAAATCCCTCACTGGCTGATTTGCTGGAGTTGCACAGTAAACCGTATTAAATTTAAAGTGTAGATGAACACATACCTAAACAGCAAGAATGATGAAATTTCCTGCTCAGAAAGAGTACCTGGAGAAGATAAATGAGATTGAACTGACATCTCTCCTTCCTAGTGATCATCACTTAGTATTCTCATTTCAGCTAATGTGTTAGCAGTTATATAGCTATACTTCAGTTTGAGACAGGTAGAATGTATACTCAGATGTTTATTGGGATGATGGAGGCCATTTTTTTCTGCCCAATACATTCAGTATTTTGGAGCATTTTGTGCTGTGTAGGAAGGATGTATGCTCTTGAAAAAATATTTCCGTACCTCTGTAATTCCACAGATGATTATACTTCTCTGGAGACTTTCAAAACCCGCTTAGACATGTTCCTGTGTAACCTGCTCTAGGTGAACCTGCTTTGACAGGAGAGTTCGACTAGATGATCTCCAGAGGTCCCTTCCAATCCCTACCATTCTGTGATTCTGTGACTGCTATTATGAGGCATAAAGAATTACCTGCCAGAGGTAACAGTGGGACTGTCTGCATCTAATGGTCCTCATGATTCATCATGGGTCTGTCAAAGCCTTTGTCCTGCATGCCCTAGGCTCAGTCATGGAAGAGTCTGGAGAGAGCGTACTGGATCCAGCAGTTACAAGCTCTTCCCTTCTGCATTCTCATTGGGACACCAGCCAGGCACAGGATCATGCAGACAGAACCTACAATTACCAGAGCTGATATAGACAGAGACTATGTCAGCTGGGATCCATGATAGCCTAGAACAAAGTTTGCTTATTTAGCTTGGGTATCTACAATGATCATTTCTATTTTCTGTTTAAGCAGTTTGGGTATGTGTAGTCAAAGTCAGCTGCCTGGGCACATAAGCCTGATCTTTGGCCAAGTAGATGGGTAATCTATGAAATGAAAAGTATGGGAGCAGGGAAGGAAGGACTCAAACAAACATGGTCTGGCCCAGAGGAGGTGTACTGTTCTGTTATTCTCCTGGGCCAGAGCCAAACAACAGCTACAGCTGCACTCAATTACTTGTATACTAGCTATGAACAGGACAAAAGCCAGAAGATAGCAGAGGCAGGTTATGAGAGACCTAGCAGAATGTGTGGGAAGGTTTTTACCGACACCTGGTTCTTACTCAAACACCTCACACACTCCCAATATTTGTCACCTACTTCATGAGCAGTTTCCTCAGTCCATGTCTCATACACTTTCCTCAGCAAACAGCCCACTTAATTTCCATTAGCTTCCAGAGTTCAAAACACAGTAGAACAAAAACATGCTGCAAGCAATGCCTACTGGGATCAAGTCTGGTTCTGTGATCCTGGGAGCTAAACATACTCTACAGTTTGCAGTTTCTGTTATGTGCCATTTTCAGCATCTGTTTTCCAAAATCCTTTGTTTTAAAGTCTTTGTACTTTTTCCCTTAAGAAACTCTAAGCTGTCTTGTTATTTCTGTAGTTAGAATCCCAGAGCCTTCAGGGTTGGGATGGAAAAGCCCACTCATCTGGGATTTAAAAGATGGTAAGGACTATACTGGTAGAATCTGCAGGACAAAAAGGACTGCAGGGAAAAACCACAGAGGCAAAAAAATTTGTGGGAAAAATGAAGTTGTATCATTGTGTCTCATTGTTATAGCTAACAGCTGTGGTACTGTTCCTATGTCATGAAACTAAGCTGCTATATGATATCATGTAGATACATGAAAGTAAATCTTGCAAGGATAAGGCTGAAGCAAACCTAACGCTCTGTCTTTCATACTGTCTGTTGGAATGGGTTTCTGAAGTGATTTTTTTCAGATCCAAGACACAGAAGACCTAACTAGTTCATCCTAGAACTCCGCTCAGGAATTAACTGGTGTTTACACATAATGGATGATCATCATACCCCTAGTGGGGTGTCCACTAGAAGGATCTAGGTCTGCAAGACCAGGACTGAAGTATGTCTTCAGCAGCCAAAACTTTTAACAATTGCCAAATACCTAAGATTGATGGCTTAGAAGTTCTACTCCCAGTCCTCCTTCTTCTCACACTCTTGTCTGCAAACACTGTACAGAGCAATCTCATACAAGGGTCTTTCATCTTCACCCTTCAGATGACCAGCACATTTAATACTATGCTGAGCAATAACTGCAGAATCACTGAAGAGTCACTGAGGGTGACAACAGGGAAGTGGCTTGCTAACACTTTCCTAAACTAAAGCAGCAGGCACAGCCATGGTTACCAAGTAACAGGGCTGGTAAGGTGACATCACTAATCTTCATGGGTTCAGTGCAGACACATAGCATCAGTAAAGTAAGAAATGGAAAGATAAAAAACACCTTGCATTTTTCTGGATCACTGAAGGAAGTAAAGTGTCCACAGTAGTTTAGAACACCTTGTAGTACAAAACTCCTGACAATGAGGAGCAGCACTGGTCAGGTAGGAGAGGTAAAAGCAATGGATTAGGGCAGGAATATGTAAAAGAAAATACATTTGAGCAGACCCTGCTGTGATCTCCTGTGTGAACTTCATCAGGATGTAATCCAAGCCAAGACCCTTTGCACAGCCATAGTCATATTACAGATCAGGTACTGATGAGTTATTACACTAATTTTGAAGTGATGATTAGAAGAAAAGCACAAGCTAGGAGTTTTGAACTTCTTGATGACCAAGTTCCACCGGTTGACACACCAGATGTTACACATTCAAATTCAAGACAAATACACTTGAGCAACATCTCCATCTTGGAGTCTTCTATCCATTGTGTATCCTTACACATCTTCAGAATATTCCTCTGCCATCAGATACTATTCTTCTCAAAGGCACAGAAAAAGGAACAGCACAATCACAAATCTTAAGTGTTTCCAACCCAAACTGCATGTGCTGCTTTCTGCTGAATGATGTTCACTAGGCTGGCAGTCAAAAGTAGTTAGAGGTTTGAAATATGTTTATTTTTTTTCCTTAATAAGTCAATGCCAAAAATGTGAACAGGGCTTTAAAACACAAAAGTGAGGTTTGATTGGAGCATGCACTAGAATTAATGTAAATTAGCTGCTGTGAATAGCAATTATCTTTCTTAAAAAAGAAAGGTCAGCATGAGATAGAAGTAAAGCCCTCTACACTGCATGCTCATGCATTATATTCTCTACACTTACCCTACGTGTATGACTTTCAGTGTCCTCCTGGGCCACAACAAATTCAGAGAATCATTGAATCACAGAATGGTTGAGGTTGGAAGGGACCTCCAGAAGTCATCTGGTCAAGAACTTCATGCAATGATAAAGGTGAGGCCACACTAAAACTAATACAGCAAGATAATTGACACCTTTGACCAGCTAGTCACGCTTTGTTTAATGCATCATAGAATATAGGTTGCCCTCTTGGCTGCCAGGGCACACTGCTGACTCATATTGAGCCTGCTGTCCACCAGCACCCCCAGATCCCTTTCTGCAGGGCTGCTCTCCAGCCACTCCCCTCTTAGTTAACACTTGTGTCGAGCTTTATGCCATCCCAGGTGCCATTAATTATTGCCCAATGCTTCAATCTATCTGGATCACTCTGCAAGGACTCTTGAAGTTTATCAAGTTGTTCAAGCATGACTTCCCCTTAACGTAGTTTACCCCTTATCCTCCTGAAACTTCCTTTCCATCACTGAAATTTGTTCCCTGCTCTTCTCAGAAGTCTTTTTGCCTCTCTTGCCTGTTCTTATTGACCTTCCCCCTTTTCCCTTCTTGACTTCCAGTAATAAATACTGATTTATCCAGTAATAAACTTGATTAAGTAATCTGTTCCTCTTTCCATTGGCTTCTACCTGACCAAGACTGCAATGTCAAAGCAAAAATATAGCCTTTCTTTCTGCTGCCCAACCACTCCCTTTCTAAAGGATCATAGAAATGCATAACAAACAGTGAACACAGTTATGATTCTGATCCTAGCTGCCAGTCCAGCTAGCTTAATAAATGCATATAGGTCTGTGTGTGTTATTATGACGAAGCAAGAAGACTTTCTGTTGTTTCATCAGTTGCCCAGGAAGATGACTAAGATGTCTTGCAAGGAGAGGTGTAAATGCATCCTGGTTCCGCAAGACCTTCTAGTGAGATCATTCCCCAAAAGGTGGCTGATTTGGCAAGCAGAAGCTGAGTTGCCCCAAAATACTGCCTCAAATCTTACTACATTTTACTGAGGCTGTCATCCCACAACTCATAAAATGGGCAAGTGGATGCACTACATGCTGTTATCCTCAGGCAGCTCACCCAGATCTCTTACTGATACAAAATCACTGTTGTGTAGTCTTCCTGAATGAAATATGTATTGCTGTGCCTTCAACTGAATCACATCTGTGTTCCAAAATATACTGTTGTACACGCAAACCACATGCTTTCAGAAAATACACAATAGCCTCTTTGAGTGAAATTCTCAGCTATCATGTGACCCCACACATACCATGACAATTTTTTTAAACAAGAAAATTAAAAAATTACTGACTTTTTATTTTTAAAAGCTATCTGCAAGATTTTAAACTCAAATTATTGGTTTCTGTGCTGCATTTTCAGTCTTGCCTCCTTTGCTTTTCCCCTCATCTTCATGACAGATAGGGTAATGCTCTTCCACTGCAAACTACCCTTCATCTGCTGCTAGTTCTTCACTACCTGGGCTTCTGAAATATCTACCTAGGTCAGCTCTACCCTGTCACAGAGGTTTGACAGCTAACAAACTGTTAACACTGTTGGCAGTGATTAAAAGCAGAAAGGCTTTTTTACCCCTCCGTTGCAAGATGTTTTCCCTACTCACAACAGACAGCCTCAAACAGAGTCTGCAAACATGAAATTGCGGCCAAACCACAGATCTGACAAACTGCAATCAAACAAACCATTACTCAACAGATAAGCAGACAAATTAATTTACTCCCAGGGAAGAGAACAAGGCCTTATTCCTTCCACACTAGCGGTCACAGAAGAATCTTGGTCTTTCAAACACTACACAGTCTGAATTTGCTGAGAAAGAGGAAATGTGGATTCAAAAAGCACGAAAGATATGTGCATTTTTTCTGCATCCATTCTGCTTAGGGCTTAATTATTCCTTAAAAGAGAAATTGCTTCAATGGATACCTTCTCTGTTCATTAATTTCCTGAGCAATAAAAGGTTGAAAATTGGAAGGGTATTTGGTGAAATATTTTTATAATTCCTGAGTGAATATCTCCTTTCCACTTCTATTGGCTACTGAACCCAATGGGCCCAGTGTGACTGTGTTAACAAGTTCCAGCAAGGCATGAACAGTCCCTCCCTGTACCCATGTGCCCACTAGCTGTGGGATAAAGACTTTCTGATGAAGCAGGAGCTGTGGCTTCAAATCAGTTTAGGGAGCACATGAACTTGTAGCCAAGTCACCTGATGGTAGGTGAATGTTATAACACAGGGATAGATGGAACCAATTAGCTACAACCTCAGTCCTCCTTTGACCTTGACATCCCACTCATTCCTTTTGCAAAGGGTCTCAGTAGCAGGAATGGCTATGAATCATATATAAAGTGAAATATCTCACTGTGGCAAAGGTAAAATGCCTAAATCTTGGCAAGGGATTATGTGCAATGTTTCCTGTTGGCTTGCCTAGTTTAGTATCTGATCAGAGTGCTGGCACTCATCTCTTTCCATACGATGTATGGACAGTCTATTTCTAATTCATATGCCATGACCTCCCAAAAGATGGCAGGAGCCTAAAAGCTGTGCACTGCAGTGCCAGGGAATATAAACATTGCATGACACACCACAGTGTGTTACGGATTATCAGAAACATGAGAGCTGTGTTAGTGGGGTGCTCCACACAGGCTAATTTGCCCAACTCGTCAGCAGTTGGATTGCTTGTGGTAGGCAAGATGCAATGTGCAGTACAGATGTATCCTGATCACAAGGTTGCAGTTTTCAGTGAATTTAGCCCAAAAGCCTGTAATTTCCATTGAACGGAAGTATATGTTGGCAACATCTCTGATAGTTTGGTCACATTTTAAATCTTTAAATATGAATGTAGACATGTATTTTTTTGGTGTTATTCTGGTAAACTTAATGTTACTAATTCACAATTGAATAACCCAGATCATTCAGGAAACCAAGGTTTTTCGTATCTCACCCTGCTTTATCACTTCTTTTTTAACTGATACCAGCCACCAGCACACAGACATGGCCATGGCACAACCTGCTTAATAATAATTGAACCAAAAGTGTGCTCTCTTAATAAGGAGAAAAGGAAAAATCAAATTTGGCATAACTTTTGTGCCAAGAGCATCAGAGGAGTGTTGGATAAAATATTAGCTGTGGAACAGAAAGGAAGAACAGAAACAAATATTTGTATTTCAACAATTCATCATAACTTCCTCGTACAAAAATCTACAACTGAAAGGTGAAACGTTGCATCCCAACATTAAGAAAAGAATAATGGGTGGTGAAAATAGAACTGAGTGCTGCAAGATGTGACACAGAGATCAGTGGTTTGTTGGATTTAATAACACATAGTTGGAGAGCTTTTAAATATCTTTCCTACAGATGCCAATACAAATTTTAGTAAACTGATGCCTGTTTAGATGTAGAAAGATACATAACACACCAAAGATATCACAAAATATCTTACATTTTAATAGTGAGATGTCTGGAAATAAGACAAAATAATATGATAAAAAGCATTCTCCATAATTAAGTATTTGATTAAAGCTGAACATTATTGAAGGAATTCTTGAGCTCAATAAATGAATTACTAAGAGCTTTATGTTCTCTTCTGGCCACAAAAATAACATTTTATGATTTTTTAATTCAGAAACCATTTTTTATGCTTCTTTCTAAACAATTCTTAGCTTTAAATAAGTTTTAGTTGTGAAGTAGAAAATATAATAAATAAATAGCAATTTAATGCTTCAGGGATTAAATACTACATAGCCAGCAACGGCTATTCATTATTTAGGGCTCCTGAAATTTTTTCCCTCTTCAGTCTGCTGTCAAAAAGGATTACCTGTTCCTAAAAACATAAATTTTTCTTTACACAATTCTTGTTGCTGCTGCTTTTATGTCTTTCCATATTTCTGGAAATAGACTTTTATTATGACTGCTTCTTTTATATTGAAAGTATTATGCAGGCGTAGTCCCCAGATAAAGAGCCTACAATCTGGAAAGATGGGCAAGAAATACAAGCTTAGTGAAGACATCTAACCTCAAGCAGTTTTACACTGAATAGATATAGCCACATATTCCAATGTTGGGGTGGGTGTTAACTGAACTGAGATCAAGCACAAATCTTGACTCTCCTTCGGTCTTAATCATGCTTTGTAAATGAGCACATGCTGACAGGTATGACAATCTGGTGCTGACAGGTGCAATATGATGCATGCTGAAGAAAAAATACTTGAACTAAGTACAGGTTACTGAATTACTGATGTTGACTCAGGAGATGAACATAGGTATTCAGGAGGTACATCTTGTCAATGTGGAGAAGTTATACATACAGCTGAGATGACGGAATGTTAAAAAGACAACATTGGAGAATGCTAAAAAAAAAGTTATTCTTGCAGAAGTTGGCTGATTTACCTTGCCAATGAGGTGTGTTGAACAGGTCATGCCATCACTAAGAAGATATTGCACAAGTGCACAGTTCTGAGAAGTACTGGGGCCATGAAAAACTTGTGTGAAGGGAGATGGAAGAGTCTGGAGTTGTTTACTCTAGAAGACAGGCAGAAAAGATGAGACGTGATAAAAATATGAAATGGGATTAATGTAATGTTGTTTGAGTCTCATAACACAAAAAGAAATGCATCTCTGGAAAATGTCAGCTTTTTGACAAAACTTAAAACTCAGAAAGCTATCAGCTGAAAAAAGAGGTATTAAGTGTTGGCAGCAAAGGTTTCAGTTTGGGGGTTTTGGCAAAAGATCAAGTTTTCCGTGGAAAACAGACACTTGTGGTATGGAAATGTATAAAAAAGTTTCATAGCAAATTGAATTTTCTCCTAAAAACAAATTTGATAGAAAATATTTGAACATCTCTAATGTGGTTACATAAAGTCCTAAGAGGATGTGGTGCAGGTATTTGACACTTCTGCTAGTCAAGTTTAGCAATTTCATACAAGTTATGAAGTATTTCAAGAGGGCTCAGGAAAAATTCTGCTTCCGGAATTTTCCCTCTAAAGATGCCTCCTTTTTTAGACTGACTTCTCTGAGCTGCAGCTAACTCAGTTCTGTTAGAGTTTCTGAGTTTCTGCAAGAAACACTGCAAAAATCACATCTTCAAGATCTCAATGTTCTTTTAACAATTATTGAGTGAAAATTTTCAATCAACTCTGATTTTACAAATGACTAAGTGCTTTATCCAGAAATATTGCTGTATGTTCTGGCTTTTGTCAAAACAGAGCTTCAGGAGATCTCCTGTTTTGTCTTAAAGGAACAAAAAGGTTTGCAGTTGCTAAATTTCCACATAGAAAATGAAGTCATGCAGCCATATTCATGGCTGTTTCTAGTTTAGAAGACGTAAAAAATGCCCACAGCAAAGTATGCTCTCATATTTGTGTACACAAATTAAGTGATAATGAATTTGTTTTTAAAGTAATTTGTAATGCTGAATTTGCAATCAGACAAAATGGTAATTGGTTCCTCTGCAAGATAAGGCATGTCAGTTTTCACATGCTCCTTTTCTTTTTTTTTTAAATATGAATATGCTTATTTAGATAGCAAAACATGTACTTTGCACTATAGCCACTGAATAATCTTTTTCACTAAGAAACAAATAATCCATCATTTTTTTTTGCAGAATCTTGGCAGAGAGGGGGCTGACTGCTACTAGTGTTTCCCTGCTTTCTTGGGCATTGTGAAAAAGATCTGATAGAACAGCTTTGAATCCAGATGTTTCTTTTCCCCGATGTGTTGACATACTAGGCCGGATTCTCGTCTCGCATCTACCGAGTGTAAATCTGGAATATTTCTACAGAAATCAAAAAAGGAAATTAGGATAATTTTTTTTATAGAAATGTGCCAAGAGTCCAGCTGAAATTTTTAATATCCAGTAAGAGTTAAAATATTTGCTTAAGTGCCTTGACTGTATATGACTGGGAAAATCAGACCACATCAAACTTACTCCACCTTTTAGAGCAGCTTCTTGTTTCAGTATCTGATGGAGCAACATTTCTGATGGGTACCCTGAAGAACAGGGTACTCCTGTGAGTGGAAGCTGAGACAAGAGGAAGAGGAAAAAGGAGTAAAGATCTGGCCCGTGTTACAAATGTCTCTCTTACTCTTCATTGTTACAGCCTTCAACAAAGTGTTCAATTTTGCAGCTCAGTACTGTTAGAAATAGTTTTACTGTCTTAACAATACCTCTGAACTGGAATCAAAGAAGGTAAATGACTGCCTCCTCTTTCTGCTATCACCCTGAACAATTTTGGCAGAAAAACGAAGAGATATAGGTAGCAGTACTCATGTGTCTAGGGATATTCAGAGGGGCTGGGCCAGAATATTTGTTATCAAGGTTAGTAAACTCATACAAGGTACAGTTTTCTCAGTGTTCAAGAAAAAAAATGTGTTGTCAGCATTTTCTCCTGAAAGATTCCTCCTTTTTTTGACTGATTTTTCTTTTAGTCATACCTAATTACATCCAGCTCCACTTGAAGTTAGTGAGCTAGTCCAGATGAAAATCAACAAATGTAAAATTTATTTCACTCTCATGTCTCCTTGTAGACCACACCCAGATGAGGTCTGCTTAAGACTTCTTCAGATTTAGTCTGATGAGAAACACTTTTTGAAATTTGCTTTTTAAAGATGATATATCCTAGGATTCAGCAAATGGCCTTATTGTAGAATCTGATTTTAATTTATCATCTTATGAAGCTCTAGCAAAAATGACAGTTCAGTGTCTGAGCAAAATAGCCTATAGCACTTGAGGCTATGGTCTAGTGGTTAGAGAGATGCTAGGTTGAAGGATGAACTTGATGATTCTAGAGGTCCTTTCCAACCATAATGATTCTATGATTCTATAAATATTTTAGCCAACTCTATCAATATGAATTTTTTAAAAATCCATATTTTTAATTGCTGTCCAATCAATTTGAAACAGCTGGACTTTTCTATCTACAGGTTGCATTGTTTTGTTACTCCCTGTGTCTCTTAATTCCTTTTAGGAACTGATGTTAATACCTATAGGGTATCATTTACTATCTAGAGGGCAAATTCAGTCTGCAGGGTCTAAACAAGTGGCCACCCTTTTACGCGGGTAATATTCTGCAAAAGCAAGTATGGAGTCTGAGAAGCCAGTTCCCAGCCAGCCAACTTGGCCCTGTACAACCCAGGTCAAAGGAAGTTAGCAGAGTGAGGACAAGGCTCCACGCTAGCTTCAGGTCACTATATCCTTCAAGTTCTCCTCAAAAGCTCCTCTCTTCTTGCTCCATCAAGGGCTTATGCTCAAGAGAGGATTCTGAGCTCTGGATCCCAAGTGAAATGCTAGGCTTTAACAGAGTTTAGGAGCTGTTTGGTATTTCCTGTTGCCTAGCCTTAAGATTTGCTGTTCTTTGCAGGCTGAGTGCCCTAAACAGATGTTAGGAATCTTACACTAAAATTCCTCCAAGGCATGTTGTTATTTCTATAGACTCACACAATCTGTAATTCACCTTTACCCTCACACAGCACCTCTGAGTGTAACAATACTTTAGCTCATGGAAATCAAATGTAAAGAAACAAAAAGGGACATGCTAAAATAAGACTTTAAGATGATACAAATTAAGTCATCTAACCTTCTAGCTCTGAAGTGTGTTAATTACTCCGATTTACCCACCATATTCTAAAGGAAGACTATCAGCATCTTAATATGTGGCCCACCGTCTTGGTATTTTTCTCTCCCTCCCTGAGATTATAAATATTTTTACTCACTTTTATTCTGTGAAATGACTCGAAAAACACAATCTCACAAAACATAGTAATGGAATCTGCAATTTTTCAGTGTCTCAGAGATGACATTTCTTATCATAACTGTGAAAGGCCTGCCTTCTACAACGCAACTCTAATGCACAAATACTGAGGGAAGATATAATTGACATTTTATTATATTGCTGTGTAATGAGATACAAATCAACATTTATGTAAATACAATTTGGAAATAGTATTGCTTTTGTCTGTGTTGCACATTTTCTCATCCACTTCCATTCTCAAAGAACAATCTGAGTTTCAAGTTCAACTTGTTTATGGACCACATCACTCAGGGATACCAATGGATCTGCTGTATCTCATGGTACGTGACGGGAATTTAACATGCATGGCAAGCAGATGCTATCTTGACAAGCTCATGAAAAAGCTTCATAATTAGAACTATCAAACAGACATATGCTTTTGAAAATATGTTTACCTGATAATTTATTAGGATTGAAGTCTTTACTGTCCACTGGTCAGCAACTCTGAAAATCTCAGCTATTTTGAAACAATGACTCACACATGCTGTTCCTCTGCTGCATCTGGGTTCCCTCAAATAATGAGCATTTATAGTAAAAGACAAGCCCAGAATCTTCAGTGAAATGTAAAATTCTTACTTCTGCTTTTTTAAGAGCTCATTTCTTAAATGGCCAATGCCATTTACCTGTGTGGTGTGCAAGGACAGTAACCCTACATTTGTTTTTTCTGACCATTTCTTGCAGATGAAAGGAAATATCTATATCAAATATGAAAATCAAGTTCAAATTGGCTTTGTTGATGATGTTTGTTCCCAAAAATCAGGAAAGATACTATTTTTCATCTCCCTTCTTTCTATGAAACAACAATGAATTAGTGAAGTCCTCAGATTTATATATTATACACAGGAGGGAAGATGTTCCACTGAATGTTTTGAAGAAAATTTCACACATGAATATATTAGTACCTAGTAGTTTTAAAATCTGTCGGTCTCTGAACAGAATCAAAATACTGAATGTAGAAAATAATAATAACAAAAAAATATTTACCTGAAGAATTGCTCTTACTCTTGCCCAGTGAAGTAAAACAGTCCATGGAGAGATAAACTAAATAGACAACCAAGAAATTCCCTGAACTGAAAGTAGGAAGAGGCTGGAAGAATTTTAAAGGGAAGTATTTATGCTTATTTGTGTTTTCTTTTTCCCTGATGTCCACTTATGGCATTGCTGGAGGCAGAATATTGCCCTGATGGAGGTTTCATGAGAACACGATGCTTGTGTTCTTCTTAGGTAGTTTTAAGGTCTAGTGAAATGAAAATTAAATTCTGCCTCTAGCAGATAATAGATTATCTATTGTGCTATTTTTTAAATAAAGAGATTCTTTACAGACCACAGTGATAATGTGCTTGGTCTTCAAAGTACAAGAAATATTTTTACTTAAAAAAAATAAAGAAAGGTGGAAATGGGATAAAACAGTGATGTTTAAAAAACTGCAAAGAAACTCTAAAGTATTTATAAAACCAACTAAAAATCACACTTGTGAATTTTAAAATATGACATTTATCAATAACAAAACAAAGCATTTATAGTAGTCTTATAACATTGTTTATATTATATGTTATATTTATGATTTATAGCACTATTTTTATCTGAGTTACTATAGTGTTTTCATGTCCAGTTTCACAAAAACCAGTACTGCGTTTTCTATCATGATTATTTTCAGTCATAACATTGCTCTATGTTTTTAATTACGAAAGTCGTATGTTTTACATTACTTGGCTTGTAAGAATAACAGTTGCTTCCATATTCCCATTAAGCTCTAAAAGATTGTCTAACTAATTTATTTACAGGGTTATTTCATTCTATGTCCCTATAAAGAAATAGAGTTGTTTATCTATTTCTTTCCTAAAAGGACCCTTTTTCCCATAGAAGGAAAACAAGAAGACATTTCAAGCTGGATATTTAAGATAGTTCTAATTATCTCTGCTTGTTACAGTGAAAAACATTACTGTTAAAATTTAATAATGTCCTAAACTATAAATGATCCTTACCAAATACGAAGTAATGTTTTTCTCTTAAAACAAACAAATTATAATCATGGAGATTGTTTTAAAATTATTATGCCTATCCTGCAGCCATAATCTTTGCTAGTGTAATTTGGCACAGACTCACTGAATTAAAAGGAACTAAGCACATTTGCTCCAACTTATTATTTCCTCCTATATGCATGTCGAAGAAAGTCACTTTTAATTTGTCAAAAAACCCCAGTGCAATCCCAGAAGTCTGAATTGTTCTTTTAGCATCAGGAAGTTAACAGCCCACATCTGGAGGACAATTTGATCCCACTAATGGTTGCAATATGTGACAAGACATGGTGGACTACTGCAGCCTTCCCTCAAATTGGCGGTAGTGAAAAATGGTCCAATCTAGAAAGTCCAATCCATCCATTGTTCTTGAACATTACAAATATCAAACTGTTGCTGCTCATTGGTGATCTATCAGTACGGATGGCAAAGTAGCATGTCTGTCTGAGTTAGGGTGCACACAAGATGCATCTAGGAGGAATGCAAAAAAGACCTTGGTGATCATATTTCTATGATCTGTGAGATCTGGAACACCCAAGTGTGCTCTCAGTGG
This sequence comes from Eurystomus gularis, assembly GCA_013400335.1. Classification (NCBI taxonomy): domain Eukaryota; kingdom Metazoa; phylum Chordata; class Aves; order Coraciiformes; family Coraciidae; genus Eurystomus; species Eurystomus gularis. The sequence continues at coordinate 63,756 of VZZY01002322.1, forward strand.
CAGTGACTGGCATGTTTTCTAGGTGTTGTATTGTACCAGTGCCCTTCAATGTGGACATAAATTAGAGCTCTAGCTAAAAAATCTTTATGGTGGAGACTTGTCCAATAAACTACTTTGACTAAAATGTTTAGGAATGATCAGATGCTAGTAAAGACAATCAGGTCACCTCACATGGCAATTTCTATACTTACAGCCAGGTCTCTTACCCTTCAAAATAGGGTGGTTGCATCCAAATTTCCTCCTGGAATGGTCCCTGAACCGTGTTATGGGCCAAAGGTAAGGTGTTTTTTTGAGACACCGTTACCAGGGCCAGGCCAGAAGTATGACAGTTGCTAATTGCCAAAAACTAAACAGTACAAGTGATCACGTGCCTGCGTTTAGGTCCACACATTGGCCATCTTTATTTTACTAATGGAGAGGACTGTTATGCAGCCAGCATAGAAAGAATACCTCTTTGAAGAGGAAGCACTTTTTTAGTGCTTCTGTGTTATCACAGCCTTGGCTGCCAGGATAGGAAGTGTTGTCATCAAAGAGAGGATGCTACACTGCATCCTCGCGACCTCAGCTGTTCGAAGAGTTGCAAGGTTATAGCTCATACTCATCAGCACTCTGCATCATGTGACCTCATGGCCAATGAAACGGATAAAGTTTCCACTCTGTCTCCAAAACCTTTGCAGAGCCAATCTCTGCAACCAATATTCTCAGTATTTCAGTATTACAATATCCCTTGGCAACATAACACATAGTGTTATATGGATTCCTGCAGAATTGAAAACATCAGCACATGATTTGCTAATGGATGCAGATTAACGAGGAGTATTGTGTTATGAGAATGTAGGTAGAAAAGGACATAGATTTTCAGAGTCTAAAAGAAAACTGTTACATAAGACATAAAAATCAAATATTTCTTCTTTAATAGAACATTTCATAAGTATTTTGTCTAAGAAGTTCTGCAGGGGGTGATTCATGACACAGGAAAGGAGCATAACCTGTGATTTTGGGGGGTTTTCTTTCTGAATAAACTTTTTTTAAACATTCTTTTCTGCCTCATGCAACAATTAGAACAAAGAAGTAGCAGTTACCTCTTTGCTAAAGCAGAAGAATGCTACTGAGGAACACTTTTGAAAGGCTACATTACCAAAAAGAGAACTTCCAAAAAATCAACCAACTTCTCTTTAATTAAACCCTTTGTAGTGTAAGTGATAAAACAAGTATTCTTCTAATGTAAAGTCAGTGTTTTTAGAATGGACTTTGGCCAATCAGATTTCTAATACAAATATGTTGTTGATCATCATAATTAGAATAAATAAGAATTCGTGGATCATGGCAATGACAATTTTATGCCCTTCTGAAAACTGATTTTGTAGATTTGTGTTATTTCCAAGACTACTGGAGTCCTAAAAAAGGGACCTCTTAGTGTACAAAGATCTCAACTGTCCTAAAGAGTTATTCAGTTCATCAAACAACATTTGAGAGGAAGGTCTGAAATGATATAGAAAAGTAGCAAGCAATAAGGAAAATTATATTGGAAATACTGGAACAGACATTAGTAAAACTACTATCAGAATGGAATTTCAGTGCTTGAGTCAAAAAAAAAAGGCCCAGTGGCCTCAGTGACCTTTAAATAAAAGGCAGCAAAGCCTGAATCTGCCTCCAAATGAGGAAAACAGGTACCTTTGTCCAAAACAAAAACCTTCAGTGCTCTTTATGATACCAATCTCTGAGACTCACGGGTTTTGCTAGTAATGTCATACAATCCAGATACAGTCAACCTAAAATAAGTAGAATTGACCAGGTGCTGAATGAGTTGACTGATGTGATTGTAAGTCTGTTCTGAATCATGAGTGAAACTAAGGATGCATGGAAAAATTACTAATAACTGGGAAAAGGCTAATGTTGCCCTCATCTTAAGAAAGATCAGAGAGAGGATTTGGGATGAATGTGTCTGTCAGCTTCATTTCTGTTCCTGGAAAGATGGTAGAATAAGCCCCTACTAATTCAACGTCAACCTGGATGACAAAGTTGTTAGGGACAGTCCGTGTGGATCCATCAGGGACAAATCATGTTTGACCAACTTGGCTATATTCTGTGAAGAAGTAACCATATATGGAAACAGAGGGAAAACAGCGGATGTATCACATCTTGACTTTAATATAGCCTTTGACACCATCCCCAATAGCATTCTCATATGGAAGTTGAGGAATTATGGGCTGGATGGATACACTGCCTGGGGTGCTGAAAACTGACTGGAACTACTGGACTCATAAGATAACAATCCTGACATCCAGCTTGCAGCTGATCAGGAGTGCTGTATTCCAGAAGCTGATGATTGGGCTGATACTGTTCAGTATCTTCATCGTTGGGATAAGGAGTCAAAGTGCATCTTCAGCAATGCTACAGAGTTTATTAAATTAGGTGGACAGAGTGATATGCCAAACAATAGAGCTTCAGTCCGGAGTATATGGAGAACCTGAGAACTAGACCAGCAGAAACTTCATGAAGTTCAAGACAGACAAAGACAAGGTTTTGATACTGAACCTGACCTGTGGGCTAATGTTCTGTCCCAGTCTCAGCCTATCCCTGTCCCCAGAGATGTTCCTGGTTCTTGGGGCCGGGGCTGTCCCTGTGCCCCATGGTAGCCCTGCTCCTGGATGGGAGTGGGACAGTCCCATGCTGCCAGACTTTTCGCTGTCATCACTGCAGAGCCCCCACAGCCGCTGGTCCACAGGGAGTTCCTGGCCCATGCTGCACCTTGATAGTTTTGCACCCAAGATGAGGTAAGCCCACACATCATTCCAGGGATGCAAACTGTGGGACAGCAGCTGGAAACCAGCAATGCCTGCACTGCCACTGCATCCTATCTACACATGACACCAGAGCTGGTTTCACTACTACTACTATATTTGTCATGAGCTTTTAATAATGCTCCTCCTGAATTTGTGTATCAAATCTGAGTGAAATGAGTGTGAAACTCAGTGTATTTATTAACAAAAGACTTCAGGAAAATACACCCAGGAGGCTACTACGGAAAGTCAAATCATTATTATTAATTTGTCTGTTTGTATTTACCCACAGCAACACCTTTTTCTCTTGTTTCTTCAGTTACAGTTTGTCATAATTTGATCACCATGGACAAGACTTCCCTCTGGTGTTTTATAACCTCTCTCACACTTTTTCTTGATGATGTCCCAAAGCCTAACAGTCTTTTTAAGGTGAGACATAGGCTTGGCTGTCTATAGTAGAATCTGTTACTTAACAGATTGTTGGCATCTCTGTAAGGTTATACACAGGGACTAAAATTCACAACTCTCTTATTGTTCTGCTATATTTATAAATATGTATATACACATATATAAGGCACTGCTGGAACCACCATAACAGTCAGCAAAATGAAATAATCTTCTGTACAGTACATCAATGTGCCACAGGCAAATCACTCAGGCACAGACAAAAGGTGATGGGCAGAACTTCCCATGTGCTGCTGTCAAAAAAGAGCATAATTTTTTGATGCACAGTGGAGAGCAGTTGAGGAGGATGTCACAGCCCAGCACCCAGAGGCAGCAAGAACAGTCCTGGCACCAGTTGCTTGTCTGCACGCTGCTGGCAGAGCAATGTGAGCACAGATTAAGTTTGGTACATGAAGTGCAGCAGACTAAGCGCGGACATGGTGCTGACTGCAGGTCAGCGTCACAGCAGTCAGGGTGGGCCACCTTACAATCCCTGGTGCCAAGAATGCTGAGGTCAGACTGCCTTATCAAATGGGCAGGAAGAGATTAATATTCTGCTTTTATTACTTTAACATGAAAGTATTGCCTACCTGCAAGAGGTGAAAGATTCTTGCTTTCTACCATGTATTGATATTACAGGCTATTAGAGGTTTCTTTCATGATTTATGAGTAACAGATGTTATTAAATGGAAACACTACCAGAAAAGCTAGAGAATTCTTAAAATGCTCCTTTTCTGATTTCACTTTCATTTCAGTGACTAGTTCTTAAAAGCTAACCACAGCATATGCAGAGGCTTTGCTGTTCTGGGACATGATGAAAAGAAAGTGATGTTGAAAAGAACAATTAAAGCATTCTGAAGGTCTTTTACTTTCATGAAATTATGGGAGGATTTTCATTTTTGGCAACTGACACAAAGAATTCTGTTACTTTTTACATATTTCGTCTCAGGATTAACCCTTCTCTGATTTTTCACATACGTCCTTTAAGAGATCCTTACACAGCGATAAGGAGGGGGAGGGCAAGCCTGCCCTTGTGATTGTGAAACAAATAATTCACAACATTTGGAGAAGGGATTGCCAGAGTCAGGACATTTTAAACTTTTATCATTCTGGTTATTAAAGACTGCAAACTGGCCAGATTATTAATTGCCAGGTGCTACTCATCTCTTGTCTTGGTTCCACAGTTATCAAATCTGAGAGCAGGAGATACTTGCAGCTTACAAACCTAAAATAGCTCAAAAGTGTTGGTAAAGATATACTTGTTCTGAAGGTACATAAAGTGCTCTTTGTCAATTTTGCTCCACGGTGTTAACTGACATACTGCATGCAGGGCTTGACAGTCCTGTTAAAACTTAGTTTAAAAGTAATTAAAGACTGAGAATTTGGCTGCTTGTTATGTGGGCCACTTCAGCTTTCATAACATAAAAAGAGGAGGCTTCCAGAGGTGCCAGATCAGACCTCTTCATGACAGAGGCAAAGCTGATAAATACATAACTCCCATTTTAATTTAATATTCATTTACTCTCTCTACTGGTGACAGGTCTGGAATGCTGAGGGCTGGAAGAACAAATAAGTTTGGACCAGAGCTGTGGAAATAAAGATGTTCACAGGGTAATCTCTGACCTGCCAATTCAATAGGAGCGGGAGGAACTGTAAGAAAGCCTGAGCAATTTCATACTACATTAACCAAGAAATTGTATGTTTACTGTACTGCTCTTGAAGGAATTGTTGGAACCTGTTTCTTTAAAATCAGTTTGAGTTTTGCCACTGTCTTCAATGCAAATATGTTTAGGCCCTTTGGATGTATTTCAATCTTTCATAATAATGACTAAATACAGGTTTTGTACTGAAATTTTGAAATCTTGATTTCATTGACATCAAGGCAGAAATTTCACTGATCACTGTGGAGCCATGTTTTCACATTCCTCACTCTGCTCTATTACTGATCTCTTCTCCCTAGTACTCTGTAATAGGATGCATGGGAATGGTTTAAAGCTGCATCAGGGGAGGTTCAGACTTGACATTAGTAAACATTTCCTTGCTACGAGGATGGTCAAACACTGGATCAGGCTTCCTAGAGTGGTGGTTGATGTCCCAAGCCTGTCAGTGTTTAAAAGGCATTTGGACAATGCCCTTAGCAACATGCTTTAACTTTTGGTCAGTCCTGAATTGCTCAGGCAGTTTGACTAGATATTCACTGTACATCCCTTCTCTTGTATTCTGTTTTATAATAAAGGAAACAGCCAAAAGTTTACTTGGATTACATCAGTCTGTATTGTTCACTCTATAATGTTATGTTTTGTTACCAGTCTTCAATTTCTCTTAGATACACTGCTGAATGCAGCACAATCTAGGAATGGATGAGCTGGGATGTACATGATAGGTATTTGATTTATTATTAAAAGCAACAGTACACTGTCATGAGCAATAAGTTTACTCAAAACCCCATGCTTCTGGTAAGTCATTTTATCCTATAATCAGCTGAGCTACCTTACACTGAAGATGAAAGCCAGCCCAAATTCCTGATATTTTTTTGCTTGTTTGAGCTGCATGATTTCAGGTAACTCAGATACTGCATTTTGTAACCTGACATGATATAATGCAGCATTCCCAAATATGGGAAAGCTGAATGTTATTTCAGCTGTCAGGCATATTTTTGGAGAGTAAATTTTATGGTCACTGTTCGTGCAAGAACAAATAGAGAACAGAAGACAACTACTTGTAGACTGTGAAATGTTAATTAATTTCAGAAAGAGCAGCTGTGGATATTTCTCCTGTACTGTGATCTGTAACACATATATTTTGAAAGTACCTGTTCTATCTACAGTTGCCAAAAATACAATGGAATAAAAATAAAGTACCTTCATGCTCAAAATAAAATAGACGACAATATAAGGCAATATTAAAAGATCCCTATATGAATAGAAAAATAATGGCAGAGGGAGGTGGGAAGAAATAGACATCGTCATCTGCAAGAACTGGAAGAGGGTGGGAGTCAAAGACCATGTGTTTATTTTGTGTGGTCAAAGAGGTTACCCTTAGGCTGAGTTCAGGGAGTATCTAGTGGCTATCTGGATATGTTACCTAAAGCAAGGTCTGTTAAAGTGGTATATGCTCCTGAGAAAAGAGGGTGATGCCCTTTAATACTCAGACTAGATTGCAAACTGCAGGGAACAATTTTAGACTGGCAGGGGAGAGTAACATGCGACCTAATACTCAGCTTTCCATCTCTAGTTACTCTCACTCTGTGACGGCACGTTTCAAGGGACTCGAAACAAGATACCAATCTATTGCATCGAGGGCACTGGAGATTTATGTGTGGCTTGTTTACCATTGCTTTGTCAGTAAGGTCTTATTTCAGTAGAGGAGCACTGACAATGTAACCAGACATGAGTTCAGGTTGAAACACCACACAAATCCTGTTAAAAGGTTGGGAGAGGGAAAAGACACATGCATGTACACACCCCAGGATCCGTTTTTCAATATTAGCCAAAGTTTGGAGCATGGGATGGAGCTGGGGAATTCTGAGAATGATTATGAGTTATAGCCTGCTTCCTGCTTCCATTGAAGTCAAAGGCAAAACTCCCATTGATCCCATGGGAATACATGCTATACTTTCCCACTCCATAGCTCTAATATTTTAATGCATTTAAGCAGTTTTGCTTTAAAAAAAATCACACTCATGCTGACAGTTTAGACACCAAATTTCTTGAAGCTTGATGTAATTTGAAATAACCCAGATGTGAAAACCTCTACAAAAGAGATTTATAAAGGAAACAAAATTTTAACCTTAATGATGACAGCTCTTACAATACCACTAATACCAATAAAGAGCAGAAAAGTTATTTTTTGCAGCTCTGTGGGGACAAAACCATTCAGCTACTCCTGTCTGAAAAATGACTCCCACTAGGACTTCAAAAGATACTGGTCGCAACCTCGCATACATGAGGATTCATTTGTGCTTCTCAGTAGTTCCCTCTAAGCTATTTTTATGCAAAGCTGTGAGTTCAGAGGTCACACTGTACATCATGCACAGCATATTGGGGAGCTTTCAGAAGTGTAGGTATTGTTGAAGAGTTAGTTATGTGGCTCTATAACTCTATGTAAGGAAAGCCATGTGAACCTTTCTTTAAAACAACCTTGCAAAGACCTAAGCCATTTGTGTTTCCAAGCAGCTCTCACCCAAAGCTCAGCTTTCAGATTTCATTTCATGAAATTCCTGGGCCAAAACAAACCTCTCTCTGGACAAGAAGAGCTGAATACAGCTCTTTCTTGCACTGAAGAGAACCACTGAACTAACAAAAAGCTAAAGTTAGTCTTGACCTATCACTCTTGGGATGAGAGTCTTGTCCTGTGCTCCTATTTAATAGGCCAAGTTAAAGTCTTTATCACTGGTTTTCATATGCTGTTTTTTACTCTTCCATGGACATTGAAAATTTCCATTTTGAAATGCCGAATTGTTTTCACACATTTTACTTTAGCTGACAGTGAAATACCAACCAAATTCAGGAGTGAAATGTCCCTTTGGACTTCTACCTAAACAAAAAAGAGGGACCTACCCTGACAGAGTCATCTCCATGTTAACCTTGTGGATTTTTTCAGTTAAAAGTTCTGCATAAAACCTATCAGAAGAGGCTGCTGAGAAGACAGCAAGAGAGTCCTAACAAAGTCCAGTCCTTCCAGAGACTTTGAGTGCATGGAGAGGTCAGGAGGGGTCCTTGGTTTTCTGTTCTTATCTCTCATACAAGGCCTTTCTATCCTCACGTCATTCTTTGATTCAGAAGGTCACTGAGTCAAGGTAAATAACAGCAAAGACAAGGGCTGCTCTTTGGAAAAGTATGCTTATTGGATTATTCTTTTATATTTTACTCCCCTTTTCCTCCTATGATGTCAATAGCTCTCTTGTCTCAGAAAACCCAGCTTTCTCTAATCTTTGTGTCCTTATTCGGCCAGGACAGGGTTAATTTGGTGCAGCCAGGCTATTCCATACTACTATGCTGATGTCATGCCCTGGGACCAGTTCCAGTTCCGTGTGAGTCTCGAGGGTGTGCGGCCATCGGCTCGGCTCACTCGGTTCCCTCTGTTTCTCCGCACACTATCGCTCATTTTCTACATTATTTTTCTCACTGTTGTCATTGCTGTTGTTACTGTGATTGTTTCTTGTGTGTCATTGTATTAAACTCTCCTTATCTCAACCCTAAAAGGCATTCTCAGGCACTCATGCCTTTCCCTTTGTCCGAGGTGGGGGGGCAGTGGCAGCAGCCACATGGCTCAGCTGCCAGCAGGGACTGAACTACCACACTTTGTGACAAAGATGATCTTCCTTTTTCACACACCCTACTTGGGGAAGCGGAGAAGGAAGGGCTGATCTCTCCTTCCTCCTATCCAGTGACAGGACACATTGGAATGGTCAAAAGCTGCATCAGGGGAGGTTCAGACTTGACATTAGTAAACATTTCCTTACTACGAGGATAGTCAAACACTGGAACAGGCTTCCTAGAGTGGTGGTTGATGTCCCAAGCCTGTCAGTGTTTAAAAGGCATCTGGACAATGCCCTTAGCAACATTGCTTTAACTTTTGGTCAGTCCTGAATTGCTCAGGCAGTTTGACTAGATATTCACTGTACATCCCTTCCAATTGAAATTAATTCTATTCTATTCTATTCTATTCTATTCTATTCTATTCTATTCTATTCTATTCCATATAGTTAATGTTTATAGAAATAACTATCATACATAAAGAATGAAGAACCATAACCATCAGGAGTAGGTGAAAATAAAAGGCACAGTTTGAAAACAAGCCTTTGCTTATATGGGTATAGCTTTGCCTACAGGAATCAGGCTTTATCAATTCTTACATGCATATTAATGCAATAATATAATCAGGACATGTTGTATGCACAAGACAAACATGGGCAAATAGCAGGAAATAATCAGTTGGAGGCCTCTCTAAAAACTCTGTTCATAAAGAAAGTAAGTCTGACATTTTTAAAACTCTGCAGGAGTTAGGTAATTAGCTCCCACCACATTGTAATGACATTTGAACAACTAATTCCTTCAGATGTCTTAGAAAATGGCAGATAGCCATAGTAATAGAAGAGGAGGAAGAGACAATGATTAAAGCTGAACAAATGTTTTGGAAGAAGTGAAATTTTGTTAAAGTTGATTTCTTCCAGAAATGTAGCTGTTTCAACAACATTTTTGTAGATCCAAGGCTTTCCGAGTATTCCAACCAGCAAAGAGGAGAAAAATCAATATTAATCCTCACTTTTCATTGATTCAGAAGTTGGGATGTCAAAGGCAGAGATTCAACTTCTTAGTCTGACTCAAACAGTAAAATATCTGTCCTGGATCACAAAAGAGATAAATATGAACACACAGGGAAGTCAAAAGTATCCTCTCAAATAAAACCATTTCTGGTTTTGGCCAGATATTTCTTCATCATTTTATTTTGTAAATATTTAAGTAGGTTAGGATTTTTCCCAAACTAGAATGCAAATTTCAAACCTTGAAATTTACTGAAAAACAGTGTTTATCCTCCAGACAATTTTGTTTGCGTTATGGATCTACCATTTTTATGACTGTGATTTCACTCATATCGCACTTTCTTTACCCCATGTAAAATTCTATTGTTTTGGTTTTTCTAGAGAAGCATACTTCTAGTCTAGAAGTAGAAGGGAAATGTGAAACAGTCATCCCTGCAACTTTTAACTAATTCCTACACAGATATGGCAGGCAGGACTCCACATATTTGAAGGTACACAGAGAATTGCAAGCCCTTAAATGGCCACCGTTTCCCATCATTATCTTGTCTCATGAAAGCACATGTTCTTCACACAGACTGTCTCTGAAGTGCTGAACTGATTTTAGCTGGCTACATTGGCACTATTTGCTTGCAGGGACTTATTCATTGTCCTGGAAATCAGCATAATACACTGTGCTGTGGCAGCTCTATGTAGCAGTAACAGGGTAACTGTCTCAGTCAATGCCTACCCCAACCCTGATTTGACAAATGTGTTAAAGCAGTTTTTCTGATATGTTCTCTTATGTTTTCACTCTTATCCTTCAGGGTTTTTGTATTAAAGTGTTAAACATTTTCATGAGAGAAGATAATGTGGTCTTGTGTTTTCAAAATGGGTAGTTCTGTCAAGTGTGTCTATATCTGTAAAAAGCTGTAAGGACTATTTTGTGTTTCAAACTTTCTGTTAGAACAAGAAGTTGATTCAGATACTGCAAAAGTAAATATGCCTGAACAAATACACTCCTGAGTCTCACTGTATTTCTCAAGTGCTCTTTTCTCTTTGCTTACTTTCTTGTCTTCAGCTTTTTCTAAACCTTTGGAAAGAACTGTAATAAAAAACCATCACATTTTGGGGACACCGACACTATGCAATCAATCATGTTGCAAAGACCCTGAAACACAGAGACAATGTCTGTTCTAAAATCAGAAGTAGTGCAGATGCCTCAGCCCATCACTACATCACAACTCAGAAATCATTAACTTTGGCTATAGCGCTCTGAAGATAAATGTAGCATCTCTGCCCAGGCTGGATGTACCAAGTAGGATAACTGCTCGCTCACAGATCTTGTCTCCATTGCACCACCAGGCACAGCCACTATCTCCTTCCCTTCTCCCTCACACTTCCAGTATTTCTCCTTTTAATAAAGTTTTACTGAACACGAATACATACACAACTCTCATATAACTTCATAATATCCACTTATGGCTGATTTACTTTCTATGTGAACAAACTAAACTAGCAATAGCTCCATTTTCAAGTGATACTGGAAACTAAGTAGGTTAAAAAAATACTGAGAAAAGTAAGTGTACTGCTGTCCAACAGGAAAGGACAGCAATTTTTATCAACTAATAAATTGAAATGGAGTAAAATAATGTAACACTTTCTGAGAGAAAAAAATAAATAAAAGAATAGGTGACAAAAAATCAGCTATGAAGGAAAAACCCCTTTGCCTGATAAACTGATTTTCAGATAGTAAAAGACCACAGAATGATATGAATGTAGCATATTAGAATTAAATTTTAATAAAACATTCTATATTCTATGCCACAAAATCTAGCTTGACATATTTACCCAAGACAATCTGAATTATAAAAGATATAAATGTAGATCTAGAACTGGCTAAAGAAACAAATAAAGTTTTATAATAAAGAAGAATATCACATTGGAAGAGACAGTGAGGGAGACTTGCATTTGCCCTTACAGAATGTCTCCTTCTGCAAGTTGTAGTATAGAGAGCACGGATTACATTCTGAGACAGCACTGAATTGGAAGATGTGTTAGTACCAGCTTGAAAGTGAAGGGGTAGGGGAAGAAAATTCTTTGTTTGAGTAACTGCAAATCTCAAGGAAAAAAGAATTTCATGCACTACAGAGGAAGGAAGAAATCTAGGAAAAGTAGAGCAGCATATAAGAGTTTTTGACAGCAAAACAGACATAATCCTACAAAGTTCTATGCAGTATTCTGAAGGTGAATGAATGAATGAACAAGCATTCTTTGGCTTGTACCTATGAAGAGGTACCACAAAAGAGACAGGCCTTCTGTAGGCAGCTGGGCTGCAGTAAATCTTCTGGAATTTTATAGCAATTAGAGGTTGCTGAAAAGAAAAATAAACATGACCCAGATATGAGTTAAAATAGTAGGCCTAAATGTATTTATCTTGGAGAAAAAGCAAGTAGGGATGAGGCCTGGTAACAGTCCACATGTACTTGACAGGTAAGGGCATGAACAGTGAAAATGGAACTGTTTAGGGAGTCTGAAGATAAAATTAAGATTGAAGGATTTAGTTTGAGCATCTCAAAGCCTTCTCACAGGAAGTTATATTAATCTGCAAAAGAGTCAAAGACATATTAAAAAGAAGGCTTTAAACATGACTGAAAAAAACACTAAGACCAAGACTTCAGAAAACGTATGCTTTAAGTCAGACCTCTGCATACATATTTAGCTGATAAACCATGTTTATACATTTTTATATCTGTTAAAGGCTACTTTGACTTTGGTTCAATCCTGGAAAACTCATTGCATTTTCTCACCTATGGCTGTTTCTTCTCTTTCCTCTCCCTGCCTCTCTATCTGTGAGAAAAGGACACTAGTATTTCTAGGCCAGAAAATACTATTATTGTCCTCTGGTCTCAACTCTTAAATGCTGCAACTTGCACAGCAGAATATGTGTTTGGACAAAGTCCTTCCTACAAACTGCACCATAAAGTCAAGGCTGCCTTGACTCAAAGACGCACAGCTGCAGCCTTCAGGATTCTCCTATTCCCTAGGTTGTTTTAAATGTTCAGCTTTTCACAATTTTCATGGCAAAACTTTTTTATGGCTTATAAATCAAATTTATAATTTTATTCATCTGCATGTTTTCCATATAATGTCAACTGAATGGTTTTGTGAATTTTAAGCAAGTTTACCACTTCAGCAAAAGTTGTCCCATGTGCCTTATTGGATTGGTGTTAGAAGAAGGGTTTAAAAGCCCAGCAAAGACTGGTCTTTGTTCTCTCCTTTAATTGATTTTAGCACCCTATTTATCATGTCATTTTATATCATTTAGTACCATTGGTGATGTTTGCTCTGCCTTAAACAACAAAGATCAGCCACTATCTTATCATAGAAAGTTCATGCTTACAAAAACTTCCAAGATGACAATATAGCATCTGGTATAAAAGTACTGAATATTTATTTTTCAAATATTCAAAGTTAATTTTGCTAAAACTTGTATTTATTTTTAAATGAATACATCTCAGGTTCTTCTTAAAAATAGTTGATTTCTGACTTACTGTAGGCAAGTATAATCAATCACTCAAACCATGCATAGTCACAAATGACTGTGGTTTGCAATGAGATCTTGGAAATCTTCACATTTTCTAAAATAATATTTATTTTTAATATCCTGAACAACATGTATTTCAAGTGGCAGAAATAAAGTGTCTGATATATATATATAGTAGAAAGAGTTCAATTTCAGGCAAAGGTGGCTGGAACAGTTGAACGAAAATAGTACAGTAGAATTAAGTGCTGAGAGCTGCAGTAATGTGATGCTTCAGACTGTTCCTTCTGTAGGCATATTGTGCAAAGTTTACAAAGCCTCTGCTCTGGGCTGGCAAGCCTTGTTTTCAGGCCCATGGTCTCAGGCCCTTGTCCTAACCTCAGGTGAAGATGATGTCAGGCCTGGTCTTCTTGGCATACAGGTTTCCACCCGTGCATATGCACACACAAACACACACATGATATGGAGCAACAGACAGGATTAATATGAAATCAAAAAGCAATTAAAATGACTGATGGACCAGTGGAGAAATAATTAAAACAGATTTAGCTTCATTTGCCTCACCAATGCCAAAAAGAAGACATCCAAGAACCTAAAAAATAAAAATTAATAAGCAGTTATTTGCAGCCTATAAAAGAGTAATGTTGCATTCTTTTATTTTTAATGAAGTATTTCATTTTGGGGAGGAGAGAAGGAAGGATCCTGCAGCTGTGTCTCATCTCCTGCTTCTTTTATTCTCCCTTCTGCCAAGCCTGAAAAAGCACAGCCTGACTGCCAAACAGATTGTCTGTTCCAGTTGAGTAGCCTCTGTTTTTCTAATGCATCTTCTGGAGATCATCTGCACTACTCACTGGACAAGTTCTAATCCACCTTGAATATGGCTTGTGTTCTCCGAGTGGCTCCTGTTATTTCAGCTATCTTCTCCTGTAAAAAGATCTCAGCTGTTTGTTGATGTTCATATTAAATGAAGGGCAGCTATTTTGTCACCACATTCAGGCTCCTGTACATCAGTATTATACAGCCACCATGCAGGTAGCTTCTCAAAATTTTGATAAAATGTATGCAGCTACAGCCAGAAACTTGTTTTTCATACATAATACTAATAAAGATGCTACATATAGAGAATTTCTCCAATTCCAAGGCTCCAGTTCTTCCCAGTGCAGATAAATCATTCTGAAATGCCTTATCTATGTGAAGTACCTTACAATGTGAATATGTTTACTTCAGAGCTGAATAAATCCAGAAGTATTTGATAAGTGCTAATGTAACGTGAGCCATGGAATATCCTGCCACAAAGGATTCACCATTACTATTAAATACTGCACAGCCTACTGTCAGCAAAATGTACTCTTGTATAGGTAAAACTTGCCAGAAGTGAACAGCTCTAGTAGAGCTCTAGTAGAGATCTCTTCTCATAAAAATTATGTGCATTGTAATCTACACAAAACTTTTAAAGCGCTGAAGACATTACATGGCACACCACCAGCGAGGTATACATGTTAGCCTACAGCCCAGTGAAGTTAATAATGTTTTGAATTTGGCAGGTACCTCTGAGCTGCTGACAAGGATCACAGCCAATATCTCCCACAGCAGTTCCCACTTCCCACTGAGGAAGAGGACTTGAGCTGAGCCCAGCTAGCATCAAACCCCAGGAGCCTGAGGGGTTTGTTAACCATTTGAAAAACCCGAGTGTCTGATAGACCTGTGGTCTGTGAGACACCTCTCAGTAATTCAGTGTAAGTTTGGCTACTCTTCAACAATTCTGCTATGAAGAATTTATTCCAGAAACATCCACTTTCAATCTTAGAAATTAAGAGTTAGCACCTTGGTTCATCCTCTTCAGGCAATCTTACTGAATTATACTCTCTTCTGAGTCATGAGCCTCAATAAAAAAGTCTTCACTGATGCATCTTTTATCAAATGTCTGAATAGACAGTATTTGCCCAAGCTAAAGGTTGCTGGGGTCAAGTACAGTAACAAAAGGAGTAAAAGTGTGATCATCTAACAGTGCCAAAAGAACCACTAGTAGCAAACAACACCTTAAACTTCCAGAAATAAATGTTCATTTTTATATGCTTGGTTTGCTGAAAACAATATATCGAAACAGTAAAAATCTAGCTAAATCAGCAACAAATCCCACATCTATTTTTCCTGCAAGTAAAAGAAAAAACAACTGTCACCTATGTTATAACAGAATTAGTGCCCAGTTTAACGTATATCGATAATAAGAAGCAGATTTTCATGTACTTTTTCCCAGTGTCTGTGGCTTTCACATAGCTCCACTGTTTCATGTTTCCACAAAAGTGATAGAAGTACATGCTCTTTTTCCTCCTTATAGAAAACAAGTCTCAAAGTTGTCAATGTCAGGTTATGCTTATGTGGCCCTGCCTTAAAAAGGCTGAGCTTCAGTTTGGGGATAATACACCATATCTTTCTTTTCAAACCTTGCTCCTACCAATAAACCTGCTAGGATGCCATATGACACGCTAAGGTTAATAAACCACTTCCTTACCCTTTGTGCCTTTATAAGAGATTGGATACAAGTCTTCCTGGATGTCTCCTGAAAGTAGAAGTGAACAAGCATATACAAAAGACCAATTCCTAAGGAAAAAAAGTGTTGTACATTAATGTGGTGTGAAATCCTATTATGTACAGAAACTTTCACTCCCTGCTGGCCCTGAGTGATTTCAGTTTACAGAGTTTTTATAAGGAGAAAAAGTATTACTTACAAGCACCTTAGCACATAGGTTTTGAAAAACCTAAAACAGTAGCTTTTTGACTAATTGCCTTTCGCATGAACAAAATCCAATCAGCATTTGAGTTACAGATATTTTTTATGGTCCTGCAGAGATCACAGACTTGGAGGACTCAGATCTGAAATGTGGAGCATGTATTCCCAAAGGGCATGAACTGAAGACTGACATTCATGTCCAAAGATAACTAGATTTTTCTTCATTGTAGGCAGAGGACTGTTTAAAGAACTTTTTCGTCTCAGAGGCAAGCTTTGTGTTTGCATACATAGCAGAGCATTAATCTCATATTACATGGGAAATTAAACAACTTTGTCTTACAGTAACTTCTACTTATTGTTTATGCCTAAATATTTTTAAAATTGCTATTTAATATTTTGTTACTATAATCCATTGTCATACATTCCACAAGGACCAAATAACTGGAGAGACAACTCAGACACCAGTCTTCTCAGCAATAATGCATGACTTCAAACCCAACCCTTGAAGTACACAGTTCCTTAAGACATGCTTTATGAAGCCACATGAAGACCTTCAACCTGCGATAAGGGAGGAAATATTTTTCTTGTCCTGTAGTCTGAGTTTTCGTAGTTGCTCTTTGCTCTCCATTAGGAAGAATCTAAGAAAATTCCTATAGCATTAGGGAGAATACAAAAAAGCTGCTGATCCCAGTGTTCTTGGCATTTGCCTGTGCATGTGTGGCAGCTTCAGACACATGGTGGCTCTTTGCAGGAGCAGATTGCTCTGGGGCAACTTTACAGTCTGCCCCACGGGGAAAATTCCAACCTCATCTTGACCACTCTCTGTCAGAGCTGATGTACTCCTTCCCAGAAAGCTCACTGGTATCTGCACTTCAACATCATGGAGAAAAAAGGGTTTGATTCAAAATTAAGCTGTACTCCCACTCCCTCTTTGGAAAGTAGTGAATATCAAACACTATAATCACAGCACTACCCAGAGCACCAGTCTAGGGACTGAGGGCAAAAGTCAGTAAAACAGTTCCAATATTGCCCAGGCTTCTATGGGACACAGTGCATGCATGAAAAAGGGAGTACATGAGTTTGTACACATCGTTGTGCCCTTCAGAGCAAAAATAGAGCCCAGCTGCCTATTCTGGCTTGTATCCATTGCTGCCAGCATTTAAAAAATGTTTTACAAGGGTTTTTGCAATTTTCCCATACTGAGAGAAGAGACATTTTTCAATCTGAATTACTTATTTCATTAAAAAGGACAACTAACAGATAAATAAAGTGCATGTCTGTGTATATGTGCTAAGCTTATGTGAGTATCTACAAAAGAGAAGCAAAACAGACATTTTCCCCTTTGTGTCTGAATTAGCAGGTGGAGCAGCCAGGTCCTCATAGCTGGGCAGCAGGTCAGTCAGCTGCATTTCATGTGTGCTCAAAACTACTCTTTAGAGAAAGAAAAACTGATTGCTTTTTTGGTTTTGTTTTACTTTTTGTCTTGTAAGACCTACTGTAGGGATGACAATTTATGTAAACAAAAGATCTAAATTTTTCTAAGTGGCTGAAGTTTTGAGTAGGAGATACTACTCTCAGAGAAGAGCTCTGTATTTTTTTCAATATATCTCCATGTATACTTTCTGCATTACACAGAAGACAAAAGAAGTTATTACAGTGTCCCAGACTCACATGTAAATGTGACCGTAATGTTAAGTTAATCTTATGCTCGACATGTTCATCTATTTAAGATATTTTCTCTTCCCTTTAAGGCAGTTTAAAAGATATCAACATACTTTTTAAAATTTCACAGAAGAATATTATGAACTAAATAAATTAGGCAAATGGACTGTTCTTCCTACCTTCCCTCTTGTTGCTGAAATACTATCCTGGATTCCTTAATCTTCATAATCTTTTCCTTTCCATTTTGTATTAACATACTTACACTTTAAAAATAGTATAATATGATGACAACATTCCTAGAAATTTTTCATACTTTATGAACTTCTGGTTTCCTATAGTATAGATCTCTGTTACAAACTTTTATTTTTAAACTAGGATAACAAAAGACTACAGTATACAAGATCTGAAAATATCCTCTTGAAACAAAGTTATTAAAAACTAAACTGCTATTGTTCATGCAATTACATTTGCATTTTAGCAATTACTATGTCTTTAGAGCTTGGATTCAAGAGAAGCAGCTAAAATTCTTCGTTAATTACCAATCTTTCATACAAGCAATCTGAATGACTTTTAACATCTAAACTTGAAGAAACCCTCTTGGGAGTAGACTTTTTGCAATGCAGATGGCTTGATTCTGATTCTAGCCGAGAACGAGAATTTCCAGTCATTTGTGCAAGTGAACCTTCCAAAGGCATTTCAAGCTCAAAGCAGAGCAGAAAATAGATGTGATCTGAAAGTTAAGATAATGTCTGTCCTGTGTGGTTAAGTCTAGTCTGAGTAAAGCCATTTTGCATAGCTCTGGATGTAGATGCTGACTGCTACTTTGAGTAGGACTGACTCTAATATGATTCTTAGTCTGGCTGTTGAAATGGTGCTAGATCTTGAACGCTCAGTATATTTAGGAACTCAGAGAAGGAATCTGTGTTACTGCAGATTCACTGCTTTTACTGGTGAGGTTTTCTTTTCTGCAGAACTGTATATTCTGTTCTTGTCATTTCCCCATGCAACCAGGGACATTCTTCCTTGCTTGTAGAAGTAATGCCACCGCAGTTGAGGGAATTATCTCTCCTGGTCCAGGTTTTTGACCACAGTGAAGAAAGATGCAATTTGAATATTTTGTATGGATCATAACCAAAGTCATCTGAAAATTCTTGCAGAAAATTTCCTAGTACCTGAAAGATCAGATCATCTGTCAAATGCACCCACCACAACTCCCTGACTTGTATACTACAGTCAGGAGAGCAAATGGAGAATGTGATATGTCTTGTTAAACCAGGAAGCCTGACCTGGTACAGATGGACTCTATTATTCAGTGTTAACCTGGGCTGATTCACCTTACAGAGCCCAATTCAGGCTTAATCTAAAGCAAAATATTTTATTTCAGTTGACCTAAAGGGGTCTTCTCAGTTTCAACCAGAAGTAATGTATTTTTGCCTTTTTTTATGCAAAGCCAAATGATCTGTGGACAGATAACAATTTCATTAACTCTTAGAAAATAAAACTGAGTATTTTCCAAGAACTACAGAATCATAGAATTGTTTTGGTTGGAAAAGACCTTTAAGATCATCAAGTCCAACAGTTAACCCAACACTGCCAGGTTATCACTAAACCATGTCTCCAGCTGCCACATCTACATGTCTTTTAAATGCCTCTGTGGATGGTGACTCAATCACTTCCCTGGGAAGCCTGTTCCAGTAATTGACAACCCTTTTGGTGAATAAATTTTTTTCCTAATGTCCAATCTAAACCTCCACAGGCAATTTCCTCTTGTCCTACTGCTTGTCACATGGGAGAACAAACCGACCCCCACCTGGCTATGACCTCCTTTCAGGTAGTTGTAGAGAGCTAGAAGGTCTCCTCTGAGCCTTTTTTTTTCCCAGGCTAAACAATCTCAGTTCCCTCAGCCACTTCACTTGTTCTCTGGACCTTTTGCCAGCTTTGTTATTCTTCTCTGGACATGCTCCAGCACTTCAATGGATTTCTTGTAGGGAGGGGCCTAAAACTGAACACAGGATTCGAGGTGTTGCCTCACCAGAGCTGAGTACAGGGGGACAATCACTTCCCTAGTTCTGCTGGCCACATTATTTCTCATATGAGCCAGGTTGCCGTTGGCCTTCTTGGCCACTTGAGCATACTGCTGGTTTATGTTCAGCCAGCTGTTGACCAACACTCCCAGATCCTTTTCTGACAAGCAGCTTTCCAACCACTCTTCCTCAAGCCTGTAGCATTGCATGTGCTTGTTGTGACCCAAGTGCAAGACCCAGCACGTGGCCTTTTTCAACCTCATACTAGTGGCTTTGGCTCATCAGTCTAGCCTGTCCAGATGCCTCTGTAGAGCCTCCGGACCTTCAAGAAGATCCTAACTTGGTGTCATCTGAAAACTTGCTGAGGGTGCCCTCAATCCTCTCATCCACATCACTGATAAAGATATTAAAGAGAACAGGCCCCAACACTGAGCCTCGGGGAAAACCACTTGTGACCAGCCACCAGCTGAACTTTACTCTGCTCACCACCACTCTCTGGGCTTGGTTGGCCATCCTGCCAGCACATGCCCATCAAAGCCATGAGCAACCAGTTTCTCCAGGAGAATGCTGTGGGAAACAGTGTCAAAAGCTTTAATAAAGTCCAGGTAAACAACATCCACAGCCTTCCCCTCATCTAAGTGGGTCACCTTGTAATAGAAGGAATTCAGGTTAGTCAAGCAGGACCTGCCTTTCATAAGCTCTAGTCCATACTTTTGTATGTACATGAAGTATGTAATGTATACAAGATGGGATTTTTTAATTTCCACTTCGTCAACAGTCACATACTTTTTTATTAGCACTTGCCATCTGCTTTTAATTAGCAAAAGCAAACAGTGATTGATAGGTAGATACTGTATCTGGTAAGAGTCACAAGCTGTCAGCTTACAGGTGCGATGAAAATTAGGAATAGAGAAAACATATTCCCCAGTGAGGAGAACACTCTGAATAACCTAGTTTATGTGACTTTAGACCTCTACTGGACTTGTAGATTTCTTTTCATTTTGAAGGCTGAAAATGGGATTCTACTTCTCCCCTTACATAAGTAAACAAACTGCTTGGAAAGAAAAAAAACAACCCTAAACTAAGATTAACACTATTAAAAAAGAATGCTGATTAAAAACAGAGACCTATAGAAAAGAGTATGGATGAAACACAGAGCAATGAACTGCAATGGAATCAATCAAGGAATTTTACTGAAAAAGTAGTCAGAATAGCAAAGCACCATAAGTTTGAGTATTTTCCCAAGGATGTGGAAAGTTACTAGCTGGAATGAATCTGTCAATGCAGAACAATACATGTAGTCTTAGAAATTGTTCTACTGCAATTTTCAAAGAAAAAAATGAAACCTAATTGTCTAAACAGCATAGAAATTCAAAAAGCTATAAAAAACCCTAAACCCTTGCATGCTGTGCAGAAGAGAGGCAACTACTTTGGCACTATAGTTACAGTCCATATCGTAGAACGGTAACTATTAAAAAAAAGCTTATATTGGCTGTCCATTTTGGGGGAAACAGTAAAGAAAAAAGCATCAGTGCTCTTCAGCAACAGAGAGGTTGTGGGTCTTGAACTGTATTCTTTCTCTTCATGTCACTTGTCACCAGTCTAATCAATTAATCTTCACAGATAGGTGCAAGTCTTCAAATTGTTTCTACACTGCTAATAAAATATTTACTAAAAAGGTAAGGAATTCCAGTATTTTCAAGAAAGAGATAAGGAATTTGGAGACAATCCTCTTTGCAAATACCCATAAGGTAAGCTTTTTGTTGTAGATGGACAAAAAATCAAGCCTTTCATATAGTCTATGAAATGTGTTTTTCTTTGTACTTGTATGGAAACAAAACCTTCCAGACAGTTTTGCAAACAGTGATTTATTATGCAAATTAACAATTTAAAAGTTTTATTTTCACAGAAAAAAGGTTGGATCTAAAGAACTACTGCTGTTGGAACTGTTTTAAATGGACATATTCTTCAATGTGTTTTGGATCCAATAGCATATATTTTTTAATGAAATAAAAACTTTACCTAAAGATTACTGTCCAACTCATCCTTCCCAAGGCCTTCTCATCAACAACTGAGCTAAAATAAAGACACACAGCCTCATCTCTGTACCGTGGTTTGTATTTTTTGTTCACTGGAACCAGACATGGAATTTTACTCTAAAACATTTCTCCTCTGCTTAATACTCTGTCATGTCATGCCAGCAGGAGGGAAAGGGCTATTTTGAGAGGGGCAAGATAAGAAATCTTATGTAAATTATATAAAAATGTACCTTTGAGTAATTTGACTACCTTCATGATTTTAATCTGTAAGGAATAAATTCTGATCTGTTCCACCAACATAACATTAGTCTAAATACAACCTAAAGAAATTTGAAGGAAACACATACCTGTAACTGAGAAGTTCTATTAAAAAGTGTTTTGTGCTGACAGTAAAAAATAATTACTTTTAACCTTTAAAGTATTTCTAGTAAGAAATATACTTTCTTAATCCATAGTTACTCAATAAAATATTTCAGTCAGCTTTACGTGTTAAAATCTTAAAAGCATTTTTAAAAGTTTTTGAAAATATTGCCCTTTCAGAAGAATTCTGAAAATCATCAAAATGACACAACAAATATTTTCAAAATTTCCATATATCCCACGCCAGCTCTGCAGAACTTCAGTGTATACGTCCAACTTCAGAGACTGAGGGACAAAGTGGGTCTGAAAATCCATATATTTTTCCAGCTAGCGCATTCCCTCTACCATTTTTATTTCCTTACACCTTTAGACCACCATGATTATGACAAAGTGATTCTTGTTGTATGTTAGGCAAGTGAAAAACAACCCTGAAGTCAGTGAGACTAGACCCGTCAGTAAAATTTAACAGATACACAGTTCATAAAAAATTAGTGTCCCGGGGAATAATGTAAGAAGCTGAATTGAAAATTTCTGAATATATGCAATACCTCTAAGTGGTGAAATACAGTGCTCCTGAATTATGTGAACATGTCTTGAAAAGTCTGGAGAGTAGTGGCAATAATTCAAGGCATCTGTTACCACTGCCTGCCTCTGATTAATGCTACCTTTTTTTGTAGCCTTCATCAAAATTTGGATCTATTTTCTGCTGACAGGCCAACCCCTTTTCCTTGCCATCAGTGCAAATATCCTCACCACTGTGCTGGGAATGGCAGTTCCCTTTGTGGCAAGCATGCCTTCCATTTTGTATGGGGAGCTAGTTGCAAAAAACCCAAGGGAAGGCTCCTATGACAGGAGTCTAATGAGGCCTAGACAATTCTTACTCATTGATGATATACATTATTCATACTGACCGCTGCCTAGCATGACTTTTGAGTATACTCTGCTTTTTGCATCTCAATGATTCTTGCAGGATGATGGAGGCCTGTGAGACTTTAGGACTACAATCACTGAAACTACAAGCGAGGTAGTTTTATTGAGATACAACTGGCTTTTATCCACCTCTGTCAAGAGCACCAGGATTCCTGCATTTTGGAGAAATCAGGTGGAGCACTGTGACAATTTCCGTTAAAAATCTTACAGGCGTTTCCCTTCCAATATCCGATATCACAAGAAAGCAGAGATAAACATATACTCTGACTAATCTAATGCTTCTAATTCTCACACTTTTCCATTCCATAGAAGTAGCAGTAAGAGCAGTAAAAAGGCTGGTATATACGTGTTCTAACTATGAATACTTTGACATAATGAAAGCAAATCATCATGATAAAATGACAAAGTAAACAGGTAGGTTAAAATAAGCTGTTCTTTAGTAAGCTTGAGTTCATTCAAGAATTTATACTCACTACAGTACACAAAAGTCTCATGATAAGATGTGGACATCTTATTTGATGTATGTGGACATCTTATTTGATGTATATCAAGAACAGCATATTCCCTAAATTTGCCAGTTAGAAGGAAGAGAAATTCAGTTTCATTTAAATCCTGAGACATTTTAATACAACTCATACAATGCCTGCAAAGGATCATTACAACTTGCCAGTTCAGAGCAAATCCCTCTCTTTGAACACCTTGTTGTGATGAGAGCCGCCTGCCAAGAAAGCTCTCAACAGATGGATTGAAGCTCTGAATAATGTCTTTCTTGACTTAGAGATGTCTTTGACACCACTTTCACAGTAAGACTTGTAAATCCTTCTGTAATTTTGGGGCGGGATAAGAGATGTGTCTGCAAATGCACCTGATCAAAATATAAGCCATTCCAGAGGTATTTCCTAATCTCCCCTCCACGTTTCTCAAAAGATAAAGAAAGTGTATTTTACTAATGCCTACTTTCTGCCTTAAAGGGTCAGCCACGTTGCCCTGAAGCAAACAACATGGAAAAGAAGTATCTGCATAAATAAGAGGATATATCAGGCGTTGCACAGATACATGTGAAAGCAAATTAACAGCTAGGCTTTTGCAATGACTGATTTTGTTTATCTATCATATAGCAGCAAATCTTAGCTGCTTCTTGCCCTGTGGGCTCACAGTGTTTTTTAAAATGGGTACTTTAACTGTAGGATAGAGACTTCATAGAGCCATGGTACAAATTTTATCATCAGAAATTTTTTTTAAACCTTTGAGCTCTTTAGCCAAATCTCTGTGCAGAAGATAAGATTGCAGGAGTACAACAATAATTGCTCATGTAACAGAAGTTTTTTTCCTGAACTCTTAAGTGACCCAAGACTGGTTCTGGACAAACCTTAAATGGCTTATCTAAACAATAAGATCCCCCTTGGGCCTGCAAAATTGAACTGGCAATCTTGAGAATTGTCTATCTCACAATATTTCTAGTACTTCCTGCTCCAAGACTGATACGCTGCAACAAGGGCCTTCCTTGTAACACAAGCTATTTATTTCTACATCATTGTAGCTGCAAATGGAAGGGCAATGAACATAAAACTGAAAAAAAAACCCCAACCTTTTGAAAGGATGTGATATTTTAAGGAATTATTTTTAAACTGAGGTTTCTCATTAGCAAAGCTGGTGGGAGGACATGACAAAACGTGCTTTCCTTAAAATATTTTGTTTTGTCAAATCTGAAATATTTTGTTAAATAACATCACTTTTGATAGTATTTGATAGACACATTTCTCAAGTCCAGAGTACATTGGTTTTTTAAACCAGAATTAGAGTAGTAATAAAATTGTACACTTGATGATAAAGTGCTTATTCTGACCAAATTCATATTTTTTTCAGAAACCACTGAAAGACTTTTGTTTAAATTCAGGTGTTGAATGTAGACAAAATTAAGAATATAAACACCTAGGGGTACAGAGAACTCTTGTCTTCTATTTCATTCTGTTTGTGAAGCTTAATTCGTATTTTGCATTTATTTTGCCAAGAAGGAATTGAAAAAATATCAAAAAACAGGTAATGGCATGGATCTGAACTAAATAAATCATTGTGCAAATCAGTTAAAAACATTGTCTTTCCACTGTGAAAGAAGTTGAATGATTAAATGAATCTCCACCTAACATGTCTCATTGTAAGCATTCTTAGTGGCATAATAGAGGGCGATGTAAAAGGTGAAATGATAGAGTTTGCACAGTTTTAGCTCATGGAGTTTTTTATATTATTAGACTCTGTTCACTTCAGATTAATAAAATAAAACTATAAAGAAATTAGTGCACTGGAATTTCTCTTGTTCCCTCCAGTATATTTAAGAAATTAGAATTTAACTGTATCACCATTATTCTGAGAACAGAGTAGTTTTGTAACAGCTACATCTGGCTGAGGAAGATGTCACCCCAACAAACACTATAGAGGTGAATAGACATAAAGTTCAATTCCACATACTGGGCATATGTTATGCAAATTTTTAGCTCATTCAGTTCTTGTTTCAATGTTCCAAAATATTAAAGGCATTAGAAGAAGAGTCTTCAATATTTCTTTAAATTACAACTTCTTTGTTCAGGTGGTAGATTCTAAGAAAATGATTATGTAAATTTTCAGTAGCATCAGTCAACTGAGTCATTGGGGCCTATAAACCACCATAAAAGTGTGTAGCTTTTTCTGGTGTAAAAGTAAACCAGATTCCTACATCTGAGGACAAAATTACAGTTTACGGTGCAAAAGCCTGAAGAAGACACAATATTTGATCAACTTGAGACTAATTTCATGCTACTTGCTGATACATAAGAAATTCATTAGCGCACACACAAAACATTTTTTCCTGTATTTCTGACTGTAATGTTGCTTTTGTTGCTTGTTTTTCTTGTAAAATGGAAATATCTTAATACCTAGAACCCTAAATCTGTATAAAATGCTTAAGGACACAGTGTTGCAGAGACTTAGATCAAGATGTGATTTGGCACTCAGCAAGTTATCCCATTGATTCAATATGACTATGCAAAAATTCATAAACTTAGTCAGACTGGTGTTTGAGAAAGAGTACTTAAACACAAAAGAAGAAATCTTCCGGTACAAAAACATACAAACAAACAACTCAATGTAAATATAGTATGTCTGGCACAAATGCAACAAAAGATTGCTAAGATATTCTATTTTCCCATCTTCCAGCATATATCCAGGATGGATAAGGCAGATTTCTGACAGCCTCAAAAACGAACCCTGTTCACTGGAGTTCCATCAACTCATAAAAACTATGGTCTGTTGTACAGGTTATTTACAAGTGAAATGGAAAAGCATCTCAGAGGTTCATGCAGGCAGAGAGTCTGTGTTTGTAAGGCCCATTTGGATGCTGGTGACTTAAAACTCTGATGAAAGCAAAACAGTTTTTCTTTGGAGTTTTCTAACACTTGCTCCGTTTTCAGATAACCTCACAATATTCAATCTTTCTAAGAATAGTTAACACATAGAAAAGGCTGTACACAGGGGGAAAAGTAGTAAAAGGAGACCCATATATATAGGGTTCAGCTGTTTGCTGCTGAAAAACAAAAGCAATTCTAATTTTAAGTAAATATTCAAATTTACAATCTGGTTTACCCATTCCTAAATCAGATGAAAAATAATGGTATTTCTTCCACAGGTTAAAAACTGACAGAGAGAATAACAACAATTACAATAATAGCAATATTAAATGATCATCATAAAAAAAATATCAATCTGAAATCAAAGCATTTCTCTAAATGGTATTTTTGTCTTGACATATCTTGCTTATAATTGATATTCTTAGTTTAGATTGCGAATTCTTGGTCTTAGTGACTCTAAATTACATTGATT
Organism: Eurystomus gularis; assembly: GCA_013400335.1. Classification (NCBI taxonomy): domain Eukaryota; kingdom Metazoa; phylum Chordata; class Aves; order Coraciiformes; family Coraciidae; genus Eurystomus; species Eurystomus gularis. Next base: position 90,366 of record VZZY01002322.1, read on the forward strand.
TGGAAAATTTTGTATTTATCATTCATTTGGAATAAAATGACATTTGCTTTCTATCAGAAATGATGCATTAGAAGTCACACATCATTTTGCCTCTAATGAAAGGAACTACCATTTTCAAATATTTGTCTATGAATGGCTATATTTATGAATCAAAAATATTAAATAAATATCATCCTAAAATACTCATCACAATAAAATGTTTCAAAATTTTGAACACTATTTCAAAGACAGCTTTGCCTACCTGTACTTCTTGTTGTGGGGAGGGTTGCAGTCAAAATCTACATAATGTTAACGCATGTCAGCAATGTAACTGCTGCATAATACTCATTTATACTTTAACATAAAACTTATTAAATCAAATGCTCAAACTATGTCAAAAAACTATATCCTGCAAATAATCAGGAAAATATTCCAATTTGTCTTTTCTAATGTCAAATTTCTACTTCAATAACACTTTTTCCATCTTATTTTCCATTCTGCATAGTAGTCCAGCTCACTGAAAAATAATTGCATGAAACACTGGGGGCAAATATCAATCAACAAAATTCTACTAAGTTAATGTGCCTTACCTCAGGATTTAGATCAGCTCTAAAAGACATTCTCCTGGTCAGAAGTGTCTCTATAGTGATACAAAAATCTAGAAATTTTTCAAAATCTGGAAAACTTTGAGATTGGAGACCACGTAATACTTTGTAGAAGCCATGCACAAAGTGCAAAATAAATGAGAGAAAGAGATCAGGCTCTTACCATGTTACTTTCAAAGAAGTGGCATTTTCAAGAACTAGACATCTATATGGGTATGCTATAATCCCAAAAGAGAGACATCTGTTTCTCATGTAGGAACACAGAGCCTTTAAAGGATGATGAATTCCTTAAAAGCACAGTGTTAACAAATAAAGATAGATATATAATTAGCCTTAAGAATTAAAGTACTATTTCATATCACAAAGTTTAACATCAATAGACGGTATGTATGGTTGTTGTCTTTCAAGGAGCCCTAGTAAATCAAAGTCAGAGAGTGCTGCAAAGCTCATCATGCATTTTTATCCCAAAGGATAAGAACAAGCAATATATGTAGAAAAAACAGAGAATCTTCCATTTCTTATCACAATTCAGTGTTTTCTGTGTGGATGTGGCATTAAAATTGAAAATTTTACATGTTTTCTCTAGTGTATCTTCCCTTTATGTGATAGTATTAATACAGACAGAATTTCAGTACTTTTTGAAACTTTTGCCTCATGTTTTTCTTCAATCAGGCAATAATACTATAAATGAAATACTGTCTTTACTAAGACCTTATTTGGATAAGAGAAAATTTATCTTTAAAAAACAGACTCAAATTTTCCCAGAGGATAATTATGCCTGAAAGTGTTTGACAATGTGTTAAACTGACTTCCATGCCAATCCTCAGATCTTATGCTGTGATGTTAAGTGCTATAACATGTATACACCTGGAAAAAAAAAGAACAAAACTAGAAAAAAAACCAAAAAAGTTCTCCCATAGAAATGTACAGACCTGATTAACATGTAGGCCTAATGTACAGGCTTCATGTCAGGTTCAGTGTGATTTCTGGGGATTAATTCATGTTTTGAAAATTGAGTTAAAATGCTTTCCTTGATTTTGTCGATTGTGTTCTGCATTTCTAAGGGCTGGACCTCTGAGGAGGAAAATCAAGTCCCATAGGACATTAGAAAAATTTTAGCAATTGTCTAATGAGAAAAGCACAGGACGTTTAAGATGAGACAGATTATATTTCTATTCTATTTAACTACTAATGAATATTCACACAATAACACATATTACAGCTAATGCCAGTAACATTTTCTTTCCTTTTTATGACAAATATTAGGGAGAAAATGTCAATGTGCTTAAATTGTTTGATTGTTCACTTCCCTCTGTCCACTATATCTAAACTCTAGCAAAAGTTTTAAAATTGTAAAACATATGCATACATTTCATTAATTGACAGGAATATTTTCCAAAAGTTGGGCGAAACTCTATTTTCTGGGTCATTGATTCTTGTTTGTAATCATAGGCAATCACAATATGTAATCTCCTAAAATATTTATTCTAGCTCCATCTTGAAAACAGTTATATTTCTTGCCTCCACTGTTCCTGTGGGAGAATCATTAAAAGATCTTGTTGCTCTGATATATAAGAACATTTTTCTCATTTCCATTTCAAATTTTTCCATATACTAACTTCTTCACTTCTTCCAGCATTGTCCTTTAGTTTAAATAACATGTTGCATTTGTGGATATCAATTATATTCCCTCTCAACCTTTCACTTCAGATCACAGAGACATTTTCTCCCTTCATTCTTCATCATATCAGTAATGCCAGTTTAGTGATACAAGCAATTTTCACTAGAAAACTTCTACCCGCTGTGTTCAGGTCAATAACTGAAACATTTAGCGTGATTAATCCCAAGCTAGTCCTTAGAGCTCAACCAAAGTCCCCTTTCAGCATGATACTTTGAAATCTACTTTTTGACAAGTCAGAACACAATGTAACAATTTTATACTATTTCTTATTTTCCTTGGCTTAATTAATGATTTTAAATTATTTATTAAAGTCCACTTTCTGCAGTTTTACATGACAAATGACTGATTAAATTGGAAAAGATTACTATTGCTGTAAATGATATTCCTTTCACTTTCCCTATCGCTTTTTTTAGAAACAATTAGGGAGAATATACCAAGAAACGATGACTATTTAGAGGTTATATTCAGCTATGACTGGAAGCAGAAGTGCTAGAAATCTTAAAAGTAACCATCCTCCTGCAAGACTTCCAGCTCAACCGTGTAGGCTCCAGAGGATCAGATAAACATCTGAACTTTAAGACACTTGTCCATAGCCTACCCAAATTCTAAGTCTTTTGGGGTCACCCATCATTATGAATTTCCTTATTTTTATGTTTGCCAGACCCTTTTAACCTTACATCTTCAGAGGTTCATAGAATTTAATTGCTCAACTCCCCCAAAATCCAGAGGTTGTGTGATTAAATTCCACTTAACTCTGAAAAGTTAGAGTTCACTATTACTTAAAGTATAACCCTGTCTAAAAAATGTCATTAACATACACAATTCATACAACTGCAGAAACTCTAGTATCCCCTTAAGATGAAGCTGCTCTAGTCTTGCTATGTGCATGTATGTGTCATTTTTTGCCTTGTTTATGAATGCACATTAAAAATAAAAGGAACCAAAAAAATCCTTCAGTGCGTTAAAACTCACGACCATTAGAAAGTAAAAGTTCTATCAAATACCAAAATTTGCCAAATTCTTTTTATTTTCCTTAACATAATGTGCTCTTTAAAAACACAAAATTTAAAAAACATCTCTACTTATACATATTTTTATGTGTGGTATTGTTTTGTTGTCCTTAGAGACTAATAACCAACATTCCACCAGTTATGTCATACTTATGAGCACTTTTTATGTTTTATATATGTTTTTGTTCATTTTTCAAATTTAAAGCCATCTGTGTCTATACATACTCATAGAATAGTTAAATGAGGCACCCATTAAAAATATTTTTCATCTCACTGCCTAAAATTAGGAACATGACATTCTAATAAAAGGTCTAACTTGCTTCATTTTCAGTACCCAATTTCTGTCATCTTGCTTAACACTAAAGAACAAGTAAAATATAAATCTTCACAACAAAGGCTATTGTTTCATATTTAAATACTATATTTATCTTTCAAACTGAGAGATGAGATCTTTCAAACTGAGATCACCCTGCTGGCCTATTTCATGGATTTTTCAAAAAAAAAAACAAGAGGAATTCAGAGCTGTTCCACCAATATTTCGAATTCCTGTTTATGGCACTGTCATTTGTTGTGTGAACAAATCTATTTCCATTTTCTATTTCTTTCCCTTAAACTAGAAACCCCTGTGCAAGCAGGGATGGCATATAACAGTTTACATTGCCTCAATAATCAACACTGACATAAACTTCTCATAAATAATAGAAGCTACTTTTAGATAGCTGATAGCAGGCTGAGTTTATTCTGATTTAAGGAGAGTTAGCAATAGTGGTACATTTGTCAAAAGGAAGATATAATAGTTCTAACAAAAGATAAATGGGAAATCAATATAGAAGACCACTGTGGTCACAATCCTGCTGAGACTTGTGCCTGTTCTGAGCTTTGTGTGCTAGGATTAGTGACTTCAAAATCAATGCAATTAATAAATGTGATGATTCACAGTGTATGTGTTGGAGCATGGATATAAGTTATTGCAGGCTTGTTTCAATGAAAGGAAAATCTTCTGAAAGTTTCAGGTTTCTATAGAGATAACTTTGGAAACTGAAAACAGATTAAACATTCAGGAAATAAAATAAGTCTGAAAGGCCTTTCAGTTATTTGGGGGGTTTCTGCTTTTAAATGCAGAATTAAATTTGGGAAAAAAAAGGATTTGTTAAAAAAAATCTCATAAACGATTTTTCATTAAAAAAAAATCACAGATAATTCTGTGATGTTTGGATTTAGATACATAGAGAATTTCAGATATTGAATGAAAGTCAAAATTGTTTGGTCTAGACCTGCTGAGGTCAGGATGTTAAAATTCCTAAATGATTCCTAAAAGTGTCTTTGGTCTTTTTGCAAATGACTTTCCTGTTCATATGATTCAACATATCAAACGGGAAGAAATTAGCCACCCAGATCCAAACTCACTTCCCCCCAAAACCCCAGAGAAACAAAAAGCCCCAAACTGATACAAAAGGCACTTTTATACTCAATGCCTCCATAGTAGTTACCATAAAATTAGTTCAGAATAAAGCATAATTGAAATGATGTGTGTTGTCTTTGAAAGACTCAACAGACTTAATAGTCATTCTAGCTCTATTCCTACAACAATTTCAGTATGACAGTGACAATATCATACTTTTCCTCAGTGAACACCATCTGCTACTTTCACAGAAAAGTTTAGTTGCCTTTTCAACTTACAGTAAATGGCAAAAGGTTATTTTGACATTGACGTACAGCATTTATCTTAATTTGATGGCAAAAAAACCCCGTTGGTCTGACATTGCAAAGTTGTATTTGTCCTAATATGACTATTTTTCATTTTATAGTACATTTGTTTTCTAAATCGTTATTCCTATTGGCAAATTAAAATCACAAAATAGCCGTTAGCCTTTCAGTTTGTTTCAATTCCCCAAACTCCATTAAAAGGCAATATTGACATCCTTAACACATTACAACAAAACTTTGTCTCATGGCAACAAAAAAGCAGAACATTTGTTTTGTGTTTGAAATTTGCTATGGTCATTTCTACAATGGTATCTAGTACATTTTTTGGCTCTCTCCTATTGAATACCCTTTCTAGGCTTCAGTCATCTTGCTGGAGTTAACCACAATCTCTGTACTGAGGTTAGCAAGGCATAAAAATTAGATTGGTTCTAAATGGATGTTTAAATTGGATAATGTGCCAGATGTCTGTCTGTGTGAGACAGCAGAATGATAAATGAGCATGCTTTAGAGTGGGAAGCCCTCCAGGTTATATACCTCCTCAAATCCCCCTGAAGACTGAGCACATCATAGACATTGCTGTAGTTGTAGGTATCAATAGACATTAATTTTTGACAAAATAGCTAAAGAAATAAACATTCAGAAGGAAAGACACAACATCAAATAGTTCTGACAAAGTTAAAGCATTAACCTATCTGCTCAGAATTTAATTTGAAAGGAAGGGAAATAATTTTCTAAGAGCCTGATATACACAGGAATTGAAATGATGTGATTGATTACTCAACATACTTTTTTTTTTTGTTAAAACTTTCACTGAAGTACAACATATATGACTGTGAATGTGATTAAGATTTTGATCTCCCAAAGCTTTATCTCTTTCTGTTAAAATGATGGAAACTTTTCCGCTGAAATAAATAGGAGCCACTCGCTCTCTGCTGGGGGTGGTAGAAGGGCAGTGTCAGGAAGAAAGTTGCCTTTGCTGTACTTGTAGCACTTGTGCCATACACTGAAGTTGTGGTTGAACTGAGATCACTATCAGTTCCAAAAAAAGAAAAAAAGAAACTCTAAAGAAAATGTTTAGCTGCAGTGTAGAAAACACAAGGCCAAATCCCAATGCCTTTCCTTGTGTTGAGCCATACGTAACCACTACAAAAGGAACCCCACTGATTTCAGTGAGATTGTTTCTACTGAGGAACTGCTGGGGTTGCAGCACATCAGAATCTGCTCGTAATGTGTGAATGGTCTATATCACAGAGCTTCCATAATCTCTGTATAAACACACTGTAAATGGTTTATACATGCTAAGGTGAAACGACCATAGCACAGTACTTGCATTACTTGCTGTCTTGGTTAAGAGTGGTGGGATTGTCCTGCAGCAAACATTGGGAGTTGAAAGGAAGGTCAATAATAGTTATAAAATAAAGTTCTACCATATGGTATGTTATCGTTTTCATATGCTGTGAAGCATGGACAGGCAATAGAGTAAGTTCCAGAGCAAACCTGAGCCTTCTAAAACTTAGCTGAGTCCAAATTACGTCAATCATTAAAAGCTGAGCCAACTATTATAAACTTAATTTTATTCTCTTTTCAGGTATCTAGCTTACATTTTGCAGACATTAATTGTAACAAACTTTCTGAAGAGAAAGTTCTTATCACGTTATTGGTTCTAATAAAATTTTACAAGGTATCTACTTCTGCATGTAAGAAAACCCTGCACTGGCAATACTCAAGATACTCAAAACACTTATTTCTACATCTCTAAATCAAGTTTAAGGTTTGCATCATGACCTGTATAATCCTACACAGCTCCATTCCAAGTGACACTTCTCATATGCATAACAGAATCACAGAGTAGTTAAGGTTGGAAGGGACTTCCAGAATTAATCTGGTCCAACACCCCTGCTCAAGCAAGGATGCAGGCATGGTTGCCCAGGATCATGTCCATATTGCTTTTGGGTATCTCCAAGGAGGGATACTCCAAAACATCTCTGGGCAACCTGTGTGTGCTCAGTCATGCTCACAGTAAAAAAGTGTTTCCTGATATTCACAGGGAACCTCCTGTGCTTCAGTTTGTGCCCATTGCCTCTTGTGCTTTCACTGGGCACCACTGAAAAGGGCCTGGCTCTTTACATGCTCCCTTCAGGTATTTACACACATTGATGAGATCTCTCCAGAGCCTTCTCTTCTCCAGGCAGAGCACTCCCAGCTCTCTCAGCCTTTCCTCATAGGAAAGAAGCTCCAGACCCTTAATCATCCTTGTGGCAGTTCACTGGGCTCTCTCTGGTGGCTCCAGCTCTCTCTTGTACTAGGGACCACAGAACTGGACACACTGTTGCGTGTGTGGCCTCAGCAGTGCTGAAGCGAAGGATCACCTCCCTCAGCCTGCTGGCAACACTTCTCTTTATGCAGTCCAGGATACCTTTAGCCTTCTTACCTATAATGGCACATTGTTGGCTCATGCTCAACTTGGTGTCCACCAGGTCCCTCAGGTCCTTTTCTGCAAAGCTGCTTTACAGCAAATTGGCTCCCAACAATGGAGTCGCTAAAAATTGTTTTTCTTTCTCACTTGAACAATCCATAAATGCAAACAGGTTTATCAATTATCAGATAAAAATTGTAGTCTTCTGATGAATCATTAGAAAATCTGAAAGGAACAAGTGTATGAGACTCCAGTTTTACACTATGGTGGTCTGGAGCTATATAGGCAAATGACAGCATTGGAAGAAGATACCTAATTAACCACTTGCTCAATGTACATGTACATTTGAAGAATATCTCAAGGAGTTATTTTAGCAATCAACCTTAAAATACTCAGGACAGCACGATAATGGTGGACAGAAATCATTAATGTTTATAAATTTGGATGGAAAAGAAGCATATCTTTTCTTCTCATAAATCTGCAAAGATTGTACAGGGCAGCTATGAGGGACAACCAGATTTAGCCAGGGATGATTCAGCCCTGCAGAAGTGAAAGTAGTGAGGGCAAGCCATCCAGGCAGACTGCAGGGAGATTTCTTGGAATTAAAGAATATGGAAAATCTTATTCCTCACAAGAGCTCCTTTGTATGGTTCAGCTTAGCCCACTTTGGGAAGGAGCTTGTTTAGGCTTGTCCACATGGAGACTTCACATTATTTTGTAACAGATTTCCTTGGCAACAGTTCAGATCGATTCAAACTGTCCGCATTGATATGACAGACAATGCAAGCACTGTCAAAAGTGAGAGAGAAAAGGATCCTTACAGGGACCTGTTTGAAATAGCAAGAGTCTGTTTCTAAAGATTTTTCTTTTACTCACTTCAGTGGCCATGAGCTTGCCACAAAAGAAATTCCTTTTTGTTTCTCAGAAAGGTCAAAACAGATGAGCAGATGACTGAAGATAAAGTAGGAACAGATTGACTACAGTGTCCTCACCCAGCTGAACTGAAAAAGACTTATGTAGCTTTTCAGACCATGTCCTCTCTCTGTTTCTAGTTGGGATTAGAAGCCAAAGAGCCAGAAAACAAAGACAGACTGTTTCTGGCTTAATCAAAAGTCACAGGAGATTAACTGTAGTTGCAAGATTACCAGCATGACTTCTCAAAACGGTGCAGGTCAAACAAGCTTCCAACAAGTATTAAAAAATGTAGAAGTTTATCTAAATCATTTTCCATAACAGTTTAAAGCTTTCCCTATCTCAAATCCACGATGGAATTTTAAATTTGTACTGGAAATGGAGCAGAAGAATTAACTAAAGAACATAATATTACTTTTCTCAATGCTGATCTATCCAGGGATCACTGCTAGCTAGTTACAAATTGCCTAATATTAATATTTTTCTATTTCTGCAAAAACCTCCATAGCTTAGCAGACAACTTACCTGTGAAAACCCTGATTTTAATACTGAAATTGACCCAGAGAAGTTGTCTTAACTTGAAAATTGCCAGATGAAGACAAAGGGAAAATAAATTAGCAAATAAAGACAAAATAATAAAAAATATGTTAGCTTCCACTGTCGCAAATGAAAGTAGATCTTTTATGGTGCTTTACATAGAACTTCATTGTTACTCTGCCTTCTGTGGAGCAGATCTACAGATTTTTCACACTACGGAAGTAGACCTTCAGTAGTATTAAATGTGATGTTACACATAGTGGAACATGATCAGTTATAGGAACTGAGATTTAGCCTCATATTTTCAGCATTTTTTTCCCCTCTTCCTGGTTACTGATAACTGCAAAAACATTTTTCTAATGCAAATATTCTCTCACTTGCTGCATGAATCACCCTGGTTTTCCTTTGGGAGCTCGTTACACAGCCTCTTTCCTTTGTCCAAATGTGCTGCAGCTTTCACGTACATCACATTTTGCAGTTGAATTATACAAGCAGAGTAAATACGTGTTGTTGAGTTGCATATGAATTTCCAATCCCTGCTTAATAGGGTCTTGGTCTTTTGCTAGTTCTGAAAAATTAAAGCCACCAGAACTCACTGCAATACTGGGTGTGGAGTCAGTGGAAAAAGTGCTGAGAAGAGACACCATTAGTTTGCACAGACAAGTCTCTGCACTGCTTCCATGCTCACCACCCCAGAGAAGTGATTTATGAGATCTTGTTTTCTTCCACATTCCCATCCGAGTCACAGGAGGGACTTTCAGCTGCAAAGCTCAGTTTCCTCTGACAATGCAGTATTATTCCTCTGACAGTAATTCGTCTCTCCTACAGCAGAGATGCATTAGCCTTTCTCAAATGCAAAAATATACTAAGGCCAGCTATGAGCTACATAATAATAAACAGACCAATTATTTCAAAGTATAAGGAATCAGTTTTATCACAATATAACAAACTTCTATGTGATTCAAAATCAACATTATCTTTCACGTGTAACTTTTAAACATCCCCAAATATAAATCCCTATATATTCAGAATTTTATCATAAATAAAACTTAATCCCACTAAGTTACATGTGCATAATCATTCCCAAGAAACAGAAGTTGTAAAAAAATACAACAAAATCCTTACTGTGAGTTGAAAAACACTTTAAATTATAAATATTTTTCAATTTATTCTTAGAAGAATATATTGTAACACTGAAATTAAGAACATTCATACATAAATATGGAGTTTTTTTCAAAGGCAATAAACCAGCTTGCATTTCCCAGTATTCTAAGTCTTTCTATATAGGCAACAAACATCCATTTCCACAGAATATTAAATCGCCTTTAAAATTCCATTCAGAAAAAAATAAACAATAAAAACGTTCTAAAGAGAATCAATCAGAAGGTTCTAAAAAAACTATGAGATTAACATAGAATATGTCATCAGCTTCACACAACTAGACAGACATTTAGGGTGTTTGGGACATAACAGCCTATAAGAATTATGGATGATGATAAATATTTAGAAGATATTAACAATAAGTGAACTCAACAAGCATGAGGTCAGCAACATATGAAGTGAAATGACTAACGACTTCATTTTATATGGAGTAGCAAACTTTATTTGGAAGATTATATCCTCAATCAAACAGTTTGGTTTACAATTTCTGAATGCCTTCTGTGTTGGAGAAAGTAGTATATATTCTTAAGAAAACTGAAAGATTTGCAGGCTTGCCCTTGCTATACAGCTGTGAAAATTAACCTTCTAAAGAGACTAGGATAAATTTATCATATCGCATGACTTTCATTTTTCTAAGTAAATTTGAAAACTAGAATCATATTCAAAAATACAGATGAAGAAATTATGAAAAACAGGGACCTAGAAAGAGCATATTTATTTGAAATACCAATTGAAAGTAAAATTTATTTTCATGAATGTAATGCCAATCAGTAGTCAAGCAGTTACATTTTTGCACTTAAACTTTTAAACAAGATAGAAATACTGTTAAAAAGAGAAGACATTAAAAATTATCTGCCTCCACCTCATGACCTGGACAAACTCATAGTTACTTACACCATTCTGAGTATGTTTTTGCATAAGATGATCTTGCAAACCTGCAATAAAGGATTCTACAGTGTTTCATCCTAATCTCCTTTGCTTGACTATCTTGAATATCTATTTCTATTTGTCCAGTTCCAGTGATCAAGGAGAACAAAACAGTTACTGCTCTTTTTATAACATTTTGTCTACTGGAAGACTCTTATCTCCCTCTCCCTCAATCTCTTGTTTCCTAGATTAAACAAACTCAACTCTTTCAACCTTTTCTAGCAGTTCATGGTTTCAAAACCTCTTCTAAAGCTTTTTTTCTCGCCTCTCAATTCATTCCTGTTGATCTGTATCTTCCTAGAAGTATGGCATGCAGTTGGACACAGCCTTCCAGGTGAAACCTCACATTTCATGAAAAAAAATTACTCGTTGCTTCCTGGGTGAAAGACATAGCCTTCATCCTGGAATGAGGCTTGTTCATTTCTTCTTGCAGCCTCACAGACTTATGCTATGTTTAGTTTGTCGTCAATTTAATAGGCCAATTTCTGTCACAATAAATAACTTGTTATCTGTCATGCTTTTTCTTCACAAACACTTCACACATTTTTTACTGTATTTTACTTTGTTGATTTCAGCCTGTCTCTTCAAGTCTTAACAACCATTTTGAATGGCCATTAGGAATTACATTGTGTTTAGGTCTTGTCATTAGTTTGACTTCAGTGTTATCATTCCATAAAAAAGATTAATTGGCCCATGAAAAGCTATTAGTGTCTCCTACAATAAATAATGCCTTTTATTTCTACCCAGGGGAGATTAAAAAAGCTATGCTCTCACTCTTCTTCAAAGTAATAATTGATGACATCATTGAGGTAATAAAGTCACCAAATCCCAGCCACCTTACCTACACTTAGCTCAAATGACTTCAGAAAAGTTAATGGTCTGAGCAATTTGAATGGAATTTGGCCCCAATGGCATAGTGGTCATTTTTATAACCATTGGGTAGAAATCTGTTCTATTCTAGGAAATATTCAATAGACTAAGAAATAAAAAATTTAAATACTGAACTGAGAAACAAGATAAAGTGTTTTCATAGACTGGATTCAGACTCTTTTCTTTTAGCAATGGGGTGAACATTGAAACAACATCTTGCGTTTAAACACTAAGTGATGCCTCTTAGGTTTCTTTAAAAGACTATTTCATGATTATAGGTGGCTTTTTTTCTTTTTGCTTTCTTTTTTTTTTTT
>VZZY01002322.1:102499-118827 GCA_013400335.1 Eurystomus gularis
TTTTTTTTAAATTCTGGGGCAAACTCCCCCCAATACCACTCAAAATTCTAGAAGAGTTTTCTTTTCTTGATTAAGAAGTGTTTTTAACTTCTCAACATTACATTCCTGGGATAGCTATCCTAGGGTTTCCACTTATTTAGCTGGCTCCTTTAAAGGGAGGGAATTTCACAGGACTTGGAGGGAGGAGCACATTGTCAAGTCATTACTGCTGAATGTTTTCTTTGTCTGGTCTCTTGATCAAATTCTCTTAATTGCATTACACAATCCCATTGTACCTTAAATGCTACACATCTGGAATGCAGCATAAAAGGTTTATTGGACTGATATCCCTTATTTCTTTAAAATAAAGTACTGTAGGAAATATCATTTTTTATTTGAACCTGTCTGAAAAAATCTCAGAATAGGCAGGGATGAGGGGAATCTGTTGTGGCAAAAATGTTATGTGTAGTAATTAAAATACCCCGTTTGTTTCACTGAGAGTGACTGACAGGAGTATAGCATCACTTTGATTATTTACAGACCTACCATTTCAGAACAATTTACTTAAGTAAAAAGATTTGGCAGCCTTGTATCCCCTAGAAACCTACATGAGTAGATTTGGATCGCAATTTTATTAAACAGTGAGAAATAGTTTAGAGGTATTTTTCTTCTTACCCTCTCAATGGGATCTGCAGATATGGCTAAGGGACCTGGGGAAATTCCTTATCTGATTATGGTATTAGTGATAGATAAAGTTCAGGTTTGCTTTTAACATACAATAACATGAGACAAAGTCAATATTGTTATTCAGATATACTTCAGTTCTCCAAATAGGACTAAAGTAATGCATTATGCTTGTTCGTATTTTGGCAATCAGGATCAATTATTGTGCTAGGTGATGTGTGAAGACATCCCAGTGTGTATATAATCTCATTTAGGGCAAGATAAAATTGATGTGTAAAATAAAAAAGAGGTGATAAAATTACGAATATTTTACCACACAATCAAATTAAACTACTATGTCAATTTTGTCCACTTTCTTTTGGTTATCAACTGCATGTCCATCACTAAGATGTATCTAGTGGATGGATTTGTATTCAGCAACATTTGACCCAGCATCAGTGTCAAAGCAAGCTCTTATTTTTATTTCTGTTTACCATCTGTAGTAATAATTATTTACTGATTTCTAATCAGTGATATACAACATAGGCATTTCAACATTGTATCACATACATTTCCAACAGTGACTGTATCAGATGCTTCTCATTAATACTAAAAAAACAACATATGACTAAACAGAAGTGACTCTATTAGTAGAAACAGCCGTAATCACCGAGGCATGATGTTTATTACTTATTCTGAAACTGTTCCTTTAAATCCATTCAATCCATCTAATACAAAAGTACTATTTCCTTTCTCTAGTCTTTCCCTTTCCTTTTCTTGACAGGGTGCTAGAAGCATCCTATGTCAAAAAGCTTTGCAATGTGCTATATAGAATAGTATTACTTTTCATGCATTTTAGATTTCTTACACTCAAATTTCCTTAAATGTCTCACATTTTTAAGAGCTCAGAGAACAGAAGCTACAAACACGTAGTTTCTGTTTCATTTATTAGATTCTTTTATCCAGTGCCATGACAGGCTGTCATCTATGATAAGCAAAATAGTCTTTGAATTTCTCTTGATATAAACTTTTTTTATTGCCTTGGGCTTGGTAATTTCATCATGAGATTCTGGGTCACTCTGTGTTCTGCATTATTCTTTTTTACTTTTAAGAGAGGGTGGCCAATTTCACATAAAGCATTCCAGACAAACATATCAATGAATTGTGTAATGGTAATAACATTTTTAAATAAAATTTCCCAGTTCTTGCAAACCCTAGTGACTTAGGTTATCATTCATCAGATTTCTATCTAAGCATCTTGAACATAGGTCCTTAATAACATATTTGCAGTGATAGCCAGATCCTTAAAATGAGTTGGTGCTGTTAATTTTAGACTCTTCTAAAATATTTATTTCTTTCCCTATAGTATTGTTTTATATTTATCAGTACTGAAATCCAACTGCAATAGCACTGACTTCATTTCCTCCACCTCATTATGTATCTCTGAAATTTTTCACAGTCCTCTGGGTGACTTACCAAAATCCTTCTCATCTACAGATGGGAAGAGACAGAAAGTTATATTTCTGTCTACCAAATATCTACTTTCATTTATCCCGGCATTTGCTCCCCTTCCCCGTAAAATCAATGACAGTAATGCAGAAATTAGTGAACTTTTAAAATAATTTAATACTTCCTCTTTTGGTAAGAAAATGTTTCTTGAAACCAGATTTGTTTTGGGGAGTAGGAGGAAAGAGAAAACGATGGCAAGAAGCCTGGAGGAGGTGTCTAGAAAAGGAAAGCTGTTAACCATTTCCTAAGGGCATACAGAATTGATATCCACTTCGTGTCTTCAGAGCCTCATTTTAGCATTGACTTATTTTGTAAATATCTCGTCTCCAACTTTAAATTGGTACTTTCTTGGTGGTGCCAAGCCAAATGTTGTTCTTCCTGTTAATTGCCTTCAAGATCTTCACGATCAGAAGAAGTCATTAAACTGGAAGAGAAAGTCACTTACTATGATGGACTTCTGCACAAACTTCTCTTTTTTTCCAGTGGCCAGAACCAGAAGAAAGGTAGGAAGATACATTTTGTTCCAGCTGAAACTTGCTTATGACAGTCACATTCAGTTTCGAAAGACACATTTAAAGTAGTCTTAATGGGAGTCTGGAAAAACTGCAGACTACTGCAGCAAAATTCTCATCAGAGAGAACAGAATTAATTTTCCCAGCCATCTGGAGAGGAAAAAAGGCATTTCTGGAAACTGATGTTACCTGCTCATCCAGTGTCAGCAAGGAATCAAAGCCCTGAGGCTTTGCACCATTTTGATGAATGACAGCTGTATTTCTTCAGTGGAAGGTGGATGCAGATTTTTGACCAAATATTCAAAAGACTTCCCTTTTCTGGTCAGTATTACTTCACCCTCCCTTGGATTCAGCCTGGCCAGTGGTGAATGCCTTTTGGCATTCTGAGAGTCCAAAAGAGGGGAAGTCCAAAAGTCCATCATCTGACATTACCTCATAATTTCCCTTCCTCTACCGGTTGCTAGTAAAGGCAGTCAGCAATGTCAGTCATAATGTACTTCTCACTTATGTGCAATAGTGTAAACTGACCAAGTGGTGCCCAGCCTTTTTCATGAAGCTTTTGACACATGCTGCTCTGAGAAGCAAATGGTGGACATGAAGATTTGAGCCTTTGATACTAGATGTTAAAATAAGAAGACAAGATGTGTAGAGTTGAGATCTACTCTCTAATCTAGTGCTTTATGTGCAGGTCTGGCAGCTTTTCTTTAGGAAAGGGGAAACAGCTTTTATTTAAAACACAGAAAGGCAAAACAGAAGAAATTGATGACATCATTTTTACAATGCCAGCCTTCAAAGAAAATATTTATGATAAGAAATGAAATCAGTATATTGAAAACTCCACTTAATACAACTTTTTTATTGGCAGTCTCCCTCTTTAAGGAAAATAAGTCAAAATATCTCCAAATATATGAAATAATTCCATTTCAGTCTTTGGAAGAGGTCAGCTGTCTTAGGCATCTCTTGAGTGGTTGATTAAAACAGAATAGAGATATTTTTATGTAGTGTTAATGGTAAATATGTCTACCTCAATTTCAGATTAAGTCAGAATAAATTGAATGAAAATTAACCTACCTGTCCATATGGGCTTCATCAAAGTAATACCTTACACTGCCCAACGTTAGCATAAAACTAGTTTTCGACAAACTAAACAGAAGAGATAAGCTTGTAAAATTTTCTGATAGTAGAAAAACGGAGGGGCTTACAGACCAGTTGATGCAAAAAGGTGTGAAGACCAAACAGAGAATGACCTGTCAGGCAAGTTATGTCTTGTTCCAGAAGGAATTTCTACTCAGTCATCTCTGCTGACCAAAATATGTCACAGGAGGACGTGAGATCTCTCAGACTGCACTTAATTAAATACTTCTATGAAATTTCTTTCCAGATTTGAGGCCAAGTAGCACAGACCACCCACATCCACATCTCCTAGCACTTGGCCCTACATCTCCTCTCAATCCTGTGCTGTTTCTGAGTAGTATATGATGTTATGTATTATGTATCAGTTTTTCATTCAAACAGTCTGCAAGCAAACTTGAAGCCTACTAGAGTGGAGTTTTTTTCATAGCATGATATTGCAAGTATATATTATATGCCAAGGGGTATGCTGGGAAGGCATATGAGTGCATTTGAGGTGGCAAAGCTAGTTGGAATAAACAAGAAAATATGGGTAAAAGTTCAACACCTTCTGCAGTCTTGACATGCTACCTATCAAGGCTGATCCTGGGTGCATGCTATCCACAAAATCATGCCTAGGCTTTATCTCAGAGAGGTTTAGTCACCATTAGTGACTAGAGAGTGCCTAGAAGCATGATAACAATTAAGGAACACAGATGGCTGGCAGTTCATTTATCTCTCTCACTGTTATGTATTTAGCAACATAAACACAAATTTTGTGAGGAGTAAATACAGCAACATAAATACAGGCTTGGGAGGAATACAGAGGTGCTGTCTGAACATGTAGGATGAGATTGGGAAAGCCAAAGCACAAATGAAATTGAATCTGAAAAGGGATGTCAAAGGCAGCTAAAAGTGCTTCTAAAAGTATGTAGGTGACAAGAGGAAGACTAGTGAAAATGTAAGCCTGCTTCTGAAGAAGACAGGAGCACCTGGTAACACAGGACATGGAAAAGGCTGAGGTACTGAATGTGTTCTTTCACCTCAGTCTTTACCAGTAAGACGAGTCTTCAGGAATCCCAGGTCCAAGAAACATGAGGGAAAGCCTAGAGCAAGGAAGATGTACCCATGGTGGAAGAGGATCAGGACAGGGAATACTTAAGCAAATTGTACATACATAAGCCCATGGGCCTGATGGGATGCACCTACAAGTAATGAGGGAATTGGCCTATGTCACTGTGAGGCCACTCAGTAATCTTCAAACAAACGTGATTCAAAGTGCCTGAGGACTGGAGGAAAGCAAACATCACTCCATCAAGAAGGAGAACCCATGGAACTACAGGCTCATAGAAAAGTATGGGCAGGAAGAGCAGAGAGTGAAATGGACTGAAAATGGGCTGTATATTTAGGACCAAAAGAAGGTGATCAATAGCACAAAGTCTAGTTGGAGACCAGTAACTAGTGGTGTACCCCAGGGGTCAATAATGGGTCCAATACTGTTTAACACCTTCATTATTGTCAGGATGATGGGGCAGAGTGTACACTCAGCAAGTTTGTTGATAGCACACAACTGGGAAGAGTGGCTGGTATGCCAGATGGTCCTTCCACATCCAGAGTCACTTCAACAGTTTGGAGATTTGGTCTGACAAGAATCTCATGAAGTTCAATAAGGACCACAAAGATGATTAAGGCACTAAAGCACCTCTTCTGTGAGGAAAGGCAGAGGGAACTGAGACTATTCAGCCTGGAGAAGGCTCAAAGGGAATCTTATCAATGTATCTGAAGGGAGGGTGCAAAGAGGGAGGAGCCAGGCTCTTTTCAGTGGTGCCCAGTGAAAGGACAAGAGGCAATGGGCACAGACTGAAGTGCAGGAGGGTTCCCTCTCAATATCAGGAAACAATTCTTTATTGCGAGGGTAGCTAAGCACTGACACATGTTGCCTGGAAAGGCTGTGGTCTCCCTCACTGGAGACATCCAAAAGCAATCTGGACACAGTCCTGGGCAATTGCATCTAGGTGCCCCGGCTTGAGCAGGGGTGTTGAACCAGATGACCTCCAGAGGTCCCTACCAACCTCAACCAATGTGTGATTCTGTGATTCTATATTGGATCCTCTATTTACAATCCAGGATTGCCACTTTAATATCAGTCTCAAAACCAAAATAAACTAACGCAGATCACATAGTAATGGTTGAGTTCACTTATAGGAAAAAAATCTCAGTTAGAACGTTAGAGTTTGTTTAGTTTTCTTACCAGACTGTTGAGCACTAAATGGAAGTAGAGCATAGGGTAGTAGTTCATATATGTAAAGGTGCGGGTGATAGCTATAAGATCTGCATCTGAAGTAAACAAGTAGTGTCTGCTAGCCATCTCTGGCTGAAAAGTGGCAGATATTAAAACACAGGAGGTTTAAAACATTGTGTAGATAGTTTACAGGATTTCTCATTATTTTGGACCAGTGTCCAGTACAAGGGCATCCCCAGCTTACTTGAGGTCAGCTTCACAGTACTAATATAACATTATAAATGGTGGGTTTTCTGCTCCTATATATATGACATTTTTAAGAACATCATTATTTATAGGGACCTAACCTGTCTTATTCACTAATTTTTAATGAAATCATATTACTTTCCTCTTGTCATAGCTGAGTTATGCTGCACTATATATGACTGCCTCGAGAACCGGCTGACTCTTGGGGAAGAAAGTATGTTATACATTTCCCTGAAGTGTCAAAACACTTAAGATTTTAATGGAGATATTCTTTTGTGATTGCATTGCTCTCTCAACCTCTCATTAAATGTAATTTAGGAGTAAAACTTCTTTTGATATGCAATCTTTTTCTCCAATTAAATTACTCTGTCCCTGTTCTCCAAATTCTTAGAGGCTAACATTAACTTTTTCCTAGAAATGTCTTGTTTCGACTGTCATCTTGGTCACACCTTAGAGAACTGTGTAGCTTTGAAGAATCAGGGCACCAAGAAATCAGGAATATGAGGCTTTTGGTTAAATTATTTTTTATTTTTGTTGCCACATTGACATTTGGTAGTCTGTCACTTGCTAATGTAGTGATAAAACCAGCAGTGCATTTTGCCCACAATGGCTTACTTTTTGGTTCTGTATTAATACAGTCTTACATTAAAACACCAAGTTTTCTAAGAGCTGGAAATCACAATAGCTATATTTAGGCATGGTTAATGCTAAGTCCTAACAGTAAGTGAACTGAAACTGACGTTTTTGCTAATATTTATGTGACAATTGCAATGTCAGTCCACATCAAGAAACCAAAGTGATCTCCAGATTTATGATAGTGTATTTCTGACCTAAAGATCTGAACTCTGAAAGTCAGAGCTGTAACTGATCTGCATTTGCAAGGAAACAGTTGGACACACTGGAGCTGGAGAGCAATGTATTGAAGCTTGGCATTAAATTTCAGTTGAAAAGTAGGTATTTTGCATTGCATATCAGAAATCTTTGTTCATTGAGCACCACAGAGCTATTATGATTTCTGCAAGCTAAAAATTTAGACTAAGTCTCACAGTGAATCTTCTCATCTTTGACAGAGGAATGGCAGTATAGCTTCACTCCAGGGAAAATAATTTGGAAACCAGGTTTAAAAAGGAATGCCTTTTTTAAAAAAAATTCAATCTTGCTGTGATGTGGGCTAATCAATGGTGTTGACTTCAGGCTTAGTGATGACCCACGGTAATGGTCTGTAAACACAGAAGTACATTAAATCATAGCATGAGCATATAGGAGTTATAAGTGATCTTTACACTGAAGTAAGTGGCAAAGCAATTTTGTTGTGTGTTACGGAGAGCTTAGGCAGCTACCTCCCTAGGAGAGCTGCTTGGGGAATGCAATATTTTCCCATGAAAAAATACTGAATCTTTAGAAGAAGGACATATATTGTAGGAATGCATCTATTTCAATAGCTTCCCCTTGGAAAAGTGAGAAACTCTGTTTTCTGACAGTTTATA
The DNA here is from genome assembly GCA_013400335.1 of Eurystomus gularis. Taxonomy (NCBI): domain Eukaryota; kingdom Metazoa; phylum Chordata; class Aves; order Coraciiformes; family Coraciidae; genus Eurystomus; species Eurystomus gularis. The sequence continues at coordinate 110,248 of VZZY01002322.1, forward strand.
GGCCTTCTCTGCAGTTGTGCCAGCCCCTGAACCATCTGGGCCGCCTGACTTTCAGGAATCATGAGCCACCTCCTTGGAAAATTGGGTGCCACAGAAATCCCAGCTCCCTAACACAGCTGAGCCTTCACAGTTCATAGCCCTTAAAATGGTTCACACTGCTCCAGGAATGAGCTTCTCTGGGTTTCAGTAGTTTCTAAATCACAGCTCCCACACATTTTATTTTTTGCATTTTTAAATGTATCTTAAACATTCTAAATGAAGGTTCAAACATTCAAACATTCAAACAAATTTTAAATGTAAAAACCTGTAATCTTCTTGAAAGTATCTGCTCTGTTGTAATAAAGCAATTTGACACCTTGAATCAGTGTGTAAAACCTCTCCACTATAACACCAAATAAGGGTGGAACAAGAAAGTAAGGTGCCTCACTCAGTACAGGTTAGAGTAGCAGCTGTTTTACTACTGCAACAAAATGCAACCAAGCTGCCATCCAGATATTAAAAACAGGCGCCTATCTAAATTGTGCTGATAGCTCATGTTATTTTCTGTTCAAAGTTTCAGTCTTCTGTGAAACTCTAAACAAAAGGTGCTCTGAAGAGAAAAAACACATAAGCTCTATGTCAGAAGCAGGTTCAAAAAAGTTGAAAAATGAATGTAAATAAGTAAAGAATTTTAAAATAAAATCCAATATAAATTCACAATGCACATAATAATAACAAAAGCAGAATAAAATCATTTTAACTTAAAATTTATTTAAAATTATTAAAAAATTGCATTCTTAGAGTGATTTTAAATTCAATTTATATTTTAATCAAAATAGTGTAGCTAGTTTGAAATTGTATTAATAATGGATTCTTTTTTCCATGGAGACCTTTGCAATTTTTAGTTTTCATTTAAAATTCAAATAGAAGCAAATATCAAACCCTCCAGCAGTGGATTTTCCTGTCTTTGTCCAATTCTGTTTGCAAGCACCTAGAGAATTTCTGGGCTGCACTGTGAGAATGTAGTATTTTATTTGGCAGTCTGTGAACCATAACCAAGGATATATTGTCTTTGTAGATACCAATTTAGATGCCTACTATTTTGGTTTATAGTGTATTTCAAATATATGTCTGCTGTGGAGATTCCAATTCAACATATATAATTCCTTTGAGATTTATCGCTGTTATTTGCGAAGTACCTTTAGAAGGTACTTTGAAAGCTTAAGATACAGATTGAATGAGAGTGAAATGAAGCAGCTCTGGAAAACTGGGTATAGTAACTGAAACATAGAGAATTAACTGTAAAATAGAAGAATGTTTTACAAACAAAAGTCCTTTGCAGGAATATTGTGCATGTTAATTAAATCTTTTGGAAATTTCTCGTGTAGTTACCTGTGAAGATTTTTTTTTTTCTAGATGAGCTTTAAGCATCTGTCATGAAATTTATGTGCAGCTGCATCCAGAAAGTGCAACTGCCAACGTCTGACATCCCACCTGTCCTCAGGAATGTTTCATACCCTGATTAGAAAAATACAAGCCCTGTTCTTCAGCACAAGTGGAAATTTAATTTTATTTCTTTAAAATCCAGATAGCTGAAAATGAAGCCATGGGTTGGAAGTGCATAATGGGTGTTGTAGTCCAACAGTTTTATGATGTGACTGATTTCTTGGATTACTGAACTTGTTAAAAAATTGAAATGAAATGGGGAAAAATTTCAGATTAGTGTTGGTTTTGTTTTAAGAATAAAAAATACCAATATTTCATTTTAAACTGTAAATTTTTTAAAGAAATGCCTTGCATTATTGGGAAATCAGATTTATAGAATTTTGAGGTTTGACAACATTTATTTAATTATTCCAATATTTTAATTAAAAACGTAGTAACAGTGAAAAAATGCCAATGGAAACAAGTATGCAAGTGGCTTTTAAAAGCTTACCCAGGGTTTGGTTTTTACACATTTGGGAAAAGAGTGTATCTATTGTCCACCTTCAGCCTCATGAGCTAAAGTTAAAATACAGTACAGGTATGGTGCTTGAAAAATAGTTTTGGCTCAAAGTAGCCTGGTCTAGTTTATTTTTAAAAACCTGTAACCAAAATGCTCGGGTGCATAATTTTCTTTGGGGTGTGAGAATTTTGGGGAAACATATTCTCAGACCCCTGTATGAAAAGACTTCATGCTCAGTTGTTGCAGAAACACTGAACTCTGCTGTTTCCAAGACTATGGCCACTACAGTAAGGATTTTGACTTTGAGGGTAAGGCTGGTGAGCCGCACCAGCTCCCAATACTTTTTTCTCCCTTTCTGCCAATAAAGCTGGAGCGCTGTAAGTCCATCCTTGCTTTTCTGTGCTTGTAAAGATGCACATTTCTCATTTACTTACCCAGTCACAGTCTTGAGAAGAACCATTTAAACCTAGTGTCCTGAGCTACTCTTTGAATGAAGCCTTCCATGCCACATCTGCCTCTCTGGTGCCACAAAACTGGCTGCAAATTATGCTGATTCTGTGTGCAGCAGTCTAGAAACAATATCCTGTTTTCCAGAGTCCCTTAGAAAGTCTGGGAAAGAGTGATGACTCCTTTACAGGGTAGTGACACTCTTTTTCCCTTGGAGTTTTAATTTCCACTTCAGAAGATATTTTTCATGCTCTAAAGTATGCCTTGCCATAATTTGCTGGAAGCCAGCCACACCTCACAGGTTAAAATCTTTAAAGATTGTCCAGTCTGCAGGATTTTTTAAAGAGCAGGAATAGCTCAAGTATGATGTGGGTCCAAATGCAGAGTTTAAAACACTAGAGATATCTAAAAATAGTTATTAATAGCAGTGGAGAAATGTCCCTATGCCTCCTTAATCTCCAGATTCACCATTGGATAGAAGCTGCCTGTATAGATACCAGAGACTGGTGATTTGTATGCATGCAACAACTGAATGGATATTACAATAGATCTTCATGGGAAGAAACCATAGATTGTGGAATACTTTGAACAAGGCAGTAAAAGTATAGCTATCGGACTGCAGCAAATCCTGATCCACAGAGAGAAAGATCAGTGCGGATGTGCTAACAAATCAGGGAGTGCAGAGTTATGGAAGTATCCTCGTTGCTTTTTTGTGTGTGTTTCTAGAAGCTCTTCATATCAGGTCTAGGTTATTATTTACACCCACACAGCAAACCCACTGTCATGATAGGAACAGGCTTTGTGGAGAGGGCATCCTGTACTATGTCATCTTCTATGCCTATACTTTATTTTTCTTCTACTCAGTACAAGGCAAAAAGCATCACTTGTTGTTGACCATTGCTATCAGTGCTCCCCTTTTTTCCTCCTGAACTTACAACCCCACAGGTCTTGCCCATCCCTTTCAGTTTCTCCCCAGTAGCAGGCTTCAAAATTGTTTCTATATTGCAGTATCCTTGCAATAGTCTGGCATACTTTCCAAATCACAAAAATATGGTCATACAAATCTCTCTGTCTCGAATGTCAATTAAAGAGGTTCCATCACTCCAGTCAGCAATAGAGAGAAGCAAGCTCCTGTCTTTGGTGAAGCAGTTGTGTAGGCCCCCATCAAAATTCTTGGCCACCTCAGTATTAAATTTATCTAAACATCAATCAGATTAGAAAAGCATATACTCCTGAAACCTCTGAAGACGTAATTTTCATTAGCTGCTGCTTATAACTTGATTTGATGGAAAGCAATGAGCCAGATTTTCACTAAACCATCTGTTAGATAGTAACGATGAGGTATCATGACATATGGCCATTTGGTGAATATATTTCCAATATTTAGAGCTCTGTAATGAGAAAGAATCCCTTGACATAAAAAAATCTTCTTTCAAGGAGGTCCTGGGAAAGACTCCAGACACAGACAGATTCACAGATGGAGTGTCACAGTGTATCATATATTTATTTCAGTTAGACAGTTAAACTTTAAGAAATAAAACACAACAGCCATTTGAAGTAACATTTTCTAAATTCCAGCAATCTCATTGCTCTCTATCTGAAAACAGGTTAATCATGTCCATGCATTTCATCCAACCATTACCTATCTCTATTACAGGAGAGAAGCAGTAGACAGAAACAATAAACACTGCTAATTGCAGGTTTAGCTTGCGCTATATATCTTCCTCAATTCATGCCAGGTTCCAAGTCCCTTTCATTCATACTTCTAAGAGTATATGTGCAGTCACAAGCTGACAATAAATAACATACATCTCTCACAAAGAAGAAATCCATATTTAAATTCTTGTTCAAATATCCCTAACACAGTAGCACTAAAATACATAAATCATCATGTTCTAATAGATAAGAAGCACCCTAGCCTCCTGTTTCAGAGGAGACTCCCCCATATATTTTCATATGGTCTTTAATAGCAACTAAAACCTATTTCTTATCCTACTGAGTATTTCTGAGGCAGCTGCAGAGAGACAGTGAGAGGCTGTTCGTAGAAACAGCAGATTATTTTTCTTTCTCTGGATAAGTTAACATTTTAATTCTTTTAGCCCTCAAAGTTATTTTTGGCAGAACTGATAGAACCAGCCATTGTGACAAAGTCTGATCTTACAGCCCTCTATTGTTGTAGAGGACAGCCCTAGTTCAAATTTTCTGTAAAAAGAAGATTTTAAAAAAAATTCCCCTAAAAACCTCATCCCCAGTCCCTATCCCTATCCCCATAGCTATCCAGATGTGTAGTTTTTTACACCTCAAAGCCATTCTTTGCATGAATAACTAGGACATTTTAGTCACTGTAAAATAATGAAAATGGGGCAGTGATTTCTCGTCATCCACTGATTAATCACATGCATATGTCTCTACAGCTCACAGCATACCCGTAAGCTCCCTGCAAACAAGGAAAAAGTCATTGGAGGGGACATACCATAAGCACCGTAAATCAAAATAAGAGTATGCACACTTTGCTATCAGAACATCAATCATCAGAAGTAAATTGCTATATTTTGGGTGACAGCCAGAGTCTGTAATTTTTTGGAGTAATAATTGTGAAGTTCACAGCAACATTCCATGTATCTGGCAAAACCTGCTCAGGCCAGCCCTCCTGAGATGCTTGCAGAGAGGCACACAGCCATGTCCAACTCCATAAGATTGCAGCACTAATCAGATTACAAAGTGCATCTCTGGGAGTACCTATGTGACTCCATGTGTGGGGACTCGCATAGTGATGAAGTGGAAGCCTTAAATCAAGGCTTCTAAAATAGGTAAGTAGATCACTGTGTTGTTTCAAGACAGGCACAGTTAGTAGTGATGGATATTTTTAATACTGCCAAGATCCAGCTGAGGCAGGTTCTCAGAAAGTACAGAGGGAAGATAGATTATGTTTTATTCTACTGAAATTGAGTCACCACCTACATTGCTACAGATTTCAGATCTCTGACATTTCAAAATGTAACGAGACTGTTGATCTTAAGGTGGAATATGTTTTGAAAGGGTTAAGAGAACTGAAGAGCACCATGCAATACTTCTTAACTGATTACACCTCAAATGCTGAGGACCAGAGACATGAATAAAATATTATTGAATTCGTATAAAATCTTGAAGGTGTTAATTTAGTTTTCCTAAATCTCTGTGAAGAACATTTTATATCAGGAGGTGTCTACTGGAATAGAAATAATGGGTAGCATAGAATATAAACAGAAGTAAAGTGACAAGAACAGTGTCCATTCCAATGCAGTAACACAAACATTGCTGTAGTTAGTGCTTGCGGCATTTGTTATGCAAGATGAAAGCAGTTAGTTCAGTGCAAATGTAGCCTGTAGTTTACAGGAGTGTTACTGACATAAGGAACCACTAGATCTCACATTTAAAAACAGTAACATAATCTCTGAAGTAAGTTTTTTCCTCTCCTGTTACTAATGTAAAGATGTTTCAACATTTAAAGTTAATAAATGATTGACTCTGTTTCTTTTTTCTTTCTTTCCTTCTTTTCCCCATTAAGAATACGGCAAATCTGTGCTGCATACAACAAGAACAGAGTACATTACTGTCACTGATGTGTGACAAGAGTGTTCAACCAGGACATAGTAATGTGATAACTACAAGTGAAAGGAGGGATAGCAGTATAGAAGCACACAGTAAAAAAGGATGCATTTATATATGCGTGCAATATTACAAGAACTCAAATTCTCTTGGAATAAAGATATGGGTATTCAAGTATTTTTCATGTGTGAAATGTATATAAAACATTAACTCAATTTTTTTTTGAGGTCTCAATCTGATGCCTTTTTTTAAACGTTGTCCATAACCTCAGCTTTAACAGAATAATTATTTAACTAAAAAACTCGTAGGAGTAAGAATGATGAAATTTTGCTTTAAGCAGTAGAATACCTGTATAAACCAATTAATTACCTAATTTTGAAGGAGAGTCATCCAGAAAGGATTACACTTACATCAAAGAAGATCCCAAAGGCTTGATATCATAGCACCGGACAAAGTACAGAGACCTAAGTGACGGAAACAAAGATGTTTTACTGCTAAACACTCTTCCTGTAATGAATCACACATAAATGTTACTCTGCCTAGAGTATAAATTTTTGTACTTCATGTACTTCATATAAATATTTGTACTTCAATGACTACTTGAAGTAAATAAAATAATTTCATAGTAGTGCCAATACATCCTAATGCAAACTGTATATTTATTGGATGTACCTTCTCTGTTACAGTTCACAAACTGCTTAAACCAAAATACTGTTAATACTGTAGTGGTAGCATAACAGCAGTCAAGTTCCCAACCACTCTATGAAAAGCTTAGGTTTTAGAACACAGAAATCAACCATTTGGGTGAATCTGGTTTTATCTTGTTCATAGTCTGCTTTTAACAGAAACAACATCAGATATTTTCAGTGAAATAGATATGAACCACAGCAAGAAGCATGCTCTGCCTATCATATGATATTTACTAGCTCAACTAAAAGTATGTGGTGCTATTCTGTAAGGCTTTTCATTGATTGTGATGAATAGGTAGAATCACATAAACACAGTAATAACCTTATAACTTTACACTTGCAATGCTCACTTTCCCTCTTGAGAGTTGCAAAACACTTCATAAACATGATAAGAGAGAAAATAAATCCTCAGTCTAACTTGGTAACGAAAGGTGCAGGAGAAACAAGGTTTAGTGACTGGCCAAATATCCCATATCAACGTTCTGACAGTGCCAAAAACAGAATACTAAGATCCTCATTCTAAATCTTCAGTTTTAACATTCAACTTCTTCCTGAGAAGTCTTCCTTACACATACCTTTAACTATGTCACATCTCTGTTGGGTATAAAGTCAATACAAATCATTCCGATACAAGCAGTTTGTGGTCTTGCTAATGTGATTATATTCACGTCATCAAACAACACCTTGATGAAAAGTGAAACTACCACAACATACTAAATCAATATCATGTTGAATTCCTTTAAGATATATGTTACATGGTAAATTTTCAACTCTTATTCACAGGAGAACACATGTCATACTGTGTCATACTGGTGGCTTGTCCTTGGTTGGATCAAATGGCAATCTGTTCCACACACACTCACACTGTTTCTTCCATTGCAGATAAGTTGACTAAGTATGCTATACCCCAGAGAAGCACAAAAGACCTGGGTGGAGGACCATGTCACTACTGGGATTTCCTTTGCAGAATCAGACATGGGTGAGTTACCACCCTGACAATGTACAACTTTTTTTTCCCAAGGGACTGCAGTTAACTAGGGAGACAGACAGATTCTTTATTGAACGTTGCATCCTCTCAAAGGCAATCTCTCTTAAATGGTTAAAAATTATCTCTTTACATATGTATCAGCAAGCGGTTTTCTTAAAGTTTTTTTTCTGCATGCCTAAGAATCCAGAAAACAAAGTCCTGTAATATACAGTGTAAAACATCAAATGCACTAATATACATCAGTCTAGAGTATTGAATATGATGATACTATCTCAGAAGTGCCTATTTTACTGCTATTAAATAGAGCAGGGAAATAATTTAATTATTTGTTTTCTCCACTATCATTTTCATAGACTCTGTAGGTTTGGGGATCTGTCACCAGTTTGCCCAAACATCATGAGATGCAGAAAGCCATTTTCTCTTTAGTTGGTCCAAATAGTTGTTAGTAAACTAGTTTATTTCTACAGCTATTCAGTCCCCTCTCAGCCAAAAAGCAAAGGATCAAAGAAAAGTCTTCATTTTTCTGCAGAGTTATGGTAAAACAATCAGCCTTAAAATGTCTTAGAGCTATTTGACCTCATTTTAATTAGTTTCTAACTTGTAATGTAAGAATTTATTCTCTAGTTACACAGAGCTATTGTTGGTTTGGCTTTTTTTGCATATTAGTCATGAAATTTTTCCTTGTGCATCAAGTTTCTTTAGTGTGTATCTGCGTTAATGGCTGAATTTAATGTTAATACTTTCTCCTGTTTCCAGAGTAGTTTATGTTTTGCTGACAGTCAGGATTGAAGGAGAAGCAATATTTTTAATTCAGCCTAAGATAGGTTTATAAGAATAATTACTGGCTGTCACATAAATAATTATTTTTAAATATCAACAACAAAAAAATCAACACCAAAACTATAACAAAACCCATTATTATAAGCCAACATTTTTCATGTATA
>VZZY01002323.1:545-24929 GCA_013400335.1 Eurystomus gularis
ACCTGGACCTCATGGAGCCGGGACAGAGGAGGCCCCAGCAATGATGGGAGGGTGGAAGCCCTCTGCTGGGAGGCCAGACTGGGAGAGCTGGGCTTGCTCAGCCTGGAGAAGGCTCCAGGGAGACCTTCTTGTGGCCTTTCAGGACTTAAAGGGACCTCTCAGGAAGGTGGGTGCAGATTTTTCAGCAGGGCCTGTTGGGACAGAACAAGATGTGATGGTTTTCAACTAAAAGAGGGAGATTTAGACTGGAGAGAAGGAAGACATTTTTGATGCTGAGGCTGGTGAGACCCTGGCGCAGGTTGCCCAGAGAGGTGGTGGCTGCCCCATCCCTGGCACCACTGCAGGTGAGGTTGGCCGGGGCTCTGAGCAATCTGCTCTAGTTGCAGATGTCCCTGCTCCCTGCAGGGGGGTTAGGCTTGATGAGTTTTAAAGGTCCCTTCCCACCCAAACCAGTCTGTGATTCTATGAAGGATGAATAAACCAGAACCTGCAGCTCCTTGGTCTTTACTGTGCACAGCTATAGAGGAATTTGGTTTGTAATTAAAGGCCATGACGAGGAGAGATCTCTCTAAACCCAGATGTTTATCCTTCCTGTCTTCCTATGCAAAAAGTCAGCAGAACTTCTTCCATAATTATAGACATCTTACGCAAGCAAAAGCTTGATGATTCAAGTCCTTCATACTGAGTCATGAACTGTGCGGAGTTCTACAAGGATAGGTAGTCTCGCTGCCTCCTGGGCATTAGCGATATTTAAATGACCAAGCCAGCACAGAAAGCTTTGACTGCCCAAATTGCCTGTGTCCCACAGTGAAGGTGTTTGTGGGCAGTGCTGTATATTGACCAAACAAGACTATGGATCTGCATGAAGTGCCACCTTCTGAAAATCGTGCTCTTATTGCTTATAAATTTTCATCCTTCATCCAATTTGTTTTCACTTTTGTTATGATTTTGGTGTTTTAAAATTTAGAGTCATGGAATCATAGAATGGTTTGGGTTGGAAGGGATCTCAAAGCTCATCTAGTTCCAACTCCCCTGCCATGGGCAGGGACACCTCCCACTAAACCAGGTTGCTCAAGGCTCCATTTAGCTGTTAATTTTCCGGTGCTATAAATACACACCTCTAACTCTATAAATCAAACTTGCCTCGAATGAGAAACTTACCGTTTAAAACTAGACTAGAATGGTGCACAGAGCCTTGGGCGTGTCCTCTTCATGAAGATGGGTTTCAGCAGCAGCTGCCTGCCATGCGATGGACCACTGCTGTTCGGAGGTGCTCACAGGGCCTCCTATCCTTGTCTGTTCATCTGCGCCAAATTCTGGCATTCTTCACGAGAAACACTCAAACAGGGTGTGAAGTTTGCAGCTGACCGTGCCTGGGGCTGTAAGGCTGTGCTTAGAGTCACATCAGTGACTTTGTGACAAAAGCCAAGCCTGTCTTTGATATCAGCTGAGGTATCCGATCTCCTTCATGCTCGGCTGCACTCTTTTTTCCTTGCAATTGCCAGGTCTGTTCAATGAACGCTGGAAATAGCAGCCAGGCAGCGGTTTTATTTATTTTTCTTTTTTGTCCTTTAAGGCTGATACCATTTAACAATGAGTCAGTCGTACAACAGCATTGAGCCAAACACCATCGATGATGACATGGTTCAGAAAGCCATTGAAGACCAGTGTCCAGAGGACGCGGGAAAGCTTGCCAAGAGGGAAGGTATTAACTTTAAGGATGTGACGGAGCTACAGCTTAGTTTTAGAAGTGAGTGTCAGAATATATACTTCTTCTTCTTCTTCTTTTGTTAAGGAATAATAGAATTAATCGTGAAGTGTCTAACTGGCAATGAAACAATCATAATTAGCTTGGATTTGTTGTGTAAAAAGTAACGTGGACTTCCATGTGTAGTCACACCTATAGAAGTAGTTTAATTAGAAAGAACTGGGTGCCTTTGCTGATGGGGAACTTTAAAGCTGCTTAGCTTGAGGCTATTATTTGTCGCTGCTATTCTTATTAAACATTTATATTCTGGTGACACCTACAGGCCATAGGCCTGTTGGGCCCTTCTGTACGTGGCCAAATCAAACCCTGGGCAGGCTCCTCCATCGCTGGCGATTATGTGAGAGCGATTTGGGAGATTATGGTGATTACAGTCCAATTCGGTGGCTTCCTCCGGTCACCCATAGCATTATCGCAGCTTGCCTCTTACTGTCAAACCAGCCATAAACTTGCATTCAAAAAAAAGGAAGAGGAAGAACGTTTGGCTCAATAGCTGAGCATCTTGGGGGTGGGTAATTTCATGGGCAAAATGTTTTGTTTATTCATTGCATGTTCCAGTAAAACAGCACGTGTATTAGTTGAGTTCCTTAGAGCAGAATCCCTCTTCCCTGATCCTGCATGTATTCGTTTGCAAGCACAAAATACAGAACAAGGCGAATATTTCATGGACGCCATTCCTTGCTTTACTCTGCGCTCACTAAATGACGATAGCAGCAGAGCTGCTGACGAAATCCTCTGGGAAGCCATGGCGGGGAGGAGGAGAATTGGGAGCGAGGACATTCTGTGTCTTCTGTCACCTTGGTCCTAATGTTTTGCTGTAGTGCCCAACGCCCTGCCCTTGCTGTTCTGTTTTCGGAGAAAGCTAAATGCAGAGATATTGATTAGTTCTAAGCTGCAGCCTTCACAGAAAGAGTAGACCCCAACTTGCTCTCCTGTGATGAGAGTCCCAGGAGCAGCAGAGTGAGGTACCAAAGCAGCAGCTGGCCACCACTAGTGAATAGAGAAAAAAGCAGAGTCTCATCCCAAACCTCCCTCTTGGAGCTAGGAAGGAAAATGAAGGTCAAGGCCTCCCAGAAGTGGATTCATAAAGCCACTCTTGACTGCAGGGCCGCAGTCAGCATCCCCTCAGCAGCTCGTTGGCATCGCTGATGAGCAGCGTGCGCTGATGCAGGACACTGAGGTTAACTGGGCTGTTTCGTTGAAATCTCGCCCAGCCAATGGACCTCTCAGCTCTCTAGGGCAGTCAGTCATCGCACGCTACTGTAATCTGCTGAAAATCATTTAGGAGGTAAGACTGGGCATGTTTTCCTGGTGCAAGATAGCGTGTCTGCTAAACCGAAAGCTGTCTCACATGAAAAGCAATTTTCTTTTCTTTTCTTTTTTTTTTCCTGTGGCTTTAGATATCCTGCAGATTGATAATCTGTGGCAGTTGGAGAATCTGACTAAACTGCAGCTGGACAACAACATCATTGAGAAGATTGAAGCTTTGGAGAGTCTGGTTCACCTTGTATGGCTTGGTAAGAGGCAGGCATATGCAGACGGGTGCCTGCAGAGGGGCAAAGCAATCCGTGACAAAGCCAGGATGTCACGTTCCTTCTCAAACCCAACTGATAGGAGCTTTCCCAGGGAAGGCTGTCACCTCTCTACGTGTTTCCTCGTTTCACTTTCAAATGTCAAAATGCCTGAATATCAAAGCTGCAGAACAGCCCTTCAAATGTTTAAAACCTGGGTTTAATACATTCGGTGTGGCAGGAACAGGAAGCTGAGACGTCAAGGCTGTTTCCAGGGTTTGTACTTGTATCTGGAGGTGCCTTTCAGAAATATTTATGCAAACAGCTGTGTGATTTAGAAGCCTATATTCTGTTTTTAAAGCTAGCACAGGCATGTCAGAGCCTAGGACCCACAATTTTTATCCCAATATGCTTAAGGGCTCGTTGTCAGTGTTTTACCATAGAATCATAGACTGGTTTGGGTGGGAAGGGACCTTTAAAGGTCATCAAGCTTAACCCCCCTGCAGGGAGCAGGGACATCTGCAACTCGAGCAGGTTGCTCAGAGCCCCGGCCAACCTCACCTGAAATCCTTCCAGGGATGGGGCAGCAAACCACCTCTCTGAGCAACTTGGGACAGGGTCTCACCACTCTGAGGGCCAAAAATGTCTTCTCCCTAGTCTAAACCTCCTCTTTTAGTTTAAAACCAGCCCCCCTTGTCCTGTCACAACAAGTCCTGCTCAAAAGTCTGTCCCCATCTTTCTGAGAGGCCCCTTTAAGCACTGAAAGGCCACCAGAAGTTCTCCCTGGAGCCTTATCTTCTCCAGGCTGAACAAGCCCAACTCTCCCAGCCTGGCCTTCCAGCAGAGGTTCCACCCTCCCATCATTGCTGGGGCTCCTCTGGCCCCGCTCCACCAGGTCCATGCCTCTGCTGTGCTGAGGACTCCAGAGCTGCCCCAGCACTGCAGGGGGGTCTCCCCAGAGCGCAGCAGAGGGGCAGGATCCCCTCCCTGCCCTGCTGCCCACGCTGCTGGGGATGCAGCCCAGGAGGACGTTGGCTGCTGGACTGCGAGTGCACAGGGCCGGCTCAGCTCCAGCTTTTCATTCATTAGTACAGTCCCAAGAAGTGCCCATCCTTGTAGTCTTACTGCTTTCAACTAAAAACTCAGGATTCCGACAGCAGCCTCACGCAGCGGTGCAGGTTTTGGTGCTGGGCAGATCATTGAGCTTGCTGCTACAGATTCATAGCTCAGAGCATTCCCTGGGAGCTGCAGCCACATTGCTGGCTGGCACTGTAAATATATCCTCAGCCATCTTTCAAAATAGCATGCAGGGCCTCGGTTCATCAGCACATCTTGAAATGTCTAATGGGTTCTTCCGCCCAGTTATCTGCACTGTTCTGCTGCACAGATGACTAATGCACTTGTGAATCAACAGCTCATCACCACAATGTACGCAGAGTGTTTTGAAGCACGCTCATGGGTTTTGTTTGCACAAAGGCCACGGTGGTCCAGCAGCTGCTGGCTGAGCATCTTAGTCCAGAGGCTGGGGTGATGCAGCCAGCTGGAAACCTCAGCAACCCACTTTGGACTCCTGAATCACTCAGTACCAGCCTGAGGGAAAACACTGCCCTTAGTCATGATGAATGTAGGTGTCAGGATAGATGTTCTGGCAGGATATGAGGAAATATCAATGAGTGAAACAGCTAAAGCGAGCACATGCCTTTGCATACCTCCATGGACAACACAGTGATTGTGAGCATGGGACCAGGAAATATTGGTCCAATTTGCCACAGAAATACCCACCTTTTAGGGCATTTCCACACCTCTTTTCTTGTATTTTGGGGTTCACTATAAGGTAGAAATCACTTTCAGGGTTTTATGTGGACTTCACATTGAATGTCTTCGACTGTTCCTCTCATTTAAAAATTACCTGAGCAGTTGCAAGGAGAAGATGTGAACAAACGATGATATAATGCTGGGCCTTTCCTGTGGGACACTGAACACACCCCAAGGAAAATACTGGATAAAATCTCCTAAATCAAGAACCAGGCTAAATGCAAGCTCTGAATCAGGGTGATCTGCTAGCGATAGTTTAACTTTTGCTTGTAGAACTTTTGATTTCTAAACTCTTCCCCAGACTTGTCGTTCAACAACATCGAAGTAATCGAGGGCCTGGATACTCTCGTCAAACTGCAGGACCTCAGTCTCTACAATAACAGAATATCTAGAATCGAGCACATGGATGCATTGCAAGAGCTGCAGATTTTCTCCATAGGAAAGAATAACCTGGCCACTCTGGAAGATGTGAGTGCTCCATGTCTTTGAAAATGTTCCCTATCAAAGGCTTAAATATTCTGAAATTGACATTTGCCACCATGTCCAAGCTCCTCTTTGGAGGAGAAAATTCTCCTTAGGATTTCACTGCCTCTGTAGTCTAAGTTAGGCTTTTAGTAAGTGTTAAATGCTTACTACAGCTATTTCTCTTTTAGATCGTTGACTCATGGGGGCCTGGTTCTGTTACTGCTGTCAGCCACGGCAAAGTTCCTATTGCTTCCCATGAAAGCTAGGAAAGGAGTAAATACCTCCATGTGAGAAAAGGAGGGAGTGGAGACTAGGATGTATTTGGGGTCCTTTTGAGGGCAGTTTACCAATCTAAGAGTCCTGATTTGTCCACCCCATCCACCTTCTCTCTACACCCGTCGTTTATATATTCACAATGTGAATGTAAGTATTTCCTTTCCTGAAAGCACCAGAAACTCCTAATTTAACGTCGCCCGTGTTTGGCAGCACAGCAGGCTACGTATTGCAACGTTGTTATTATAATAAGAGCAAAGATTAGTTTAGATGCGGCATTGGGGGATATGGTTTAGGGGAGAACTTGTAGAGTCGGGTTGATGGTTGGACTTGATGATCCCAAGAGTCTTCTCCAACCTGAATGATTCTGTGATTCTATGAATTTTGAGGCTGTGTGTCTCCCAGCACTGGGAAGTCCAGCACCTCTTTCCCCTCGGCATAGGTGATCTATCTCAGGAGGTTTAAAAACTTACGCACGCTGAATCTCACGGGGAACCCTCTCTGCGACGATGAGCGGTATACGCTGTTTGTTGTCGCTTACCTTCCAGACCTGGTGTACTTGGACTTCAAGCTCGTGAGTGACACCACGGTGAGCATCTCTGCGTTCCCTGCTTGTGCAGTCAGGCAGCAGCATCTCAGAGAGCATTTGTTTTGTCGCGGTGCCAGCAATATTCAAGCATTCAGGGCAGGTGCCTTGCAGAAATGAGGCTTACAGAAACACGCGGTGTTTATTCTGCCTCCCCCTAACAGCTGTGAACCTGTAGGCCAAATTCTATCAAATCTGACAGGGAGGTAGAGGTGTTGGAGGCATGATGTCTTCACAGATTTTGTGAAAATCAGCAGCTGTGTGTGGGAGAGGGGCCTGGTGAATGTTGCCACAGAGAGGCAGCAGTGTGAGTGAGAAGGCGGTGAGCTGCCTGAGAGATCAGAAAATCTCGGAGGAGATCAGGCTTGAGACATGCATCCGGGGGAGAGGAGGTTTGGGTGGTCCTGCTGCTCGCTGGGTGGTTTGTTTCTGTAGAGAGTGGACAGACTCTCCATCTGGGGCCATCGGATGCACCTCCCGCTCTTGATTTCTGAGGACAGGACAGTGCATCCATGCCGATAAGCCACGGGGCTGCTTTTTGATCCCAGCGCTCAAAGGAACAAAGAAGGGGGTTTTGTTTGTTTGGTTTTTTTTGTTTTAGTAACCAAAGAAGATGATTAATTGTAAATTGGCTTGGCGCAGAGCAGGAGCTGTCCTTGGGATATGCATCACTCTCACCACAGGGCTGGAAGGGCTTTCCAGGTCACTGAGCCCAGTCCTTGCTCATACAGACAGTACGTCATAGAATCGCATACTTAAATCCATCGAGCTTCACTTTCAAGCTAATTAAGGTTCTTGCCCCTGCTACTACCTTGCCATCCACTCCTCCAAAGAGCCTTCTCATCCCTAGTAAATGTATTAAACTCACTAGCTGGTCAAATCAGGGCTCAAATTCTAGAAGTCGACACAGGGCCTCCTGCTAGAAAAGAAAAAAACAACTGTAAAGTTGAGGAAATGAGGATAGAAAAATTTCCTGGGATTGAATCAGCTCAGATGCATTGAATGCAGAGTCAGAGTAACATGCCAACAGAAAATGGGAGGAGGAATGGATTAGAAACTCCACGAGCAGGTTAATGGAGATGCAGATGGCATTCGGGTGCGTGTTCTAGAAAGATCAGATGCTCATGCCCAGATTTGCTGAGCAATGCTGGATAATCTAACAAAACCGTTTTCTCTGCTCGCATTTCTCAGCGAGAAGTTGCAGCTTTAAAGTATCAAGATCTTACTGAGCTGTTGGGACGTGAGGAGGCTCAAGCCCTGGCTCAGCTGGAGGAAAAGCAGGCGAAGCAGAAGGAGCTGGAGTACCACGAGGTATGTTTTCTGTGGCTGGTTGTATATTGTCTCAGGAGAAAGAAGCGCAACACATATTGACTTTTACCTGCTTGAAGATTTACTGAGAGGTTAACATCCACTGTGCTGAAACCATGGCGAGGATTAATCTCCGTGATCTCTGAATCTCATCTTTTGAATGAAAACAGGAGCTGCTGTGGAATACACATGACGTGGGGGAACATCATTCTTTTGGCTAAACAATGAAGCTACAGATACAGACCCTGCAAAAAGAAATAGTGCATCATACCCGAGGATCTTATCAGCCTGACATGAGATTAAGAAAATCACAGGTCTGAGGGAACTGTTAGCATTTTCGTGGTGCTGTGACTTTTTTTTCTCCTTCACACTAAGTTAGTGCTTTTCATTAGTTTTATGATTAAACCCTTCAGGGCTTTCAGAGATCACTGTGGTCCTGTGAACAGACTGAAAATAAGACCAGGCAGAACGGTGCTTTCACTTATGGGCTGGCTCTGTGTTCCAGACCTCTAGAAGATCAGACCAGCTGCAGAGCAGGAGGAGGTTAAGTGACAGGGAGGACACCTGCAGCTCTTCCCTCCATCCCTCCCCAAAGCCCACTGACTCCTCATCTGAAAGGCTTAATACCCTTACAGGATGTGGTTGTATGTGATAATGTCTTCTATAAGATGAAACAGTGTTTTCTCTCCTTAGGGTAGAGAGTTCTAGCAGCAAAGCCACCAGGATGGTTTCCACTCCAGTCACAGGGCACTTTCTTGTCTTGGTTGGTGTCTCTGGTGTGTATCTGCACCAGCGTTCCTCTGCTGCTGAGGTGCTTATAGGAGAGACACAGCCTGAGGACTGGCAGCAGGTTGGCACACTTTATTTTACTTACCTTGCTCTGATTCTCTTCAAAGACAGCCTTTGTTGAGTACCTGAACGGACCATTCCTATTCGACAGTATGTACGCCGAGGATGCAGAAGCTGCCCAGCTGGCATTCCTCCCTGGAGTGGGTGACCTGCTGCAGGCATATCCTTCCTGGGTTTAGAAAACCAACAGCTAAACAGTAATGCCTTGAGTTAAGAAGGAGGTGCTTCCACAGGGACTCTTCATCCATTGCTTTTGTCCAGGCCTGAGAGCTACATTGATCTAAGATCTGAGACACTCTGTGTTCAATTTTGAAGCCAAAAAAACCCAACTGCAAGACCGCGAGCCTACTGACAGCTTGATATCTTCTGAAATATGAGGCCTACAAACAAATGGTTTGTGTTACTGACAAGCTGGCCAACCCAGCTTGAAGCATCTCATTTGTAAAACCACTCGCTTCTATCACCAGCAGGTCATGAGATGCCAGCGTTTTAAATTCTCACTGTTGTAATTACCATATTCCTTTTCCTTCGCTTGAATCAAACACAATTTCGGGAGCCTTCTCTTCTGACCCCTCAAGCATCAAGGCTTTGTACTTTCTTTAAGTCCAGAATCCACTTAAAGTTTAAAATGAGCTATAAGACAAATCTCTGTCAGTTAGATTGTAAGAGCGCGGTCGCTAAAATCACGTTGAAATTGAAGTGGTAGGAGATAGGAACAGACTAATCAGAACGATACGAGTCGCGTATCTCACAGCCTGCCAGAGCTGGCAACGTGAAGTTTTCAGGCCAGCGCTTTTTTCTGATCATCGCTCCTACACCGGGGATCAGCAAGCAGACACTTTTTTTCCTTTATTCTTTTCTTATTCAGATTAATAGAGCATTGTCAAGGCCAGTAACTTGACCTTCCTTAAAATTGCATTACACTGTTGGGGAAAAATGCATCACAGCTTAACTACAATAGACTCCAGAAACAATTCCATTGCCAAGATAATAGCAGAAGAAAAATTGACGTTATTTTTGTGATGCTAGCAAGTCAGTAGTTTATTCTGTGCTCTGGCTGTAGGCTCCAGAGCTGTATTTATTACCTACGCAGGCACTGTATCCACCCTTGTGAAGACAGATAGGGTTGTACGCTTCGTTCCACTGCTGTGTCAGGGAAGAGTCAGAGAAGTCCATGTATTTCCTTGTTCTCCTCAGGGCCTTTTTCCTCCTCAAGTTCTCCATAGCCTTCAGGTAGCAAAATCCTGTGTGTAAAACACAGAGGGCTGACCCAGTGCTGCCACAGACCAAAGACTTGGCAGCCCGCTCCCAGCAAAACCCACGGAGTTTACACACCAGTAGCTTGTAACTCTCGTTGCTCAAATTTGCAGGGGTAGAAGGAACGTAGAACGTTGCTCCACTGAACAAGCAAAATGCCTTGACTCTGGTATCACGTACAGGAAGGAGTTTGTCTCCGTTTGTGAGAACCTGTTTGACTACGGTCTGAAAGAGTATGAAAAACGAGAAGCTGAAGTCTCTGATTTCTATGAAAGCCTTCAAGAAGCGTTAACAGCCAACCAGCAGGAAGGCAGGAAAATAATCCTAGACTTTGAAAATCGGAACAAAACGGTAATGTTGTTATACTTTTGTTTGTTTGATATGTGATTTCTCTACACCCTATGCCAGCTTTGAATTCCGCTGAGAACGAGGGTAATTCCATTAACATCATAGAATGGTTTGGGTTGGAACGGATCTTTAAAGGTCAAAATTAGGATAATGATTCTGGATTTACACTGTTGTCATAGGAATCGGTACTTGATCCCTAATGGCAGAATCACAGAGTGGTTGAGGTTGGCAGGGACCTCTGGAAATCATCTGGTCCAACCCCTCTGCTCAACAGGGCCACCCACAGCAGGCTGCCCAGGTCCATGTCCAGGTGGCCTTTGGGTATCTCCAAGGATGGAGATTCCACAACCTCTCTGGGCAGCCTCTTCTAGTGCTCAGTCACTGATCTTCCCTTACACGTTTTTTACAGTATAGAACTATTCCAACAAAAACGGTGATACAGCCTTTATCTGTACTGGAAATTCAGCACAGGACAAAGTGAATGTGTCGTACTGTTATTTAATTGTCCACAAAGGTAAAGGTCCTTCAAGACTTTACAGGAAAATAGTGGCTAAACGTGCTGGGGGGGTTTTACCTCTTTTTGGCCATCCAGAAAAGTTACAGGTCTTTAAGAAAATGGAAATGCTCAAGCTTTCTTTAGTTTAAATATTTTCGAATAAGTTGATTTGAAAAATATAGTGAGATTTAGCAGATTTAATGCCTCTCCCCAATGGCTCTTCCTTCATTGAAAAATGGGGGAAAAAAGGAAGGAAATTGCAGGGTATTCAGTTTGTTTTCCAGTCATTTTCTGCTTCAGTTCATTTTGTCCACAACAGCTCAAAGAACTTTAACAAAACAATTAGATAGAGTTACCGTAATGTATTTCTAGTCTTTTTAAAGCAGAAACGGCCTTTTTTTTTTCATTCTGCTCAGCTACAGCCACCCATTGTGGCTGCTAAGGGCACAGCTTCCAGCGGGATCCCTTTTGGACCACGTATAATATAATAGATGGATCATGATTTTGTGTCCACGGAAAAAATAGGAGGTGGGGGGGGGCTAATGCCTGGTGACAGTGTCAGCTGAGCAGAGCCAGTCCCTGCCAGCTGACACCAGGCAGAGTCACGAGCGCTGGCTGCCTTTGAAAACCAGGTCACTGTTGTTGAGGTGCCTTGTCACACGCTGGCACTGCTGAGTCACTCTGCACTCGGACCTTGAACCCTGCTGACTCATGCTGGCAAAATGACTCCATCAGCTCTCCTCCAGACACGATGTGCAGTCTTATCAGAAGACAACAGATGAAGATTGAGATGTACATGCAGTTAACTTGCACTTGAATTCCCAATATATCTTCCATTTAAAAAAAAAACAACACCACAAGAACAACAAACCAACCAACCAACCAAAAAAACCCCAAATCAGATCCAAAGAAACATGGAGGAGGCTGAGAGGAGACCTCATTGCTCTCTACACCTACCTAAAAGGAGGTTGTAGCGAGGCTGGTGTTGGTCTCTTCTCCCAAGTAACTAATGACAGGACAAGAGGTAATGGCCTCAAGTTGCACCAGGGGAGGTTTCAGTTGGATATCAGGAAGAAATTCTTTACTGAAAAAGTGGTCAGGCAGTGGAACAGGCTGCCCAGGGCAGTGGTGGAGTCACCATCCCTGGAGGTGTTCAACACAGGAGTTGATGTAGCATTCAGGACATGGTCTAGTGGTCAGGGAGATGTTGAGATAAAGCTTGGACTTGATCCTAGAGGTCTTTTCCAACCTAAATGATACTATGGCTGAGGCTGGATTTTGGCCCTTCGTCTTTGCCCCATGACCTGCAGACTCAGCCATGGATCAAGCTGCAAGAGCAGGACACAGTGGTCAGAGAGATGGTTTGTATATAAATACTGGAGCCGTTGCTGTCAAAACCGAACGCTGTATTTTAACAGCATTTCCCCATTGATTTAAAACCACTGAAGGAGTTCAAAGGTGCAGAGGTCCCAGCAGACCCAGGTCTGTAAGCTGCTTTTAGGGGCTGTTTGTCTCGCTGTGATCCTATCATGTAAACTTGGGTAACCTGTAAAATAACCCTGCTCGCTGAAGTTGGTTAAGGAGCAACGAAGCATTAAAGGCCTTGAACTTTGAAGCTGTTGCTCCCTGAGGTGTGGCTTGAATGGCTGAGGAGCTTTTTGAGCCTCCAAACTTGTTTACATCAAAGAAGATACGTTTGGATCATCTAGTTTGTTTTCAGACACAAATCTGGGAATGATTTTTGTCAGAATTCTCTATTTTAGCCAATCCCCTTTCCAAAGTGGATTAGACATCTCAAAACATGTCTTTTTTTCCCTCCTATTAACGTTTCATTGTGAACTTACTTTGAACGGTCTTGAAAATAATACGTTGCTCAGCACAAGAGGATTTTTTTTTTCGATCCGAGAAATCGTAAATCTTGTCTGATACAAAACTGACGTCAATATTTAATTCTGAAGGGCAATAAATCCTCGCTGTAAGAGGAGGGCAGGCAGTGATAGGTGTTCCATATGCAGAATACTAAATCCTGACCCTGCAGAAGTCAGTCAAGATTCTCCTCGCCATGATGGGGATCAGGATTTAGGCCTGCATTTCTTTCTATGAAGTAATTGTTAATCTCTTCTTCGTGCCCAGCATCATCAAGAATCTTAATATTTTATTTTTTTGACTCAAAATGTGTCAGAAGGGGACCCAAAGCTGGAAGCATGAAAGGGGCAAAGTCTTCTGCTGACTGGAGGCTGAGGAAGCGTCATCACTGACTCCGGGATCGTTAGCGCGGTAGCAAAGCTCGGCACTGTTGACTACCCAGTATGTAAATCTGGAGACTTCCTGAATCATCACATTTCCTTCCAGCTCATCAGCAGCAGGAACTTTCCTCACATATGTAACAAGTTAATTAAATTGCAATGGAGTGCTGAACACAAACGATAAGTAATTTATGTATCTCTCCCTGTGTGTTTAGAGGCTGGATGAGATTCATAACGCCAGTAGCAACGATATTGCTGAGGCTAAACGAGCTGAGTACAGGGAGGACATACTTCAGCTGTCAGAAGCACTCATGACCTTGGAAATGCTGATAGCTGACCAGCTGGAGGTAAGGTCACGCACATACCCGTGAGACCTCACATCCCGAACGCAGAGGGTCATTTTTCTGGTGCTGCACCCCTCTATTTAGCAGCCCATTGCACAAAGGCGGCAGCATCCATCTCCCAGTCAGGCTGGTTTGTCTCCAGCTTCTTCTTTCTCTGCTTGGAGTTGATCTGGGTGGGATCAAGCCCTGGACATTGATCCATTGCACCAGGTTTTGGTTTCTCCGAGCAGAGCGCAGAGTGTCCTTCACATCTATCCAAGCCGATTTCCTAGATTTTAGAGAAAGGGACTTGAGGTGAGTCAGTCATTTTTTTAGGTCTCTGCACAGCATGGGGTAGGCATTTGGGATTCTGAAGGTGTAACTCTTTGAAGCTGATCTTTCCTATGAATAAGATTACACACACCCCTGCTCAGCTCACTGCCTTCGCTTGTGTAAGAGCTGCCTTTTTTCTCTCCCCAGACTTTTCCTCAAAAACTAGGGCAGGGCTGCTAATGTATATCTTCATTTATTAAAAAAAAAAAAAAAAAGAGAAGTAATCCGTTTAAAAATTAGCAGGCAGGAGCTGCGGCCTGTGTGCAAGCAGCTGCAGCAGTTTACTCTGGTGGATGCGCACAACAGAAAGCGGCGGCTCCAGGATTCCTCACCGCATCAGGATTGTGCCTTTCAGTGTTTTCTGGTTTACGTGTCCTCACGTAGCTGCCGCCACTGCTGGAACGAGCAGAAGCATTTCTCCCTGGGTGAAATGCAGCTGTTCTCTCTTTGGGTGGCTGTGTTGGAGCTGTTGTATCAAGACATCTGAGCCCAACACTTCATGGATTCTCCAGCAGCCATTTTTCAGAGAGGTAACAGGCAGCAGCAATTTTCATTTCTGAGGATTAACCCAAAAGCTGCAGTAAGCCCAGGGGTTGGTTATGCTTCCAACAAGAGGTTTTCTTGGTGCCTACAAGGAGCTGCAGTTTGGCAGCACATGAGAATACAGCGCTCCCCATCCGTAACTTCGGTGTGGGTAAAAAGCTCTTGCTCCAGATACTGGGTGAAGGTATCGTTCAGTCAACTGGTTCTGATTTTCTGTCCCTGAAGGAGGAATGAAAATCTTGCAGCACTTTCAAAACACTTTAAATGCTCAAGGCAGTGCAGTTTCTGGCTGTGCTAATGACAGCAGTGAGGCCAAATTACAATCAGTTGTAGATTGTGCCTAGACTCCCTGACTCCCTTTCATGTTTATGCAAGCTTTCATTGTAATATTTCCTCTTTTTCCCCTCTGTTAAGGAATTGGCAGAGGACTTTAAAAGGAACGTTGCTGTCATAGCGTCAACATTCATTGAAAACGTTCAAGGGATATATCCTTTCAACAGTGTGTCGGCCTGGACATCCCAGTGATGTATGTATATCTCACTTCTGAATCCAGAAATGAGCCATCAGTATAGAATTAGATATTAGTGTGAGATTAAGAGCAGAAAGGGTATGTCCTGGCATCACAGCAGCTTCTGGCAGCAGCCAGGCTCTTTTCTGCAGCAGCCCCTGTGTGGACACTCAGTCTCTAGTTACAGGAGATCATTTAATCTCTGTGAGTGGTGGGCTCAGCTTTTTCCTTAACCATCTACTGTACGATGACCCAGTGCCGGGATCTGGAAAACTGTCACCATGAAAAGCTGTTGGAGATCTCCATCACCACCCTGGAGAAATCAGCCAAGAATGAGCTTGATGAGGATTTGCCAGATGATGTTCGAATGGTGAGGGCACCAAAAGATTCATCTCTGTCGGGGAGGCGGCAAGGAGAGGAGGCCACGGCCTCTCCTCAAAAGGGACAGGCTTTCCAGGAGGTCAATACAGTTAAAAACCATGGCTAAACCAGAGTATAACCTCCTCCCAAGAGGTCCCAGCCGCTTGGCTGAACTGTAGTGCCACCAGACATCTCTGCCGACTAGGACAGAGGACAACTGCACTGCAGATTTCCCCAGCTGCCAGGGCTGGTGGCAGCAGCCCAGGAGAGGTGCTGAGGAAACCTCACTCTTGCCTCCAGCACAACTCTCTTCTCTGGCTGGTGTCCAGGCAGCGCCAGGCCAGCAGGCACTTGGGCAGCATCTCTGCTGCACTTGCAGCTGGTTTTGCTCTGATGCTCCCTGCTCCCCTGGGAGAATCCCAGCACCGCTCTGACTTCCTTGCACCAGGGCTTGGTTTGCTCAGTGATTTCAAAAGCCCTTCCTGGAGCTCCCTAGCCCATGAGCTGCTCTGGAGGCAGGACATGACATTTCAGAGTCTTCTGCCATGCCCTCAGTCTTGCTGTGATAGCAGAGACCCCAGGAGCCTCTCAGAAAGCACCAAGATCGCTGCACCGCTCCAGTCGGCAACGCCGCTGCCCTTTTTCCCTCCGTTATTCCTTCATTTAGTGGCTTAAATGACTCGAGTTTTGCATTCGCTGTGGTTTTGCTCTGGCCAGATTATCCCTGCCCCGCCATTACTCGAGGTAATCGAGAGCTGACAGACACAAAACAGACCCCGCGGCCCCCGGGGGAGCTCCCTGCTTTATGGCCTGTGCAGATGGCTGCAGTCACGCACGGCCGCTGCGCGCCCATTTCTCCTCGCTGCCGTCCCCGTCCACGGAGCAGCGAGCTTCATTTGTTCGACAGCTGCACTTGGCTGCAAGGAAGAGAGGCAACGGTTTAGTGAAGCCACCCTCTATTCAGAGCCATGGGGGAAGTCACTGCTTGGATTAGATGCTGGCACTCTCCAAAAAAATGAGGATTTACAGCCAGGGCCACCAGTTCAAGAGACCCTTCCAAGTGTGATTTTCCACTTCCCGCAGCTGCTGGAGCTTTCGCAGCCGTTGTTCAAGCCCAGCTGCCCACGGGGCTGCCACGGGCTGTGAGACAGCTCTGCCCGCAGCACAGCACTCACAGAACCATGGACTGCTGTGGGTGGGAAGGGACCTTGAAAGCTTCTCTAGTCCAACCCCCTGCAGGGAGCAGGGACATCTGCAACTAGAGCAGGTTGCTCAGAGCCCCGGCCAACCTCACCTGCAATGGTGCCAGGGATGGGGCAGCCACCACCTCTCTGGGCAACCTGGGCCAGGCTCTTACCTCCCTTAGCATCAAAAATGTCTTCTCTCTCTCTAGTCTCAATCTCCCTCTTTTAGTTTAAAACCATCACCCCTTGTCCTGTCCCAACAGGCCCTGCTCAGAAGTCTGTCCCCATCTTCCTGAGAGGCCCCTTTAAGTCCTGAAAGGCCCCAACGTCTCCCTGGAGCCTTCTCTTCTCCAGGCTGAACAAGCCCAACTCTCCCAGCCTGGCCTCCCAGCAGAGGGCTTCCACCCTCCCATGTCTCTGCTGTGCTGAGGACTCCAGAGCAGTGGACACTTGGCAGCAGGCTCCAATGGGCGAAGCTGAGGCTGCTGCCTCAGTTTCCCTGCCTGTACGAAGGATCATGCTCCATCACGCCATAGCGAGGCCCAGACACATCTTTGGGAAGGTTAAAGCTGGATTCCTCCAGCTCACTAGGGCTTTGTCCATCCAAACCAGAGGGCTGATTTTCTTCCCCGAGCGCTGCAGTGACTGTGCCACTCATTGAGAGCTCTACTGCTTTTGCTGCGCGCCCACCCCTGCTCCCCTCACCTGGTCACGTTACCTCCTAGCTTCTCCTGGACAAAACCGCCATTGTCAATGCACTCAACACATCTCATGGCATCCGCCTGCTGAAGATCAATAAGCGAGAGAGTGACATCCTCTGCAACACCTACCGCTGGCAGGCTTCTGTGACAGAGAAGGTAAGAGACCCTCATGTTCAGAGGGATGGGGCAGACAGGTGTGGCCCATGCGGTGAGGACACTGCTAGGAAAGGTGCTTTGCTGGAGCCCTCTGTGGTCCAGGGACACTGGCAAGGGGTCTTCTTTGCTGTGAGGGTGCCCGAGCCTGGCCCAGGCTGCCCAGAGAGGTTGTGGAGTCTCCTCCGCAGAGATTCCAAATCCATCTGGACACGATCCTGGGCCCCAAGCTCTGGGTGAGCTGCTGGAGCAGGGGGGTTGGATGAGATGATCTCCACAGGCCTCTTCCAACCCCCACCAGTCTGTGGTTCTGTGAAGGGACCCTGACAAACCTGTGGATTCACTGCTTGGTTTCCATCACTTCAGGCTTTCCAAAACGAGATTGACAGAAACCGTGGCCGTGTCAGAGAGATTGTTCAGTACATCGACAATCTCCAGGAGGAGCTGGATAACATGGAGATCCCGGAGACAATGCAGTAGGTCTGCTGTGGGCTGGGCAGCTGCCTTAGCTGAGGACACACCAGACAGCTCCTAGCAGGGCCGGCTGCCTCTCCATGTCTGGGCTGCCTGGGACATTTCAGGCCAAGGACATACTTCTGCCATCCCACCATAAACTGCAAATAAAAGATCCTTCTTGACCCTGGAAAAGCACATGAAGCTCTGTCTCTTGCATCACGTGGCACTACGCCTGCACAGACAGAGCTCAGACGCGGTCACAAGGGGTTATGGATCAGCTCTGAGCTGATTGAACCAAATCATCGTAGCATCTCATGCCTGAAAGCTTCGGTACCTGCGATCAGGAAGCTGTGAGCCACAGGCGCGCGGCAGCAGCCTGGGAGAGGAGCTCTCTCCATCAAACCACCCCCAGGATAACAGCAGGTTTCCAGCTCAGCAAGCACAAGGCTGGCAGGAGCTCTGCGTGCCTGGGAGCCTTGTCTTCTCACTGCCTCTCGCAAAAGCAGCTTTCTGCAGCGTGAACAGAGCAGCCCCCAGCTAGCAGGAAGGGAAATCAATGGTTCCACAGCTCACACACCGCCGCTCGCAACAGCCAAGCGAGGAGTCATTAATTCCCCTCCTTGCTCGGTGACAGCCGCCGCTACGCTCACTCGTGGGCAGCTTCTGAGGAACGATGCTGGCTGGGGTGGTTCTGCTCGAGGCAAGCAGCAAGGAGAAAGGTGGGAAGGTTAAATGAGAGGGCGGCTGCGTACGCTCTATGGGGAGAGCAGGCCTCTCCCAAAGCCCCGTGGGGGGTGCTGCCCATCACACACAGATTTGGCTCGGTTTACCCTGTGCTTTTGAAGATGGCAGGCTCCCCAGTGCCCCCGTTTTGTGCTGGGACTACAGCTGGCTCCCCGCTACTCCTACATGTCCTTACAGGGCACCGAGCACGGAGAGGCTCACGCAGCGACACAGAGGGAGCAGATCTGTTCGGTAGACAGTGCCTGTTCTGCTCTGCTCCGTGGTTTTTTTCCTGCCTGCAGCCATCCCGGCACCTGCCCGGAGCCTGGCAGCTCAGGACCTACACCACAGCTTGGTGATTAAAACCAAGAAACACTCCGCAGCGTTGGCTCTCGGTATCTAGCAGGGGCGTGCCTTTAATCAAACAGGGAGACCCTGGTGTTACACACAGGCACGCGGAGGGATGAAGAACAGATGCAATGGAGTCTGTTTTCAGATTTCCATAACAAGTGTGTGTCAGGAGCTGGCAGCCATGCAGACGTGTGGCATATGCCGGCTATGTCTGTGCCGCGCCCTGCCCAGGAAGCTGCTTCTTTCATGGGAGCTCCTCCGACGCGTTACAGACACCGGTAACGGACAGAGCTGCCAGCTTGGGGATGCAGAGGAGGCTCACCTTGACCTTGCCTCCTTGTGGGCTCCAAGCTGCTGGCGCTGCACTGCGGCAGCCGGTCCAAGCGAGGAGCTGCCCGCAAAAGTCGCGGCTCCTCAGCACAAGGCTGATCCCAGGAAAGCCGTGGGGACAGGAGGCTGGTGACCGTCCCCACAGGGTCACGCCAGCAGTTCACAGCCAGGCACTTCTGTCCCGCGCCCAGCCCAGCAGCATCAGTCCTGCAACAGTTTGTGTTTGACAGTCGAGCTCTCCGAACAGAGGTGAACGAAGAGCGTTCCTGCTGCCGCACGAGCTCGCAGCTCGCACAGGTCGTAGTCGTGGGCCCACTCCACATTGCCCCACCGCTGAATCTGGAGGAGAGTAGGAACGTGAGTCACTTCAGCACTGGGTTATACCTAGAGCTGCTCAGCAACTCTCAGCCTCCCAGTTCCACGTTGGTGAAGCAGGTAACCCCCCAGGGAGCTGTGCTGATTGCTGACTGCTGGGGCAGGGAGATCTCCAGATGGGTTTGGTGGAAGGACCTGCTCCATCTGTACCAGGGTCTGAGGGAAAGCGCCTTAAAAGGAGGAGGGAAAGATTCCCATCGATTCCTGTTAACTTCAGCTACTTTAGGGTTATGGAGAGCTTCATGCCAGGCCAGTTTCCAGCAAGCAAGTTATTAGCTTGGTGTCTACCAAGGCCTCCAGGCTGGATAAGCCACAGCAGGAGAAACCAGCCACGACTTTGCACTTCAGATTAGAGAGGGAGAAAAGCAGCCATCTGGGCTCTGCAAAGAGAAACTGGCAGTCCCAGGAGCACTCTGGGCTGTTGCGCCCATGGCGTTGCTCTACAGCAGCACACTCCAGACTCTCTCAGTCGGGGGGACTGGTGGAGCGGAACTTCTCCTGCAATAGCAGGCGCTTCCCTTGCCAGTTATTTGTGGCGGGAGATGCATTTGTCATGCTGAGATTATTGCTATTTGAATTATGGGGCTGTTTTGTAACATAATTTACCTGGTATTCTTCCTCCAGGCGAGACAGAAGCACGGCTTTCTCCACTGTAATGTGCCTGTCAATCAGGCCCATGGACAGAATCAGCGATTTCAGCTGGGTGATTACATATTCTATACCTGGAAGGGAATAACCCAAAACAAACAAGATTCATAGTTGTTTTCTGCAGCGTTACAGCAGCGTCTTCACACGCTCTGAAGAGACAGCCAGGACGTGGGACCTCCTCGGGGAGGTCCCAGCGATCCTCCCCCGCTTGGATCTGGGCACTTCAGCATCAGTGTGCACTTCTCAGCAGACACGAAGCTCCGTGCTGGCCGCTCCCACCACAGTGACAAAGGCTACGCCTTGGAAACCACCTCCGTTTTATTCTGCCACAAACCTTCCCTGTGCAGAGGGAAGAAACACCCACCCAGGCCTGGGGATTCTGGAGCTCAGCTACAAGTACAGGGAGAGATGGACTCATATATGCTTTGGTGCTGAAAGAGCCGTCCACATAGAATCACAGCCTGGTTTGGGTGGGAAGGGACCTTTCAAGCTCATCGAGTCCAAACCCCCTGCAGGGAGCAGGGACATCTGCAAGTAGAGCAGGTTGCTCAGAGCCCCGGCCAACCTCAACACCCCAATTATCGCAGCAGGAGAGGAAAAATACTTCAGTGGCTCTTCTCTGCCATGGAGAGGAACCGCCTCCTCCCCAGCGGAGCCAGAGCAGAAGGCTCCCCGGCGTGGCCTCTCTCACCTTGCAGGGCCCACATGTTGTAGGATGCCAGATGGCTGATGAAAGTCTCCTTGGTGCTGGCGGGGATGTTTGGCCCCAGGATGCTGGTTGAGGAGCCAATTGTCACGTTGTACCTAGAATGATCGCCCAGCCCCTTCAGAAAAGCACAAGGCTCATGATCTTGTGGCTTTAACAGTCACAAGCCCCAGAGCTCCTGGCCTCAGCAAACAGAAACATCTCTGATCTTTTACCTTTGCTCGGCCCAGGCGACAATAGGATCCCATTCGTTCTTCTGCAGCTCTGCCAAGGCGGCCGGCTCCTCCACACGATAGCTGGGACATTGCAGAACAGAACCATGCGGGATGTTCACCCCCAGGCTGCCAGACTGCTGGGGCACTGCTCTGGGAAGGAAGCTGCCCCCCACCAGACCACAGCAAGGGCCCACTGTCCACCCAGGCAGCAACAGCAGTGGCTGGGCACAATCCTCCCACTCTTAGAATCACAGAATCATAGGACTGGCCTAAACCAATTCAAATCTTCAAGCCAAAACCAGGACAGCCCTGCCATGGCTTACAGCAGACATTTTCCCTCACTTCCCTCTTGCAACCACCTTTCCAAAAACCACAGTGGAGCCCCCGTCTCGTACCAGATAGTGTCAGTGTCCAGAAACTTCACGGCCGCTCGGATCAGCTGCATTTTGTTTCGTTGCGTGGGGTTGTCCAGCGCCGTGTTGCAGAGCGTGGTCTGTGGGATAAAGGCCATTTAAAGCGCTGTTATTTGGGGCTTGGGGAAGAAGCAGAGGAATCTGTGGCAGACAGAGAACCAAGGGGTGCAGCTAAAGGGGGGTGCAGAGTCAGCACATGGTTGGCAGAAGGGGCCTGTCAGAAAGATGAGGACAGACTTGTGAGCAGGGCCTGTTGGGACAGGACAAGGGGGGATGGTTTGAAACGAAAAGAGGGAGATTGAGACTAGGGAGAAGGAAGAAATTGTTGATGCTGAGGGTGGTGAGAGCCTGGCCCAGGTTGCCCAGAGAGGTGGTCGCTGCCCCATCCCTGGCACCATTGCAGGTGAGGTTGGCCGGGGCTCTGAGCAACCTGCTCGAGTTGCAGATGTCCCTGCTCCCTGCAGGGGGGTTGGACTCGATGACCTTTAGAGGTCCCTTCCCACCCAAACCAGTCTCTGATTCTATGGTAACAGCAATCTTCTTACTGGCTTCAGAAGTCTTCAGAGCAGACCCATCAAGCACCAGGGAAGAGGGCTCATGGGCTGCTCCAGCCCTCATTGTTTCCTCCTGCCCCTCGCCATCCCCAATAACACTGTCCAGCCCCTTCTCACATCCCCCCCAGCGATTCCTGCCAGATTCCTGCCAGACAGTCACTCAGCCTGTATTGAACCACCCTCGCAACTTCAAGGTTCCCCAAGAGCCCAGCCAAAGTCTCCACCTCTTGTCCCTGCTTCCACAGGCATTGGGACAACCTGCTCTCTCCATGTTCTGCGTTTGGAGACCATTCTCATGTCGACACGTTTAGACCAAGCCATGCCAATTCTACTCCAAGTACTCGGGAGAGCTGGGGGAGGCAGGAGGCAGAAGGAAGCATTCTCAGAAGATGCCTCCATCTCATGCACCCCAGCACAAGGCTTACACCCCAATGAGGTTCTCAGCCCTTGCTCTGGAATCCATTCTGCCAGCTGGCAAAGCCCTCAACCGTGGCCCAGCAAACCCATCTTTAGCCCCCATCATTTTGATTCCCCATCTTTAAACCCGACTCCCCTGACCCGACTGCTCCCCGCACAGCGCGCTCTGCCCTGACGAGCTCTCAGGGTCCCAACCTGCCGCGCTCACCAGGTGCATAGTGTAGAACTTGATGGTGTCTTTCTGGGACTCCCACTCTGTCGCCACTGCGATGGCCAAAGCCTCGCTGGGGACAGTGAAGAGCTTGGCCTGGGGCGTTTTCAGCTTTCGGTGGTCCAGGTTTATTTCAAAGCCTCCTGGGGAATCAGAGTAGAAATCCTGGGGAATCAAAGAGGAGCAGGCACTAAGGAACAACAGACAACCCCACAGCAGGAGCAGATTCAGAGCCGGAGCCGATGGGAATACAGGACCAGGGATACTCAAGTTTCCCACCACCGCTTTGACAATTTTTACCCCCAAACAGTCTTGGAAGCTGTTTCCCACCACACAGCTCCGCTATAGATGAGGAGAGGGCAGAGCAAGCTGGTGACAAACAACCCGCTCCATGGCCTGCGTTGTGGCTGTGCCGTGCTCTCGCTGAAGCTGTGGTGGGTGATAACGTCCCTCCCGGGGACCAGCCCCTGCAGCCCTACTCACCTTCTCCTTGCGAGATGCTCACGTTCTGGTAAAACCGCTTCCTCTCTGGGGGCAGAAACAGAACCATTCAGAGGGCAGTTAGAGGAGGTTCAGGCCCTTCCCCTGCTCCCCATCACAGCCCAGAATTGAGCCCTCGGTGCTGCTGAGGTGGCCTGGCCGCAAAAATCCCCAGCTTCCAGGCACTGCACCGTTTCAGCAAGCTCCACTCAACTGGGAAAGTGCTATGAAACTGGTGCAATCCACAAGGCTGACGTGCACAACGGCAAGTGAACGGGATCAGCTTCGCTTCTGCCAGGCTGGGCTCTCAGCTCCCTTTGAACTGGCCTGCACTGAGTTTCCAGAGCCTGGCAGAGCTGGTTTCCAAAGCAGGCTTGTCCCAGCTCTCCTGGAGTTTCGCTTTGGGCTCAAGCTTTTAAGATTATCCACCATGACCGCCCAGCTGGTAACAGCTGGATGGTGTGGGGAACACTTGGCACACACTGCAACATGCCACTGAGTCACCTGGGGAGGAACCACCTCCCACCTCCAGCCCACACATCCCTGCTCCACCAGCAAGGTGAGCCTCAGGGAACTGCAGGTCTCTGTTTTCGGAGCAGCCTCTTTTCCTTCCAGCATTGCTTCACGCACTCCCAATGCCTGAAAACCGGTGTTGCAAAGGCTCTTATCACTCACAGAAGGCAGGAAGAATCTGCAAGCCGTTCCCCTGATGACAGCAAGCAGATTATAAATCCCCAATCCATCAATCTACCTTATGAAGGCCAGGCTACAGACCTGTTATTCCAGACTGAAAAAAACACAAATTCTTGCTGAGGAAATGGAGCAGGATATGCTCAGGCTCAGGGACCTGCAAGCTTCAGGGCCTCAGAAAACACCACACTGTTAAGTCACAGTTCTGAAAAGATGAATGTGTGTGGAGGCGCCCAGAGTCACAGCAGTGGGCTCCAGACACCCCGTGCTGAGTCACTGCGACTCTGCAGCCTCACCTCAGACAGAATGAGACTAATTTTACTGCCCTCAAGCCTACATGTTTTCAGTAAAACTTGTGGAGGGGCTGCATGGCCCCAAATATACCTGAACCACCCTGGCTGGGTCCCATCACCCCCAGATCCCTAAAAAAACCATCAAAACACAAAAGCAAACCGGTGCACTGAAGACGTGGCCGTGCTGCCTGCGAGCCCCCAACTCCCAACGCTCCTGAAGCCAGAAGAAGGGCGCAGGGGGAGACCCAGCACTTGCCCGGGGTGACCTTGAGGAGCGTCACCGGGGAAGGGGAGGTCTCACCGAAAGAGTGTCCCACCGGGGAAGGAGGGGGAGCGGGTCCCAGCGGGATCAGCCCCACCAGGCCAGGGAAGGATCCCCCTCCCCAAAGGGGGCTGGAGAGGCCCCAACGCTCCCTCACCTGCCGGTGGGGCGTAGGCCCGGCCCCCACCCGGCCCCACCGGGCCGCTCCCGGCAGCAGCGGGAAGCGGTCGGGGCAG
>VZZY01002323.1:25297-36030 GCA_013400335.1 Eurystomus gularis
TGCGGAGCGAGCGGTGCCGCGCTGGCGGGGCGGCGACGGCGGGTTCGGCCTCTTCGCCGCCCTCTGGGGCGGCCGCCAGCAGCCTGGTACCGCCGCCTCCCATCAACACGGCTCAGCCCGGCGTGGCCACCTCGCTGCTTTACAGCGGCGCCAAGTTCCGCGGGCAGCAGCGCAGCAAGGGCAATGCCTACGAGGTGGAGGTCGTCATGCAGGTGAGGGGCCCGACGCCGGCCCTCTTTCCCCCTCCCCCGCCCTGAAACCGGGCCCGGCCTGGCGCGGTGGGGTCCCGCCGGTCGTCTCAGGCCGCGGGTGGTCGTTACCGGCCCGCCGATCCTCCCAAGTCGCCGTTGCGGTCTCTCCGGTCTCCCCTCCGGCCGCGGTGGCCGTTCCCTCCCTGTCGGTCCTCTCAGGCCGCGGTTCCCTCTTCTCCTTATTCCCTCCTGGCCTCCATAGCTGCAGTCGTCACGTTTCCCGTCCCCTCAGGCCTAGCCGCCTTTTCTTCTCCCGCGGTCCCCCAGCCGCCCTCCTCCCTGCCCTCGCTGATTTCAGGCCCCCGTTGTTTCCCTGTCCTAGGTCTCTGTTAGCCCTCCCCCAGTTCTCTCAGACCTTGTGTGTCCCATCCCGAGCCCCAGTGAGGCCTGTGGCTGAGGAGGTGGGAGGACCCTTTCCCTTAGTTCCAGCCTCCCTGTTCCCCTCAGCCTCAGTGAGGTGAGACCAGGCTGGCAGAGGCCTGAGGAGGACCCTTCCCCTCAGGCCTGCATTGTCCAGTGGTTCCATCAAGCCTGGTAACAGCTGAGTCTCTGGAAAGAGCTTTGTCACTACTCATGCTCTCCCTTCCTTTCAGGATCAGGGGAAAAGTCCCTGTCCTATTTCTAGCCCTAGGAAAGACCACTTTCTCTCAGGGCTACCTCCTTGCTTCCTTCCCCTCACACCCTGAGAAGGGTCCACTGTACTCAAGCCTTCTTCTCCCACCTCTTTGCACTATTGCACTATTTCCTTTGGGCCTGGCAAGGTTTGTAACCTGGCTTCCCTCCCCAGTTCCCTTCAGGCTCTGGAATAGCCATGCAGAAGGGTAAGATCCTGCCTTAGAGCGGGTGTTGTCCCAGGAAGTCCCTATTAGTGGGACAGCCTGTATTTCAGGCTCAGCTGGAAGTCAGCAGGGATCCAGGTCCCAGTCCCTGGCAGGCAGAGCATGGCCTGGCTGGACCTGGGACCCAGGTGCCCCATCTCTGGGGTGTTGGAGGCTCCCCCACGCTGAGCAGGGAGCCTGAGGCAAAGTGTGATGGTTTATCTGCTGCAGGAATGCAGCCAGACAGCTGTAGTGCCCAGCTATGCCAGGGATCGGGATGCTGGCTCATGTGGCTTTCCCATTCCTCCCTGCAGTCCTTGTCACCCTGTGTGCTTTATTTTTAGTCTTGGGGATTGGCACGATGGCTTTGGGCAGAGCTGGCGAGGTGTGGAGTCATTAGTATGTGGTTCAAGCCAGACGTCTGAGACATGCTTTCCTTGAGAGCACCCTGCGAGTCACAGCTTTGTTCCTAGTTTGGTGGCACGGGATCTAGGGGACTATGGTTGAGCATGTAGCGCGGGCTGTGATGAAATTTGATGCTTGTGGAGCAGCGTCAGGGCCCTGGGGTCAGCAGCTGGGGTAGCATTTGAACCCGACCATCTGTTTTCTGGAAGGGTTTGCTGTGGTGGGGACATCCCATGGCTGCTCAGCTTCACTGCACGCTGCCTTCTCGCAGGGACTGGCTGCGGCTTTGTGCTAAAAATGCTGCTGTTTTGTGCGTGTCAGCTGAGAAGAGGTGGCTGCCTGCTCTCCCTGCGCCGAGCGCACAGAAACGTTGCTTTGCTTTGATCGCAGGTGGGGAAGATCCATCTTCTCGCAGTTGATGTTTGCGCTTCCCCAAATAACTCGCTTCTGGCTTTGAAAACCCATCTGGAGATGTCAAGGAAAAAGCTTGGAAAATCCATTGGTTTTAAAGATGCTTGGAACAGACACAGCCCCCTGCGTAGCTCCTGCACAGCAGCAGCAAGATCGTAGAATCATAGAATCATTTACATTGGAAAAGACCTCTAAGATCATCGAGTCCAACCATTCCCCCAGCCCTGCCAGGTCACCACTAACCCATGGCCCTCAGCACCACATCTCCACGGCTTGGAAACCCCTCCAGGGATGAGGACTCCACCACTGTCCTGGGCAGCCTGGGCCAGCCCTTCACAACCCTTGCTGGGAAAACATTTTTCCTCGTGTCCAACATAAACCTCCCCTGGCACAACTTGAGGGTGTTTCCTTGTGTCCTATTGCTTGTCACTTGGGAGGAGAGACCAACCTCCACCTTCCTCCAGCCTCCCTTCAGGGATTTGTTGAGAGCCAGAAGGTCTCCCCTGAGCCTCCTTTTCTCCAGGCTCAACACCCCCAGGTCCCTCAGCTGCTCCTCACCAGATATGTGCTCTAGACCCTTCCCCAGCTTCGTTGCCCTTCTCTGGCCACGCTCCAGCCCCTCCATATCCTTCTTGGAGTGGGGGGCTTGAAACTGACCCCAGGATTTGAGGTTGGGCCTCCCCAGTGCTGAGTCCATGGGGACAATCCCTGCCCCAGTCCTGCTGGCCACACCAGTGCTGATCCAAGCCAGGATGCTGGTTTCCTTCATGGCCACCTGGGTACACAGTGGCTCATCTTCAGGGAGCGTGTTAGAGAGGTGTGGGTCAGGCCTGTGAATTAGCAGATGACGAAGCTCAGGGCCGTGCTCTCTTCCTCTAGCCTGAATTATCTCCAGTAAATAGATGTTTTTTACTCTTCTCTCACCAGAATGCCAGTTTGCTGGCAGTGTTGACTGGGAAGTGTGGGAGTCAGGGTGTGGGTGGTTCTGCCACTGGTGCTCTTACTTGGAGAAAACTGAGTCTGCTTCCTTCGGGGTAGAGAAGGGGGATTTCCTTCCCATCGGAGACCTCCGGGCAGCGGCTGCTGCCTTGGTGTGACGGAGCTGGGAGCAGGCGGGGGGGCGTTGTCAGGCGTGGGATGTGGAGGCTGTCCGAGAAGAGCTGGGCACCTGTAAATGATCTTTCCGAGTTGTTTCCAGCCGTGAGGAAGGGCTGCCTGTGTGAGCGTAGGGCAGTATGCTGGACAGTCTGCACTGGCTGAAGCTGAAATCAGCCTTGATGGAGTTAGAAACTGCTTTGTATCAGCTGGGTGCCTTCATGCCTGTGCTTATGGTTGAACTTTGCACTTTCTTCTAGCATGTGGATATGGAAAACTCCTATCTCTGTGGATACTTGAAGATTAAAGGCCTTACAGAGGTGAGCATTAACTGCAAAACAACAAGAAAAGGTGCTGTGTAAAGGCTTTTCTTTTTCCTGGTGGGATGGGAGAAGCTGCCATCAGAAATAGGAAGTGGAGGGATTGAGCGTAGAGCAGATCTGACCACTAAGTACTTTAATAGCTGTAGTCTGTTGTTCTTGGCCTGTCGAGCAAGTGCGATGGGCCTCGATGGGAACCCTGAAAGGGGAGATCTTTTTGGCACCCCTTGAAGTCTGAGCAGAGCCACACCTGACCCTGCAGTCAGCTTTGTACGCTCTGATGTGTTGCTGAAAGACCATAAAGTAGGCCCTGAAGAGATCTTTCCATACTTCATCCCCTGCCCTGAGACTGCTTGTGGTGCCGGGACAGTGCAGACGGTCTCCCAGGGGGATGTTTCTTTTGGCTGCAGTGATTGCACGAGAGCGTGCAGAGACGCCTGCTCTGCCCTGCCCGCTTTCTCCTAAGCTGGTGCCAACGCAAAGCTGAAGAGGAGTCTTCTCCTCTGCAGTGGGGTGGCTTAATCCAGCCCTTGGCCTCTGTAGCAGCCACACGGCAGCTGCCGGGTATCCACCGGGGAGCGGTGCTGGCTGTCAGCGGTCACTTGTGATGGTCCAGCTGGGAGCTTCCCCACAGTGCAGCTCTGACACGGCTCCTGCGGGTTTCCTGAAGTGAATAGAGGCAGAGAGGGGCTGGAATAAGAGGGAGCACTGGCCTCGGATTGCATGGAGTTCTTCCTGCAGAGTGTGTGCACCTCTGTCTGCGTTTGAGCATCTGTCTCCAGGTGGTAAATCTTCTGACCTCTTGTTCATCTCTCCTAGGAGTATCCAACCCTCACCACTTTCTTTGAAGGTGAAATAATCAGTAAAAAGCACCCTTTCTTAACGCGCAAGTGGGATGCTGATGAAGATGTGGATCGTAAACACTGGGTAAATAAATCTGGGGGACAGATGTGGGGTCTGCAGTCACAGAATCCCAGCATGTTGGAAGGGACCTCTGGAGATCATCTCGTCCAACCCACCCTGGCAAAGCAGGTTCACCAAGGGCAGGCCACAGTCCTGGCTGAGCAGCCGGTCTGGAGGTGAGGTGCAGCGTGTGCCCATGCAAGTGCTGTCAGAAGGGCCTGGAAACCTCCTTTTGGGTGTCTTCCTCCTTGGGATCTTTGCAACTGGAGGTCCCTTCAGCAGGATGTGGTCCCTGAGAAGGGAGGGGGTGTCTTGCTTACCACTTGCCAGCCCTGGGGTTCAAGGGAGCAGGAACAATCCCCATCCCCTGACCCTGTAGAGGAACATGCTCCTTGTTTTGAGGGCTCATTGCAAAATGTAGTGGAGAGGGGAGAGGTGCCCCCTGGCATGGGCAGGGCTGTTGGTACCTGCGTCTCAGCCCCCTGCTCTCAGGGTAGGGCCCTGGATCTGGGCCGCAGCCACTGGCTGATTGCCTCCCCGCCTTCACCTTTGCTGTTGTTTGCCAGACTTTGATGTTTATCGTGTTTCTGTCCAAATATCTCCCTCTGGAAGCGCAGAAGCTTGTCCAGCCAGGCTAGATGTGGTTGTGGGTGTCTGGCAATCCTCTGTCCTTCCCCTGTGCTACCCCTGAGGTGTGCGTTGAGCCCCGCTCCAAGGGAAGAGCAGCCCCTTTGCTGAGGAGGTTCCTGTCCTGTAGCAATTTCTCCCCTTCTCAATAGCAGCTGGCACTAGTGAGCTCAACTCCTGGAATAAGCATCCCGGTTTCATTCTTTTCTCTTTTTTTCCAGGGGAAGTTCCAGGCTTTTTACCAGTATGCAAAAACATTTAACTCTGATGACTTTGATTATGAGGATCTGAAAAATGGGGACTATGTCTTCATGAGATGGAAGGTAAACTCTGCACGTCTCCTTCTCTGGGTGACTAACAGAGGCTTGTGGTGCCCAAAAGCTTTTTCAGCTACAATGGTTTAATGAAAGATCTCACCCTACCAACCTCGTATCCCGTGCTCGCAAATTCCAGCGTGACTCCTGTCTAGTCAGCTAATTGCGTCCTTCAGGGCTGCAGTCATGGCTGAAAACACAACAGGAAAATCTTGCTTGGTGGTGCTCCAGAGGATGAGAGAGATGGTGTCTCCAGTCCCTGTGAGGGGCCTGTGTGTTGGATAAACCTCTCTGTTCTTCACCCACACCGATTCCTCCCTCTTCACATGAGCCTTGTGCAGCTGCAAGGGGAGGAGATCATAGAATCAGAGACTGGTTTGGGTGGGAAGAGACCTTTAAAGATGATCTAGTCCAACCCCCTTGTACTGAGCAGGGACATCTGCAACTCGAGCAGGTTGCTCAGAGCCCCGGCCAACCTCACCTGCAATGGTGCCAGGGATGGGGCAGCGACCACCTCTCTGGGCAACCTGGGCCAGGCTCTCACCATCCTCGGCATCAACAATTTCTTCCTTCTCTCTAGTCTCAATCTCCCTCTTTTAGTTTCAAACCATCCCCCCTTGTCCTGTCCCAACAGGTCCTGCTGAAAAGTCTGTCCCCATCTTTCTCATAGTTGTACTTGACCAACGTTTTAAAATACGGCCTGTGTTTTGTGTGCAGGAACAGTTCCTAGTCCCAGATCACACTATCAAAGATATCAGCGGTGCTTCCTTTGCTGGTTTCTATTACATCTGCTTCCAGAAGTCAGCAGCATCTATAGAGGGCTATTACTACCATAGGAGTTCAGAATGGTAAGGAAGCTTCCTTCCTCCTGCAGGCTGAAGGGTGGCTCCTCAAGCCAAGCAGTGACTCCTCTTCTGCTTATCTGCAGCTTTGGGAGTGGCCAGGTGGTTCTTCTCAAGGCTGGGAAGGAGGTTCAGGCTGGCGGCTGGACCTTGGGGCTGAAGGGAGGGCGTGTGTGCCGTGCTTGGCCAGAGCAGGCCAGTGCAGCCCATTCATGTGGCATAAAGCTCTGCCCTTTTTGCCCATTGGGGATAATCAGGCTGGCAAGGTGGAGAAGGGGAGATACAAGGTCTGGAGATGTGCTGGTGCCCAGTGAAGCGATGCTCTGGTGCGTCTGTGAGGCATTCTGGGAAGCAGACACCAGCTGTGGGTCACTGAAAGGGTCCCTCCAGAAGCCTGGTCTCCAAATACTTGAGGGGCTTGGGCTGTTCCTGCCCTCCCATGGGGACAGGCGAGTGTAAGGCAGCCTGGCCTTGTATGCAGGGTCCTGCTCCCTCAATCTGTGCTTTGCTGAGTGGTTCAGGGTTTGAGCTTCTCCGTGCCTTGGCCAGAGGATGTCAGGAGGGGCCTTTAAGAAGGAGCTTGGTGTTTTTTTGGTGTTTTCTAACAGCTCAGCTGTTGCTTCCTTCAGGCAGAAATCTTGTTAGAGCAGTGCTTTGTAGCCCAAGGTCCTTGGGGTGTTCTGTAAGGCAAGGGAACAGTCAAAGTTAATCCATTGGTTTCTCGTTATAGCCACCATCTGACAAGCAGCAGTGGAAAGCTTTTTTCCTTCTGACAGCCTTGGATATTTGTCAGGCGCAGCACGTGAATCCGTAGGGTGGCTGGAAGCCCTCAGGGGGAGGGAAGGGACCTGGGAGGCTTTCAGACAAATCCCCTCGAGCTAAGCTTTGAAAGACCTGAGTGTAATTTGCAGGTGTAGCAAACACTGTTTGAACATGAAAGTTGTTGAACTTCAAAAGGTGTCCAGAGCCCACAGTCAGCCCACCGCAATCACAACCTGGCTGCAGATAGCTCAGAGGCACCGAGGTGGAAATGAGGAACAACGCAGAGTCCTCACGGGGTTTTGGCACTGGGGGTGAGCAAGTTTTGGGTGTCTGAACATCTCTGAGACTTCACCCTGAGACTGTGAAGGGGAAGAGAAGAGCTGGACACCATGATGTCCACTCTGCAGCCTGCCTAACAGGGGCTGCTAGTGCTTGGGGTAGGGGTGGGGGGTTCTGCTGCTCTGTGTAATCCTCTCATCCATCTTTTCCCTCTCTCCCAGGTATCAGTCATTGAATTTAACTCACGTTCCTGAGCACAGCGCTCCTATCTACGAATTCCGATGACAAGCTGTCCAGAACTGATACCGCACGGAAGCAAACCGGGCAGGAGAGCATGGCCTGCCAGGAGAACTGTGTCCCTGTCGGAGCACGGGAATGCACGCTTCTCTCCTGCCCCTCGGACTCGCGTGAGAGAGCCTGAATGTTAAACCCACCCAGCCCAAGGAGCGTGGCTGCTGGAGCTTGATTCTCCCTCCTGTCGAGTGGCGATTTGATCTTTAATCTGGTTTTAAGCTACCTTTAAATGCACTTTTCTTGTTGCACAGCTAGTTTCTCTATCACCGAAGTTCCTCCCGGCTCTCCTCTGGAAGCTGTTTCTCAGTAGCTGGCATCAGTGGTTTTGTTCTCTAAGTAATAAGAAAATATAAGCTCGGTGCTTATATTTTCATTGTTACAGCCTGATATGGGTTGAAATCGCCAGGACTCGGGTTCGTTGCCAGCTCTGCTCCCAGAGCCGGGTCCCGCGTGTGAGGCTTCAGCTGCACAGTCTGTTGGGGGAGTGTTGGCTGGGACGGATGAGGCTCGAACGAGTCTTTGCTTCGCCCTGGCTAACGAGGTTAGCCGGAGCTGCAGATCTTGCAGGAACACCGGCCCTTTGGAGCTGGGAGCTTTTCCAGCGTCTGGATATGCCGCTGGGAATTAATTTGATGTACGGACTTCCAGGCTCTCAGTAAAGTGGATCTGAACTCTGCTTATAGGTGTATATTTGCTTTTTACTTAAGTTAAGGGTAAAAAAAAAAAAAAAANAAAAGAAAAAAAAAAAAAAAAAAAAAAAAAAAAAAAAAAAAAAAAAAAAAAAGGAAAAAAGAGGAAAAAAAAAAAAAGACTTTTATTAAAAAAAAAAAATATATCTATTTTTATGGTTCCTTTTCCAAAGGACCCTATGGCAAATGCACAAGTACTCGATTACATTTTACCGTTTTCACATTGAAAACCGGGGATGTCTGCGTTAAGTTTTTATATCCGTGTATGTAACCAGCCGCTTTGGGAAAGGAATCGGAGCGCCGAGCCGCGTCGCGGGGGCAGCTCTGGGGCTGGGCAGCGTTTGTACTCGCTCTTCGTGCTTCACCAACACTGCTGCTTGAGATCTTTTTACAAGGAAAAAAAAAAAAAAGGAAAAAAAAGAACCCCCACCCTCCTCAACCCAGCAGCTCTCCTCTGATTTTGAAATGTCTCCAGTGACATGACTTAAGGCTCGTGTGCCAAAGTGTGTGTGTTTGCACGTGTGGGGTTTGTTTTTGGGGTTTTTTTGTTTTCCTAAAAGACATCTAAAAAGTTGGCCTTGGTTGTATATGTGAGAGTCCCACCCGCGGGGCTTTTGTGAGACTTCTGTTTGCGTTGCTCTGGCTGTTTTAAAACGCAGCCCCTTAAAGCAGTCTCGTGTCGGGCGCTGACCGGGCGGGTGTTGAGGATGGGTTTGCCGCCTGCCACAGGAAAACGAAGCTTCCGCGTGCCCGGCACCAAGGCCGCTTGGGTTTTCTTTTTAATTGACTTTCTTCCTTTCGGCAGCGTATCTGTCTGGTTTTTTCGCAGCTGAATTGCTAGTTCAAGCCTTAACGAGAAAGTATTTGGGTCTCGGTGAGCCTGTTTCCTTTGGTCCCAGTCGGGATTTGGTGTGATGGGAGAAGCGGCCGGGCTGCTCTCAGGAGATGATGCGCGAACCGCCCGCCTTGTGCGTGGTGTTTGCTGCAGATGAGTCCTTTTCCCCAGCACAAATGGAGAGAGACCTGCTTACAGGAGAGGGGAGAGACCTGGCCCTTGTGTGGGGTGGGACCCCCCCGCCAGAAGGAAGCTGGTGCCCTTGTCCTGGTCGTTGCGGGGGGGTTTGTAGCGTAGCGCGTGGGCAAGTGGGAGAGAGATTCGAGGTGCGGAGGGACAGTGGCTGAGAGCAGAGCGGCTGGGAAGTGAGCAGAAGTTGTTGAGATTCCCGTTTTGTTCTGCTCCTCTCAGAGAAACTTGGCCCCCGTGGCAGTGAGGAGAGGGGCTTCCTGACGGGTGGTGCTGGGGATGTCCTGCTTGTAGAGGTGATGGCTGGTGGTGCTGCCTCACTGTGACCAAGCGTGGGGCTGAAGCCTTCTCCAAGGTGCTGTGTGGATGCAGGGACCCTGCTCTGATGGCTCTTCACAGCCCTCCAGAGATGTCTGTGCAATATTGGCTGTCGGTGCCGGCGTGACGCGGGGGTTTCTGGCATGGTTTAGTTGATTAACACTGTGGTCATTGGCAGAAGCTGGGTTAGGAAGGGTCCTGGGGTTGTAACTACCCCAAAACCTCTAAAGTTTTTCTTTGAGACTTGATATGTTGTGAGAAGGGTGGGGAAGGAGCGTCCTGCTCTCTGCCTGTCTCCTTCCCACCGTCCTGAAGCCAATTTCAGCTGAAATCCAAAACTGCCGGGGCGATGCTGCCCCACGGCACGTGTGTGGCAGGTGCAGAGCATGTTGTGGAGCCGAGAGGTTTGCAGGGGCTGTTGGTGTTCAGAGCTTCCTCCCTGAAAGCCTTCGTTTTGGTTTTCCTTTTCTTTGGCCTGTTTGATGAGTTAAAGAGATATTCCGTATGTCGCGGTGTGGTGAGTGAGAACTGCCTGGGGTGCGGAGGTAAGAAATGGGGTGTTTGGTCTTGGCAGAGGTTGCGATGTCTCTTTTTAACCGCGCTGGCTGCAGGAGGGGTGTACACGTGGGCAGATGGAGCAGGGGCTTTGCGGAGCGATCAACGTCCAGATTAAACATGAAATGTATTTATGGGCCTGTGTTTGTGTGTGTTTGTCAACCCACGCGCTTCTCGGTTCCAGGGGAGAGTTGTGCTTCATCTCCCCCCTCGAGGGCTTCTCCAGGAATGAAATAAGCTGGTGATGACCTTAAATGCAGGACCTGGCCTTAATTAGGGAAGCAGGAGGGTGCAAGGTGTGGTGTGAGGGGCTCCTTGTGAAACCCACCGGGTTCCTTAGAGCTTTCCCTACAAGCAGCTCCCATTAGCCCCCTCCTCATCCTCATTTGTGTTCTCCAGGGCTCAGTACTGGGGCCAGCTGGGTTCAGTGTCGTTGATCTGGACAAGGGGATTGAGGCACCCACAGATGACACCAAGTATAGGCAGGAGTGCTGATCTTGGGCAGGAGGCTCTACAGAGCAGTCTAGGCAGGCTGGATCAATGAGCTGAGGCCGGTGGTCTGAGGTTCAACAAGGCCAAGGGCTGGGTCCTGCTCTTAGGTCACAACAACCCCCTGCAACGCTCCAGGCTGGGGGAAGAGTGGCTGGAAA
The DNA here is from genome assembly GCA_013400335.1 of Eurystomus gularis. NCBI lineage: Eukaryota > Metazoa > Chordata > Aves > Coraciiformes > Coraciidae > Eurystomus > Eurystomus gularis. The sequence continues at coordinate 35,855 of VZZY01002323.1, forward strand.
CTGGACTGGGCACTGGGGAGGCCATCCCTTGAATCCTGGGGTCAGTTTTGCACCAAGAAGGACCTTGAGGGGCTGGAGCGTGTCCAGAGAAGGGCAACGAAGCTGGGCAAGGGTCTAGAGCACAGGTTTTGAGAGGAGCGGCAGAGGGACCTGGGGGTGTTGAGCCTGGAGAAAAG
>VZZY01002323.1:36657-58233 GCA_013400335.1 Eurystomus gularis
TGAGGGGCTGGTAGGTTAGAAGGGCTTGGGGCGGGGGTCCGGGGGAAGAGATGACTGGGGGTGTGAGGGACTGGGGGGGTGGTCGTGAGAGGCCTGTTGGGTTATGGGGGGTCTAGGACAGGCCCTGGGGGAAGAAGTGACAGTCTGGGCCGTGGAAGAGGCGGATTGTGGGGTGGTTTTTGAAGCTGGGATGGGCTGAGGGTGTATAAGGGGCTGGATCGGGGTGGTTGAGGAGCTGCTGGGGCAGGTGAGTGAGCAGGGTGAGCCCTGAGGCTGGGGTGGGGGGTTTGGGGGCTGCCTCTCCTGGCAGCTGCCCTCTTTTCCCGTTGTTGCTGCTCTGGCCCGTGTGGATGGGAAGCCTCGGGCCCGATGTCTTGAGGAGGTGCAGCCTGGAGCCCTGGTAGCATCCCCTGCTCTCCTCGGAGCTGGGCTGAGGACCCCAAGTGCTGGTGGTGCAGGGAACCCAGGGCTGTCTGCTGCAGGGTCCCTGAGCTGGTGTTTGAATGTCTTCACTTAGAGGGGAGCGGGACCAGAGCTCTTTGGGTTCTGCCAGAGTGGGTGCCCAGCACCTTGCTGCTTCTGGAGGCTTTAGGCTGTGGTAAATAATGGAAGGGAAAAATAGTAAATCCTGTGATCTCCTGGGTTTCTTGCTCCCTTCCCTGTTACACAGGGAAACAACTACCTTCAGTTTTTCCCTGTCAGGCGTGAATTCAAATGTTTTGCTAAGAATGAATCAATAAAGTACTTTCACGCACACAAGCGACAAGTTAAACATGTCTTTAAAAATTGACAGGAGCAGGGGAAAAATATCCTGCGTTTTTGAAGTCCTGAATGTGGCCGGGTGTAAGGAGGGGACTCTGCACAGGAGCAGCCTTTCCCCCCATGATCTCTCCCTCCTTAACAGACTCCCTTCACCCATTCATTCCTGCACTCGCTCTCCCTCTGGCTTTGCTCCTTTTAGCCAGGAATTTTTTGGCTGCTTATTTCCCTCGAGTCTGACTTTCTGTGCGGATCACCAGAAGGTTCGTTCTCAATTACATATTTCAAAAGGTTACAGAACACCAGGGGGGTAGCTCGTGTGTGTGTCAGTGGTTAAGATGTTGACTGAGATCCACCGTGTTTCTTTTTAGGAAGTTTCTTATTTCTAGAAGTGAACTATCAGCAGCTTTCTCTCAACCAGTCATGTTTGTGTTATTCCAGCCACTGAGTATCATCTCGGCCTGCTGAAGGCGAAGCTTGCAAAATATAGAGCTCAGTTGCTAGAACCCTCCAAATCCTCGGCCGCTAAAGGAGAAGGCTTCGATGTGATGAAATCTGGAGATGCCCGGGTGGCACTGATCGGTTTTCCTTCTGTGGGTAAGGTCAGTGAGTGTCTGCGTTAACCACGTGGCACGTGTGTCCCCCATTTGTGGGCAGCAGTGGCTGTAAAGCAGGTTTCCATCCTTGCTTCGTCTTTCACCCTCTTGCTAGGAGTTAACAGAGGGTTGTTGTGCACTGAGAGCTGGAAGTCAGGGAAAATGCTCCTTCACCTTGTGCGTGGTGCCCTGTGGTAACGGCCTCAAACTCAGTCTCGCCCAGCACTGCTGGGAAAACAGGCACGAATATGGGATCAACCTTCGTTCAGCTGTAGCGCTGGTGTTCCCATCACTGCTGCTGTGCCTGAAACAGACACAACGCCAACTTCCGAATGCTTTGGTGGTTTTTGTTTTGCTGAATGTTGACTGGTGCTTTCATTGCTTATCTCTAATGATGCTGATCTCTTGTATTTCAGTCCACGTTTTTGAGTCTAATGACTTCAACTGCCAGTGAAGCTGCATCGTATGAGTTCACAACCCTGACATGTATCCCAGGAGTCATAGAAGTAAGTAGGATTCTCCTCCCTGCAGCACCATAGGGGTGGTAAGAAACCCAAACATGTAAATCACAGCATCCCAGCATGGTGGGGGTTGGAAGGAACCTCTGGAGATCATCTTGTCCAACCCCCCTGCTAAAGTAGGGTCACCCCAGGATTGCATCCAGGCAGGTTTGGAATCTCTCCAGAGAAGGAGACTCCACAACCTCTGGGCAGCCTGGGCCAGGCTCAGACACCCTCACAGCAGAGAATTTTTTCCTCTTGTTCAGATGGAACCTCCTGGGTTCCAGTTTGTGCCCGTTGCCCCTTGTCCTGTCTCTGGGCACCACTGACAAGAGTCTGGCCCCATCCTCTTGTCCCCCGTGGGCCCTTTAGCTCTTGATCAGCATTGATCAGCTCCCCTCTGAGGCTTCTCTCTGCAGCTCAGCAGCCCCAGGGCTCTCAGCCTTTCCTGGGCACAGAGATGCTCCAGGCCCTTCAGTGTCTTCAGAACCTCTGCTGGGCTCTCTGCAGTAGTTCCTTGTCTCTCTTGAACTGGGGAGCCCAGAACTGGACACAATACTTCAGATGTGGTCTCACCAGGACAGACTAGAGGGGGAAGAGAATCTCCCGCAACCTGCTGGCCACACTCAATGTACCCCAAGACACCATTGTCCTTCTTGGCCAATGTGTCCGTTTACACAAGTTACACTTGCGTTGCCACTAAGAAGCAGCTGAGGGTCAGCTAAGCCAAAGGTCTCAGCTTAGGAGGTCTTTAATCCTTACGAGGTCTTGAGTGCTTGTGGTATCAGGTCTCCTGCAACCCACGGTGCTGATTTAGCACTTCCCCAGGCCACAGATCTCCTCAGGACCGACAGCCTGAGCAGGGCTTTCATCTGCTGCCTTTCGACTGACCAGAGCAATATGACAATTCTCAGCTGAATTTTTTGTAACTGCCGTTGGCGCCATTGACCAGATGGCTGGAAACCTTGACAGATTTGTTTTTAATGAAGCTTTAAAAGAGGCAATCTGTACTGGGATCAATTTGGAAAGAAAATACGACTGTTCCTGTCCTTGAGGAGTTTTAGTAGTGGCGGCCTAAGCATCCATCAGCAAAGCAAATGATAAAGGGCAGCAAAATGAAGAGCGTCCAAGAGTAATGAGAAAATCTAGGTCAGAATTGAACGTGGACTTAAATAATGAAAGGAACTGTATCAGTGTTAAACACAAATATCTTAGCACATCCTCTGCCCTGTAGGGCGTAGGAGAAGAGCTACAAAAGAACTGGGGAGGGACTTTTTACAAGGGCTTGTAGTGACAGGACGAGGAGCGATGGCTTCGAACTGGAAGAGGGGAGATTTAGATTAGATGTAAGGAAGAAGTTCTTCATACTGAGGGTGGTGAGACAGTGGAACAAGTTGCTCGGGGAAGCTGTGGATGCTTTTATCACTGGATGTGTTCAAGGCCAGGTTGGATGTGGCCTTGAGCAACCTGCTCTAGTGGGAGGTGTCGCTGCCATGGCAGGGGGGTTGGACCTAGGTGATCTTCAAGGTCTTTTCCAACTCAAACCATTCTACGATCCAAATGCAGCCATGAGCTGCAGTCAGTCACTAGAGCCTTTGCTGAGGACTTCACTGCAACAATAGCTTGAAAGCCAGTGCCCCTGTAGAGCTGATAAATGAGAGTCTCCTGGTGTTCCCTACTGCTGTAAGACCTGCAGCACATCTGCATGGTTCTGCCCCATCTCAGAGGTGGCAGCACTTGTTCGCTCCTGTGCTTTGTTGTTAGACCAAGAAAGTAAAGGTGGTTTTTGTTTTTTCCTCTCCTTTCCATTTCACCGACTCAGGCTAACGTGACTGTTGTGCTGTTTCCCCAGTGCTTTGTCAAATGGCAGCGCTGAGGTTTTAGGAGGTCAGGACCTAACGTTCCACAGTCTGTGAACAGAGCTTCGTAGGAAACGCTCTGGAGCTCACCTTGACACAATGAAGCCCTCAGCTTTGTGCAGAGTTGCTCTGCTCTGTCAGGGTTCTTCAGTTCCACTCTCTGCAGGCTTTGAACACCAGCACATGCCTGGGCCTATCGAGGCAGCTCAAGTGCCCTACGCAAAGCTTTCAACTCCCTGTCCTTCTGTTTCCTTTTCAGTACAAAGGAGCCAACATTCAGCTGCTGGATCTGCCTGGAATCATCGAGGGAGCAGCACAAGGTTGGGTGATCTCCGTGTTCATGTAAAGTAGGGATTTGGCCTTAACAGTGTACCTGGGTGTCTCAGACGTTAACAGGTTTCCTGGGCCAATAGTTCCCACGTTGGCTTTCCAAATTTTGGAGTCCTTGATCTTAAGTGAGGCACGATTCTTATCCCTGAGCCCACGTAAGGTTCTATATGTAGCAGAAAGATGCTTTTCTGGAGGTGGGAGCCAAAGCAAGCCAGACACTTCTCACCTTCCTGCGTGAGCGTTATCTCACTCATCTGTTTTCTGGCACAGAGGAAATCTAAAGAAAGATGCTAGAGAGGCGGAGCGGGGAAATCACAGCTAAACAGTCGCCTCTTTTGACTGATGTCCTGAGCTCCTGCCAGTCCTCCCATGACTCCTGATTCTGGGAAGAGGTGTTCAGGTCTGCTTCGTCATTGTCCTGATTGACTGCTCATGTCTAAAGGCTACGAGGCTTGGGAAAATCACATCAGAAGATGCCTTAGGAAACTTTGGAAAACATCCTGGTGGTCTCCTCTTGGAGGAGCGTGGCCTGGTTAACAAAGTCTCTCCTTTTTGACCAGGAAGTCTGTGTAACCCTCTGCACAGGGCCCTGCGCCCCCGTCACTGTTCTGGGTAAACTGTCTCTGCTGCCCAAAGCTGCTGCTGTCACACATGTCTGGGGCTGTCTGTCCTGCTGGCAGTGGCGTCATCTCCACCAGTGCAGCCATGCTCAGATAGCTTTACAGATGCTTGGTCAGGTGACTTATGGTGGAGGAGCAGCAGCAAAGAGTATTTGTTAGGGCTTTTGCTGGACATCAGACAGCGTGGGTGGAGCAGATATGCTTGCTCAGGGCCTCCAGCAACTGACTACAGCCAGTACAGCACCACAGGAGCCTTCTCCTTGCTTCCAAGCAGCTGTGCCAGGCAGGAGTCCCCATCTGTCACAGAACTTGTAGCTGGTGTCTCTTGCTGATGTACGGCTGTCTCCTCTCTTCCCAGGGAAGGGCAGAGGTCGGCAGGTGATAGCCGTGGCCAGGACAGCAGACGTCGTTATTATGATGCTGGATGCCACAAAGGGCGAAGTACAGAGGTGAGCGTGTCCTTCTGGGTGTGTGGAGCTCGGGGGTGGTGGGACAGGTTCGGGGATTCCCAGAAAACATGCCAGCTTCCTTAAGAGTTGTGTCCCGGGAATGTTGAGGAACCAGAACTTAAGCTTTCCAGGGAGACCTTATTGCAGCCTCTCAGGACTTGAAGGGGTCTGGGGACAGGCTTTTGAGAGGGCCTGTTGTGACAGGACAAGGGGCGATGGTTTGAAACTAAAAGAGGGAGATTGAGACTAGAGAGAAGGAAGAAATTGTTGATGCTGAGGGTGGTGAGAGCCTGGCGCAGGTTGCCCAGAGAGGTGGTCGCTGCCCCATCCCTGGCACCATTGCAGGTGAGGTTGGCCGGGGCTCTGAGCAACCTGCTCGAGTTGCAGATGTCCCTGCTCCCTGCAGGGGGGTTGGACTAGATGACCTTGAAAGGTCCCTTCCTACCCAAACCAGTCTGTGATTCTGTTGAGTATAAGATGATTGTACTCCATTAGAAGTGTGCTGGTGAGCTGGTTTGGGCTTCTCAGCTGTAGCATCATTCCCACAGAATGGCTGTTCAGAGCTGGGGATGTCGTCCTGGATTTCCACCACAGACTCAGTCCCACATTAGCTGTAGTTTTGGGCTTGTAGTGGAAGCTTATGGCAATGCTGTATCGATATGCTGGTCAAAAAGGAAAGGTGTGGGTGTCACCTGACTGCGCCCAGGCTGCTAACGTGCAGTGTCCCTGCAGGGCCTTGCTGGAGAAAGAATTGGAATCTGTAGGAATCCGGCTGAACAAAAGCAAACCAAATATCTACTTCAAGGTGAGGTTTCCTGGGCTGCTGCAAGCCCAGCTTGTGTCTGGCTGCCTGCTCAAAGCCAAGGTCTATGTGTGCAGCCCCCAGTGTTGGACAGACTGAAGGGGGGTTGTGGATGTTGCAGACTGTTCTCAAGTTGCTTTATTACCTCCCTGCAGCCGAAGAAAGGTGGAGGTATCTCCTTCAACTCAACTGTCACGTTGACTCAGTGCTCTGAGAAGTTGGTGCAGCTCATCCTCCATGAATACAGTATCCTTTCCTAAAACGGGAGACCCTGAAGCTATCAGCAGCTTGTGAGTCAAGTGGAACTGGCTGTGGGACAGCCTCGCTGTGTCTTTGGTGCGTGCTGGGTTGACAACGGGCTTTCACAAGCAAGCTCAGCCTGTTGGCTCACGGCCGTGTGTTGATGTGTTGGGATTTGGGCCTTGACAACGTTCACCTCAGAAATCTTCAATGCCGAGGTCCTCTTCCGAGAGGATTGTTCCCCTGATGAGTTCATCGATGTGATTGTAGGCAACAGGGTCTACATGCCGTGCCTCTACGTGAGTATCTCGGAACCAGCCTCCCTTCTGCCGCGCCAGCATCTCATTGCTTTGCTGAAGAATTCCTGGTTTGTGAAGCAGGAACGATTCGCAGTTCAAGAGGTGGAAAGCACAGCTCAGCAGGGAGATTTCTAAGAGCTTTAGGGGCGCAGCTGAGCTCTGCGTGTGTTCCCTGTGCCCTCTTGTGGCTGGCTGCTGTGGAGCAGCGTGTCCCTGGGTGTGGAGTTTGCTCCCCTGTGCTGCAAGCTCTGTGACTGGGTTTTCACCACTGGTCTGTGGTGCCAGAGGTCACTGACAGCTCTGTTTGGTAGCAACTGGGTCTGAAGTGAAATCAGAGATACTGGAGAATGAAAGGGAGAACTTTAAAAGGCCCAGACTTACATTTAGGCTTCTGGATTTTAAGTTTGTTTTACTGAAAGCCTTGGGTTGTCCTCTGGCTGACAGGGCCTGAGTTTCTGTTCAGATACTGAACTACCTTGTTATAGCTACATGTACATGTCTTACTTAATAGAATCATAGAATCATTTAGGTTGGAAAAGATCTTTCAGGTCATCAAGTCCAACCGTTAACCCAGCACTGCCAGGACACCACTAACCCATGTCCCTCAGCACCACATCTCCACGGCTTGGAAACCCCTCCAGGGATGGGGACTCCACCACTGCCCTGGGCAGCCTGGGCCAGCACTTCACAATCTCTGCAGGGAATAAATTGTTCCTAATGTCCAACCTAAACCTCCCCTGGCACAACTTGAGGCCATTTCCTCTTGTTCTATTGCTTGTTGCTTGGGAGAAGAGACCAACCCATCACCTGGCTCCAACCTCCTTGCAGGGAGCTGTGCAGAGCCAGAAGGTCTCCCCTGAGCCTCCTTTTCTCCAGGCTCAACACCCCCAGGTCCCTCAGCTGCTCCTCACCACACTCCTGCTCTAGACCCTTCCCCAGCTTCGTTGCCCTTCTCTGGCCACGCTCCAGCCCCTCAATGTCCTTCTTGGAGTGAGGGGCCCAAACCTGACCCCAGGATTCGAGCCAACTTCTTCAAGGGTGTGTGGTTTTTCCTTTCACTTAGGTTTATAACAAGATTGACCAGATCTCGATGGAGGAAGTGGATCGTCTTGCTCGGAGACCCCACAGCGTTGTAATCAGGTAGGAGCCTGTCACGCTGTGCTGGCCCGGGTGGTGTGCTCCTTCATTTCATACCCCTTTCTCTAGCCCCTCCCAAGAAGGGGCTTCTAGCCCAGTGTAGCTTGTTTCCTTAGAAGTGCTGATATATCTGACTGGGGCTTTGCTGCTTCAAGGCTGTTCATCCTTCAGAAAGCCCGGTTTTATTTCACCTTGTGTTTTTCCTCTACTGGCCTCATTAAAGACTTCCCCCCTTGTTCCCATGGAGTTTATTAAGATGTTTCACCTTGTTCTTCTGGATCTCTAAATCACAACAGCACTAAACATGGAGATATTCCTGGTGTTTTGCAGCTGTGGCATGAAACTGAACCTGGACTACTTGCTGGAGAAGCTCTGGGAATACCTGGCACTTACCTGCATCTACACCAAGAAACGAGGACGTAAGTGACCATTAGCTGAACGGAAGGTTTGAAAGGCACAGAGGGCTCAGTGAAGGCAGACAGACAGACAGACAGCGCGGCACAATGCCTGCCTGTCAGCCATCTCGTGTATTGGAAATGCTGCAGATACGCTCTCCCTAAAGAGCTTTCAGCTCTTGGGAAGTGCTTTCAGTTCCAGCTGATCCTGTCATGTGTGTATCCCTCATAAGGGATTGCAGAATCCCAACATGGTCGGGGTTGAAAGGGACCTCTGGAGATCATCTCATCCAACCCCCTGCTCCAGCAGCTCACCCAGAGCTTGGGGCCCAGGATCACATCCAGGCATGTTTGCATTTCTCCACAGAAGGAGACTCCACAACTCTCTGGGCAGCCTGGGCCAGGCTCTGGCACCCTCACACTGAATAATTTTCTCCTCCTGTTCAGATGGAACCTCCTGGGTTCCAGTTTGTGTCCATTGCCCCTTGTCCTGCCACTGGGCAGCACTAAGAGTCTGGCCCCATCCTCTTGCCCCACCCTGTAGCTCTTGATCAGCATTGATCAGATCCCCTCTGAGGCTTCTCCTCTCTAGCTCACCAGCCCCAGGGCTCTCAGCTTTTCCTCAGCACAGAGACGCTCCAGGCCCCTCAGCATCTTTGTAGCCCTCATGATGATCTGAGGAAACAGTGTGCAAGTTTACATCTTTCTTCCTTATTATGCGTACTCTGTGATGAACTGTTTAGCCCATCAATACCCAGAAGAGATCTCCTGTTCCTCCTGTGAGAGGTTTGGTGATTCCATGCCAGGCTCCTGAGTGCCTTTGATCCTCCTTTTGCTTTATAATTCCCTTGCAGCTTCTCCCAGTGGTGAGGGCCTGTCTGTAACTTGTTCCTGTTTGGCTGTGAACAGCTGTGACTGAGCTCGGGGAGATGTGAGGAGATTAAGGAACTTTTTCCAGGAGCTTGTTAAACTGTGAAATCTTGGGGGTTTTAGAGAAAACTGCGGAGCGGTTTGGTTTTACTTGAGCAGGTGTGTTTTGTCTTGGGTGGGTTGGTTTGTCCTAAGTGTTCGGAGCGGAGTCGGAGCAGGTGGGTTGTGGGGAAGCTGTTGCCAGCGTGGCGTGAGTGACTGTACCTGTGGGTACCGGTGTGCCTGCAGAAGTGATTTGCTGCTCTCAAGTACCTGGTTACCTGTTGTGTCTGGGGGCTGGGAAGTGTAGCGGGAGGAGGAATTTGGGAGCAGTAAGGCAGTGTGAGCTGGTGTCAGCAGATTAGAACACACTTGATGGAAACCCAATGCTTTTTTTTTTTTCTCACCCTCTCCTGCTTTTCCACAGAGAGACCAGACTTTACAGATGCCATTATTCTACGGAAAGGGGCCTCTGTGGAGCACGTGGTAATTTCTCAGCATCTTTTATGTTTCCTTGTCCGTAGCAGGCAGGTTCCTCTTGGAGCCTGCGATGATTTGTGTTTCGTAAAGCTCGGGACATGTCAGTGTTGAGTTGAACTTCTCCTTTTGTTACCTTTACTGTTTTTATCTGCCTCGGGTTGCTTTCCTGGCTGCTATGAAAAGCTAAAAAAAAAGAATTACTTCATGCAGTCCAGTGAAAAAGCACCTGGAAGCCGTGGGATGGGGCTCTGGGCTGGTGATTCCAGTGTGTCTGTCCTGTGTTCTTCCAATTGCTGTTAACCAGCTCCTAAAGTCACTGCTGCAGTTTCTGAGTTGCTCCTCGTTCCTGGAGCTCATTCCTGGACGTTGAGCAAGTTGTTTGCGCCCTGAAGCGCCTGACGTGCTGTCTGTCTGTCTGTCTGTCTGTCTGTCTTGCAGTGCCATCGAATTCACAGATCGTTAGCCAGCCAGTTCAAATATGCCTTGGTGTGGGTAAGTGTTTAACAGCAAACAAAATCCCCGTCCTTGGGTAGTTCTGGTCCTCTCCTAACCCCTCTCCCCCTTTTTGCTTTGAAGGGGACAAGCACAAAATACAGCCCGCAAAGAGTGGGCTTAACCCATATGATGGAGCATGAAGACGTCATTCAGATCGTAAAGAAGTAACCCTCTTTGGTGCCTGGCCTTGTCTTTAATCACTAGAATTGGAACTGACCACATAAAAGCAAAACAAAACAAAAAAAAAAAGAAGAAAAAAAAAAGGAAAAAGGGAGATGTGTTCCACAGCCAAGAAAGCTTCCGTGAAGCTCGTGCTCTTGGAGAGAGGCAGAAAACGAGGCTACTGTACCTGCAGGTGGGGATGGGGAAGGTGGGTTTCCATCTTGCAGCATTCCAGGTGAAGTAGTGTTTCCTCAAAATAAAAGGAGCCGGTTTTTCTAGGACACGGTGCCCACAGCCAGCAATGTCCTGCCCCTGGCAGGGTTTGCACGTGAATCCCTGCATTAACCTTTCTTAACCAGCGGGAAGTTAATGGGTTTGTGTGAACAAATTGAGCCCTGTGCTTTGGCACAGGGCTGAGAGAACATTGCTGAGGCTTCGCTGCTTATCCAGTCACTTAATTTAAGCATTGATCTGAAACAGAAACAAAGTTCTCCCTCCCTTGCTTAGTGAACACATTGTCTCTGCAGCTTTCCCTGTTGGCGACTTCAGTCTCTGCATCCGAGACAACCCCCCTGGTGAATTTGTGATGCTCCCACCTCAATTAACATTAGGACGTGGCACTCCGTGCCTCCCCTCAGCTCTGCAGTAGAATTTGTGGCCGTCCTGGTCCAGCTGGTACTGAGAGATGAGAAATGAAGCTTTGCTAACGAGTGATTAACCGGGCCACACTGCAGCAGGGTACGGTCCGGGAGCCACAGGCTGCAGCGAGGACTCGCTTCTGGCAGCTTGCTTGTCGAGGAGCTGTCTTGGGGCTTTGCTCCTTTGCTCCTGTCCTGCCCGTTAGTCCCCATCCTCTTGCCCGGGGATCTCAATCATGCCCCTAAATTCCAGTAACAGCTCATTGAGCTCCAAGTCCCATCCCATGCCACGGGGTTTACCCCAGCCCTGTCAAATGTTGCTCATCTGGGTATTTTTCATCAGCAATCTAGGATTTTTCTAGCCATGCTTTCTCATTGGATACTGATGCTAAACAGTTCAGAGTGCCTGACAGAGAGCAGCTCTTTCCCTCTGGAGTCAAGAGTTGCCGATAGCTTTTATTTTCTTTCATTGGGAAAGGGTTCGGTCTGATGCAGATTGGTAACTGTGAGGACGGGTCTGACCACAAGCTTGTCTGAGCAGAGCTCCTTCCCTCTCCTTTGTGCTCCTCCCCACGCCCCACAAACCGATCGAGCAGAAATGGAAGGATTATTTTATTTGAGAAAAATAAAAGTTGCTATTTCATGTGAACCGTAGGTGTCTGCAGTGGGAGTAGACGGTTTGGTGTGGTTTTTAACTCCTTTGTTGCCTTTGGCCACCTGAGGAATCGTGGATACTGTTGCAGGAGGCTGTAGTGGGGAACAGATTGTGAAGTGGCTGGAGGGGACTTGCTGAGGTGTGCGGAGATAAATGGATGTTATACACGACACCCAAGCTAAGAAAGGTGACTTTGGGCTCTGTGAGTTCACTTCCCTTTCCCTGGCTTTGTTCACAGCTGGAGGCAGAGCAGATCCCGGCCACGGTGGCAGCTCGTGGAGAACGAGCTCCAAATTGGCTGCATTATACCTGAGCTGGCTGGAGAAAGCGGGCGCCTCTCGGTGTGAATTGGGTGGGATGCTGTTCCAGCACGTTAACTCGCCCTTTACGTTGCCTGGGAAGGTTGCATGGGCAGAGCTGCCCACACCGAGAGTTCCTTTGGTTTTGTTTTGTCCCTGAGTTTCTGACTTTTCACTCCAAACCCTGGAGCTTGCCAAGCCCTGGCATGCAGACAGGCAGCTGGAACTGCTGACTGGGCTGCATCCTTAGGCCAGGTTGTGTCACAGAATCCCAGCATGGTCAGGGTTGGAAGGGACCTCTGGAGACCATCTTGTCCAACTCCCTGCTCCAGCAGGTCACCCAGAGCAGGGTGCCCAGGCGTGTTTGGAATCTCTGCAGAGAAGGAGACTCCACAACCTCTCTGGGCAGCCTGGGCCAGGCTCCGACACCCTCACAGCAAAGAAGTTTCTCCTCCTGCTCAGCTGGAACCTCCTGGGTTCCAGCTGGTGCCCGTTGTCCCTTGTGCTGTTGCTGGGTACCGCTGACAAGAGTCTGGCCCCATCCTCTTGCCCCCGCCCTTTAGATGTTGGTGAGCATAAACATTGGTAAGATTGTCTGGAGTTGGGGAAATGGTTGATGCTTGCAGAAGGCTGATATGTGCAGTGTCACCTGCTAGAATTTGTCCTTGGTTACTCGGTCCCCACGTCTCGTGGCATTTGGGTTTCACATTGACTAGTCTGGCGCGCCATCGTTAGAAACCCCACTGTCTAATTAGGCTTACTCTTCGTTTAGGAAATCGGGCATTTTATTCTGTTCAAAATGAACAAATCCGTGATTAAATTTGTAATGGGGCTGAAGTAAAAATAGTTAAGCGAGAGCAGCTAACCTCTTTTTGTAGTGAGAGTAGCTTTTTTGCAAGCCAGTTTATAGCTGTGCTGGAGAACGTGCACATCTAATTGCAGCGCTCATCCTTCAGCCAGTTTCCCTAATTGTTCTGCACTGACGCTAAAAGCTGCAAACGCTGCAGTTGGGAGCAGGTTTGCCTGAAGATCTCTCCAAATCCTGAGAAAGCAAGATCCTAAAGGCAGGGGGGGAAATAGACTGCAGCGTTAGGATTGTACCAGAGCCTCCTGAGGTGTGTGGCCGTGGAGATGATTGAGGGGCTGGAAGCCCTCTGCTGTGAGGCCAGGCTGAAAGAGTTGGGCTTGTTCAGCCTGGAGAAGAGAAGGCTCCAGGGAGACCTTCTGGTGGCTTTTCAGGGCTTCAGGGGGCCTGTCAGAAAGATGGGGACAGACTTTTGAGCAGGGCCTGTTGTGACAGGACAAGGGGGGATGGTTTTAAGCTAAAAGAGAAACATTTAGACTGGACAGAAGGAAGAAATTTTTTACGCTGAATGTGTTGAGACACTGGCCCAGGTTGCCCAGACAAGTTGTGGATGCCCCATCCTTGGAGATGTTCAAGACCAGGCTGGACGGATCTTTGAGGTACCTCTGCCCATGGCAGGGGTGTTGGAACTAGATGATCTTTAAGGCCCCTTCCCACTCAAACCGTTCTATGATTCTGTGATTCTATGAATTGGCCAGACCCCTCATCAGCTCTGTGGGGAGCTGCCAATGGAGAATGTGCTGAGAGTGTCCTTGCTGAGCGTGTCTGGAGAAAGGCTTTGTCTGTCCAGGAGCCTGGGGGGTGGTTGTGGGCAGGAGCTGCAGGGTTTCCATCTGAAGAGCAGCACACTGCGTTTTGTCTGCTGTGTGAGGGAAGGAAACAGCCTCAAGTTGCACCAGGGGAGGTTTAGGTTGGACGTTAGGAAGAAATTCTTCCCCGAAAGGGTTGTCAAAGCCTGGCCCAGGCTGCCCAGGGCAGTTTCAAAGCTGTGGAGATGTGGTGCTGAGGGCCATGGGTTAGTGGTGCCCTGGCAGTGCTGGGTTAAGGGTTGGACTCGATGATCTGAAAGGTCTCTTCCAACCTAAACGATTCTGATTCTATGATTCTGAGGCTTAACGGGGTGAAAGCCACCCTCGGCAGCCTGGCTGGTGGTCCGTGCTACAGCCCCCTACCATTCCTCTGCTCTTTCCACCAACTTTGTTAGCACCAGACCCCTCTCCCAGAGGGCTGCACTGATCCTGCCCTGTCCCCAGGCCCGTTCTGCTTGTGGAGCTCGGCCCCACATCGCTGCCGAGCAGTGTGAAGCGGCGCGGATCGGCTTCGATACAGCCCATCAGCCACCCTCCATCTACTCCTGGAAACAGCCGTGGCCNCAAACCGTTCTATGATTCTGTGATTCTATGAATTGGCCAGACCCCTCATCAGCTCTGTGGGGAGCTGCCAATGGAGAATGTGCTGAGAGTGTCCTTGCTGAGCGTGTCTGGAGAAAGGCTTTGTCTGTCCAGGAGCCTGGGGGGTGGTTGTGGGCAGGAGCTGCAGGGTTTCCATCTGAAGAGCAGCACACTGCGTTTTGTCTGCTGTGTGAGGGAAGGAAACAGCCTCAAGTTGCACCAGGGGAGGTTTAGGTTGGACGTTAGGAAGAAATTCTTCCCCGAAAGGGTTGTCAAAGCCTGGCCCAGGCTGCCCAGGGCAGTTTCAAAGCTGTGGAGATGTGGTGCTGAGGGCCATGGGTTAGTGGTGCCCTGGCAGTGCTGGGTTAAGGGTTGGACTCGATGATCTGAAAGGTCTCTTCCAACCTAAACGATTCTGATTCTATGATTCTGAGGCTTAACGGGGTGAAAGCCACCCTCGGCAGCCTGGCTGGTGGTCCGTGCTACAGCCCCCTACCATTCCTCTGCTCTTTCCACCAACTTTGTTAGCACCAGACCCCTCTCCCAGAGGGCTGCACTGATCCTGCCCTGTCCCCAGGCCCGTTCTGCTTGTGGAGCTCGGCCCCACATCGCTGCCGAGCAGTGTGAAGCGGCGCGGATCGGCTTCGATACAGCCCATCAGCCACCCTCCATCTACTCCTGGAAACAGCCGTGGCCCGAGGCGTGCTCTGTTTAAAATGCCTGTTCCAGGCAATCAAGCAGGTTTGATTGGCTGAACACTCCTTTTATAATTTAATTTAGTCAGGAATCGCTGGCAAGGTAATAAAAAGAGACTCTGACTCCAAATACATTCATTTAATTCAATGAGAGACAGTTACTGCAGCGCGCTCGCCTCGGCCAGCTTCCCTCAGCCCATCACGCTGACATCTCAAAGCGCTGCTCGGGGCCGTCTGGAAGAGGCACGATCCGCGGTGACAGCTTAATTGTTCCGCACGCTGACAAGGGTCACCCCGAGCAGCCGCCGCGCATTGTGCGGGGCTGGCTCGGGAGGCTGCGGCGAGGAGGATTTATGGCCGGCAAATAGTTTTGAATTCCTCTGGTTGCGCCTGCTAAATGATGAACCTGCCCCTGGGGGACTGGGGCTATTGATTGTAATTTGCAGTTAAGCCCTCGCTTTCTGAGGAATCAGCATAATAAATACCCACCGCATTACGAGGGGACGCGGCTCTGCGCTGGGGAGAGGGAAGTGGAGGTTTTTCCCGGCTTGGTGCAGCACCTGCAGTAGGATTCTCCGGGCTGGGAGAGCCATGGGCTCCAGCGCTGCTGGAAAACGGGCCCCACTTTGGTGCGACCCAGGATCCCAGTGCTAGAGGAGGGGAGGGTGATGCTTAAGGTGCTCAGATGCTTTGTGAAGGCAACGGAGATGCTTGGCTTGTCCTGGTGGTGTTGGGATGCTGGGTGTCTAGATCCCTTCTCTGTACCCAGCCTCGGGAGACAGTTGGTCCCAGCCCTGCTTTGGGGGAGTGTGTGTGTGTTCACCCCCGTGCCCCTGGGATTTCTCCCCCTAAACCTGCGTTGGTTTAGGGGCAGGAGTGGCTCAGGACCGTTCACCAGCTGTTCACATCTGGGGTTCATGACACCGTGTAGTGGCTGCGGGACTGTCCGGTTGTGTCACCAGGGATGGGGACCAGAGCTGGCCACCCCTCCAGCCGCTCCCCCCGCCACCCCGACGCTCCCCAGCTCTGCAGAGGGAAGATTAGCTCTCATCCCTCCGCTCACGAGTGGAGATGAGAATAATAGCGGTCATCAAATATGCATTGGGTAGCAGCAGCCTGCAGCTGCCGGGCAGCAAATATGGTCCTGCGGCTGCCGGCGGAGTGACGGTCCCGGCGGAGAGCACGGCATCGGCAGAGCCGGGGGCTGCGGGCAGCACCGAGCCACCCAGTGCCATGTGGGCGAGCTAGGCTACCCCAGGTGAGTGGCTGTGAGTCCCCGGCTGGGTGGCACGTCCCTTGGGCTCGATGGGAAGGACCAGGGAGGGACCTTTGTGTGCAAGCTTGGTCCTTATGCAAATGTGGGGCTCGGCGCCTCCAGGTCAGAGCATATAGTGTTCTCTGGTTTCTCCAGAGAAAAGGAGGCTCAGGGGAGACCTTCTTGCTCTCAAGAGCTCCCTGAAAGGAGGTTGGAATCAGGTGGGGGTCAGCTTCTTTTTCCCAAGGAACAAGCGATACAACAGGAGGAAATGGCCTCAATTTGCACCAGGGGAGGTCTAGGTTGGACATGAGGAATGATTTCTTCATGGCAAGGGTTGTGAAGGGCTGTGCCAGGCTGGGCAGGGCAGTGGTGGAGTCCCCATCCCTGGAGGGGTTTCCAAGCCGTGGAGATGTGGTGCTGAGGGCCATGGATTAGTGGTGACCTGGCACTGCTGGGTTAAGGGTTGGACTTGATGATCTGAAAGGTCTTTTCCAACCAAAATGATTCTATGGTTCTGCCTGTCTGCTCTCGGCTTTATCTCACCTTCTGCCTCCGAACTTCCCAGCATTCCCACTGTCCTCCAGAGCAGAGCTTCCTCCCCTAAACACCCTTCCCTTCCCCAGGAGCCTCTGCCCCATGTCTCCTACCAACCCTTCCCCAAATTTCTTTTACTTCGGGGCTGTTTTACCCCAGGAGAGCTGCCTGGCCCCACGACTGAACTCTGCGGTGCCCCTGCGCTCACCTTTGGGGCTGAGGTGGTGACATGGGGCTGTGACCTGGCTCTGAGGCCACCAGCCAGCGTTCCTGGGTGCCTGCCAGCGCTAAGCCCAGGACACGTTGTGCCCAGCTGGTCGCTGCTGCTTCCAGCATCTGCTCCATCCTCTCTCCTCCCCATAACACCTCCCTTGTGGGCAGCTTTTGGGGTCAGGCAGCAGCAGGCAGGGATGTGGCATCTCTTGGGAGATGCTGGGTCCTCGCCCTCAGTTTGGAGGAACTGGAAAAGGTTGAAATCAGCCACTTCAGGGGTGTGATGGGTGCTTGGCGGGTGCGAGGAGAGCCCACAGTGCCTCGATGGCTTGGAGGGCCATGCTGCTGTCACACTGCCCATCGCTGGAAGGGTCCAAGCCTGTCCTTGTGCTCCCGGCATCCCTGCGGCTCGTGGCTGGATCAGCAAGAGCTGTGGTAGAGCTGGAACGGGATGTGATGAGAAATGCCGCGGTTGCGAGGTGCCCAGCGAAGCTCCATGGGGCCAGGGTGCGGAGGTCCCAAGAAGCATGGCAGGGATGGTGCTGGGATGGCGTGGGGTGGTGGCACGGAGCCCTGCTCCAGCTGTAACTGGAAACAGGCTGTAAGCGGACCTGGGGCCAGCTGGTGACCGCAGACCTGCCTGGAGACGGCGGAGCTCCCTCCCCGGGAGCTCTGCCCCACCGATGCCGCTGCTCCAAAGGTACCGTCCTGGGCAGCCGCGCGTCGTGCCGGGCTGGGGTGGGTGAAGCAGAACCTTGGTGGCCAAAGTTTCTCTCCCCTTTCCGCATCCAAGTCTGGCGTGGCTCTGGGCTGCGGTGGTGGGACAGGGGCTGCCCTGGGCTGTGTCCCTGGGCTGACGGCTCAGCCACGTGGCTGGAGCCATTCAGGGGTGACAGGGTCAGAGGATGCTCTGGGCATCTTCTCCCAGAGCCCTGGTCCCCAGGGAACGCCTCACTGCCAGGCTTTGCACCCAGGGGCTCTCCCCTGTCCTGCTGCTGGATGAGGCCGTGCTCAGACACCCTGGAGACAGCCCCCCAAGTGTGGTGCTCCACGGTGTGGGATTCATAGCTGTGGGTTCCTCCTCCAGCCCCCAGTGTCTGCCACCATCCCGCTGCTCCTGGGCACAAATGCCCCTTTCCTCAGCTCTGCTGTGCCAAAGGTGGGTAAACACTTGGGGACTGCATGGGTGGTGGGATGGAGGTGGGACCTGCAGCAGCTTCTTGCCAGCTGGGCACCCCCTCGCTCGCTGCCAGCAGTCAAGGGAGGGGCCGTGTCCATGTCCATGGTGGTTCCCTGCCACAGTGTGGTGCCAGGCATCGCTCCGTGTGTCCGTGCCAGGAGGAGGGATGGGGCGGTGGCGCAGACCAGGGTAGGCTGTATCAGCTCCGTACGGCACAGTGGCAATGCCAGAGCCTGTGCGCGGACCTTACCAGTACCGTGGTAACGCTCCTTGTGTGGCTTGGGCTCTGCTGATGCTCTTTCCTACTGATCCCATGCTTGTGTGCCCCCATAGACCATCTCCTGATACCTGCTGGGTGCCTCCCCTCCTGCTCCATCCCTCTGCTCTCCCTGCAGCTCCCTCTGTGCAGACCCCACCGAGATGTCTCCAGCCCAGAAATTAAAGCAGGAAGGAGGCCAAAGCCATCAGGTCATGGCTGATACCTCCACTGCTGCAGAAGTGGTAGGGAAGGACCGGGCTGGGGAGAAGACAGTGCTGTAGGGTGCCAGCCATGGGGCTCTCCTGGTCCTAGGGGTGACTGGTGGGTTCACTCCAGTAACTGCTGCTGGTTCTTGAGTTTTGCCAGCTGCTGCACAGCTGGATGCTGCTGCTGCTTCTCCCCTGGCTCTCCCAAAATACCTGCTGCAAGGAGGGGGAGCGGGTGCTGCCCCTGCCCGCTGGTGATCCACAAGTTCCCACTGCCGCTGCTGAAACTTTCATGAACCTTCAGCCACAGGAATCCAGCCCCGCCATTAACATTTGATGTGGTCACCCTGCGCCTGGGCACGTGTGTGCGCAAACACGCCGCTGGCACTGCCACAGGGCACACGTGTGGCACACGCAAACCCTCTCACCCTCTGCGTGTGGGCACACGTGGCAGCCAGCCTGCACACACAACGTGCGTGGCATGGCATGAGGGGTACCCCCGTGGGCTCCTCTCTGGCTGTGGGATTTGGTTGGGTGTTGGGTTCCTCCTCCACGGTGCTCCTGGTGCCTTGGGCTCTGCAAAATCATCTCCTCTTTCTTGGTGCTGCAGTTGGGCTTTGCAGGGTCAAACACCTCCCTGGGCTTTATCCTCTGTGCTGGCTGGAGGAAGAGGCTGATTCCCCAGGGGAGAGCACTGGGAGCCCCGAGGCGTGGGGAGGTGGCAGGGTCTAGTTCTGGGGTGGTGGCAGTGCTCTGCTGTCCCCCGCCGTGTCTCCCTGAGGGATGCTCCCTGCCATGGGGGCCCTTTCCTGCTCCTTCGGAAAAGTCTCGGGGCCGCAGCGGCGCGTCCCTTACATTATTCATGCCATCACAAGCCCCAGCGGTTGGGTTACAGCCGGAGCCCAGCTGCCAGCACCGTGCCGCCGAACTCGGGGGAGGCAGGAGGCAGCTCCCGCCGGGCTGCGCTGGGGCTGCCGTCCCCTCGCCCCAGCGCCATGCCAAGCGGGGGGCTGCCAGCGGCCAAGGGAGCCACGCACTGGCCCGTGCCTCACCAAAACCAGGCGCAGGTAAATACCCTCCTGGGGCAGGCTGCGGGGCTGGGAACCGGACGGTGTGCTGGGACCTGCCTTGTGCCGGCGCTGGGCATCATCTCCCAGGGCCCCACTGGGGCCAGAGCATGAGTGCCCGCTGTCACCGGGATGGCCGGCAAGAAGGGGGAGCCCAAAAAGGATGCAGAGGCCAAAGGGAAGGGCGGCAAAGGGAAAGGGAAGGATGGCAAGAAGGGGAAGAAGGAGGCACCCAACGAGTCGGAGGAGAACTCAGAGACCGAGCTGCTGAAGGCGGAGGATACCGAGGAGACAGAGGCGGTGGAGGAGGAGAAGGACAAGGATGAGGAGGAGGCAGCTGTGGAGGAGCCCAAGAAGGGGAAGGGGAAGGACAAGAAGGGGATGCTCAAAGGGGCGGTGGTGAAGAAGCCGGGCCGGGGGAAGAAAGTACAGCTGGAGCAGCAGGAGGAGGGCGAGAGTGATGCTGCGCCGACCAAGAAGAACCTGAAGGGCACCTCCAAGCTGGTGATGGGGCTGGCGGCTGACAATGCCAAGAAGAAGAAAGGAGCCAAGGGTGCAGAGGCCAAGGGCCAGCCCAAAGCATCGGCAGAGCCAGGCCTGACTGAGGAGGAGGAGGAGGCAGCAGCGGCACCGAAGGCCCGGGTGAAGCGGAGCCTCCGCAGCACCTCAAAGCTCTTTCTGGGCTTCAAGAAGCTGGGGTTGCCTCGGCCCAAGAAGGGGCAGTTCAAGAACACGTCCCGCTTCTTCTGGGGGCTACAGAAGCACAGCACCAAGAAGAAGAAGAAGAAGAAGAACAAGGCGGTGCTCAAGTCTACCTCCAACCTGATGGTTCGCTTCAAGCGCGTGGGCAAGAAGAGGAAGGAGGCGGCCGCCAGCTCCCCGCCAGCCAAGCCATCCTTCCTGCTGCTGCGGCGGGGCGGGCAGGCGGCCGAGGATGGCGCATCCCTCTTCCGCCGGCGCCCGGAAAGGAAATTCAAGCCACGGGCGCAGGTGCTGAGCAAGGCGGCTGCTGCCACGGGCTGGCTGGCCAGGAAGGTCCTGTCCCGGCGTGGGCGGCTGGCGGGGGGCAGCCGGACGGCTGACGCGGCCTGGCTCTCCCGTATCGGTGCCAGGAAGCTGCCATTCCCTGCAGAAGACGAGATCCTCAGGCACCGGGCCAACATGAAGCGGATCCCTGTCGGCGGCGGGCTGTCGGTCCCCAGCGCTGCGCGGCACAGCATGGAGAGGCATGGCAGCACGGTGCGGCGTCCGTCTCGGCGGCGCTCCCAGCGTGCGCCTATGGAGCCACCGGTGCCACGCTACGGGTGGGCCGAGGAGGAGGATGGAGCCTACAGCCGCCAGCGTGGCTACGCCAAGGAGGAGGAGGATGGAGCCTATGGCTCCCGCCGTGGCTATGCCAGGAAGGAAGATGGAGCCTACGGCTCCCGCCGTAGCTACGCCAAGAAGGAAGATGGAGCTTATGGTACCCGGCATGGCTACACCAAGGAGGAGGATGGAGCCTACAGCCCCCAGCCTGGCTACACAGAGGACAGAGCCTACGGTCCCTGGAGTGGCTACGCTGAGGGGGAGGATAGAGCCTATAGCCCCCAGCATGGCTATGCCGAGGAGGAGGAAGGCTACATCCAAAGCCCAGCCTATACAGCGGGTTACAGCTTTGAGGACACAGCGCTGACCCCCTATGCTGACTACTCCGGCTATGGGGCAGAGGAGGAGTATGGCTTCTGTGGAGGGTTTGGGGAGGAGGGTGACCCACTGGGACACCCCTATGGCTACGCGGAGCTTGAGGATGAGGGACCGGTTGGTGGCAGATATCCCCTTGCCCTCTACGACCCTTATGGCAGCGACCCGGAGTATGGCGAGGAGGCAGCAGAGCCCTTCAGCTATGAGGGGGATCCCTATGAGGACTTCGAGGAGCCCCTCGCTGGGGGGTACCTGGGGGGCGAGTACCCCGAGCATCGCATCCAGTACAGTGAGGGAGGGTGGGCACCACACACCCAGTCCTCCTGCAACCCCTACGCCCTGGGCCTGGAGGAGATCGCCGAAGCCGAGGAGCCTGAGGAGTGGGAGGAAGAGGAGGAGGAGGATGGGGAGTACCCCTTCTCTATCCTCAGCGCCTCCTCTCTCCGGGGCATGCGAGAGACACTCTCCTCCAAGCTCTCCCTCAACAGGAAATTCAGGCTCTTCCCCCGACCCCAGGTCAAGCTTTTCGGCAGGGACCGACTGGATGTCCCCCTCCCGCCATCCCCCCACCTGCCCGCCACCCATGATGAGGATGACTACGATG
>VZZY01002323.1:58370-80994 GCA_013400335.1 Eurystomus gularis
CGCAGCGGCCATCGCTCCGTAACCCCTTCGCCAACCCTGCCCGCTCCCCATCGCCGCCGCCGGCCCGGCAGCAGCCTGGCAGCATGCGGGGCGAGGGCCCACGGCGATCCCCCTCCCTCAGGGCCAGCCTTCGGCGGTTCAGCCCTGAGCCCCCCGCCCTGCCGCCAGCTGCCCCCCGCTCACCAGGGCTGGTGGGGAGGCATTTGGGGGTGCCCGTGGCAGGCTCGGGGAGACCCTTTTCCCCACGGCCCTCACGGCGGAGCAGCCCCCCTGGGCTGCCACTCCCCCAGGCTTGGCCTCGGCTTCCCGAGCCCCCCACCAAGGCTGTGAAGCCGCTGCAGAGGACCCCTTTCCTGGCACCGACCTCCCGCCCTGGCAGCCGCCGTCTTGGCCGCCCTGGCCCCTCCTGGGATGAGGAGCTGCCTCCATGGCAGGGTGCCACACAGGGTCTTGCTGGGGTGCCCCCTCCACCAAGCCCTGCTCCGGGCACCCCTAAAACCTTCATCCAGCGCATTGGGCAGCCCCTTGCCGGGATGGCCCCTCGTTCCCCCCCCGCGAGGCCGTCTCCAGCCGAAGCAGGGGGCCAAAACCCCTCTCCGGCACTCTCTAGGGGGAAATCCCTGGCATCGCTGCTCATGGGGAGCATGACCCGTGCTGAAGCCCCCCCTTCTTCACCACCCACCCACCATCCCTCCACTCGTTCCCCATCCTTGCCCCGGCACCCATCCCAGCGGGACGGGAGCACCCGCAGATCACTGAGCCCACCGGCGGGACACCGAGGCCGAACTGACACCGGGCGCCCCATTCTCCCTTCCATCCCACGCAGCAACCGGAGCCCCTCACCGCAGCGTCGTGCCGCCTTCCCAGCACCCCGTGGCCGAGCCCCCGGCTCCCTGGCTGCCCCCCGCCACGGTGCTCGCAGCCCAGTGCCAGCAGAGCCCGTCGAGGGCGATGGGGTGGCCGGGGAGGAGGGCGCGGGACGCTACGCGGTGGTGACGCCGCAGGTGCAGAGGTTGGGCTCCTTCCGGCGGGCATCCCGCATGTACAAGCAGCACTGNGCCAGCGCTCGGCGGCGGGTGGCTGGCGGGACAGGCACCCCTGGGCGGAGGGGTACCTGGGCACCAAACAGCCCTGGCGCACCAAGGTAACGCTGGCGGGGAGCTTGCCGAGGGTGCCGGCAATGGGATGGAGCTGGGGGGCGAGCTGGGCAAGCCGGAGGGATGGGGTGGCTTGTTGAGGTGGTTGCTGGCTCACCAGGGCATGAAGCCACCAGTGCCAGGGGGTTTGCAGCACCCAGGGTGGGGGGGATGTGGCTGTGGGTGCAGTGGGTGCTGGTGGGGGTCCTGCCATGGGTGGGTATTGCCTGTTGCATGTGCTTGTGTGTCTCCCCCATGTGTGGCCCCCTCAGGGACACTTGATTCTCGCATATGGAAATGCTGAGACCTGATCTGGGGCCGTGTGGGTGGCACGCTGACCTGGCGGGTGTCCGCTTTCCTGCCCACCAGCTGGCCAGCAGCCAGCGTGGGCTCCTGTGTGCCACCTGCCCTGCGTCACCTCTGTTCCTGGCTGTGGGGAGCAGCCCCAAGACCCATGGCTTAGACCCCACCATCAACTTCCTTGGAGGTGCCACCCTACCTGGGGGTCTCCATCGCCCACCTCTTGTAACATGGGTAGGGCTGAGCTGTGGGGTGGTGTGGTGGGAGTAGTACCACTGTCTTCGCCCATTCCCACCTGCCCACAATGAGTGGGAACAGGCTTTCCAGGACCAGTGTTTCCTGGGCTGGTCTACAGGGACACCTTGGTAGCCACATGTTCCCCTTGATGGCCCCGCATCCCCATTTCCAGCATTGCTGCTCTCCCCTGATGCACAATACTCTTGCTGAGGGACCTGTTTTGGGGATGTGGGATACTTGGTCAGGGTCCCTGCCACCTCTGGCTTTGGGGTCCTCAGTCTAGGGTCACAGACGGTGGTTTTGGGGTAGTGGTGGTGACTGAGTGGGAATCTGTCAGGGGTTGGCAGAGCCTCGTCATGACGGAATGGGGCCGGGTTGCTCTGTGCAGATGCAGTCACTGTGCAGCCTGCCCATTGTGCGGTACCAGGAGCCACAGGAGGAGGATGGGTTGGAGGACATGACCCAGCTGGAGTGAGTGTCCCTGTCCCCTTCACCCGTGACCCAGCACTGCGGAGGCCAACGGGGCTGCAACCCCCTCAATGCACCCCACAGTCCTCGCTGCTCCCGCCCCTTCCTCTCCTGACATGGGGTCCACTCCAGTCTCCTGGGACTGAGGACACTGGGGACGTGCTCAGGGACAGCAGACATCTCATGTCCCTCTACCACCCACTAACACAGTCTCCGCTCCATGCCAGGGACCTCCAGGAGGCCGCGGTGCTGAGCAACATCCGGACACGCTTCGAGCGCCAGCTTATCTACGTAAGCTTAAGGGTGCAGGGCATCCCCCAAGGACCCCGGGTGTGGCATCTCCAGGAGGGTCATCGCCCTCCAGGAGCTCGAAGCCCCAAACCTCGCTCTCCCACAGACCTACATCGGCAGCATCCTGGTGTCGGTGAACCCGTACCGCCTCTACGACATATACGGGACGGAGCAGGTGCTGCAGTACGAAGGCAGAGCTCTTGGCGAGAACCCACCGTGAGTACTGGGATGTGGGGACAGGGATGCCCTTTCTCACCATCACCCACCCTTGGGTCCTACAGCAGCCTCCAGCTGGTCCCAGGACGCCCGGAGGACCCTCAGTTGCAGGGTGCTGGGACAGCTGTGTCCATGCATGGGGATGCTCTGGGCACAGCTGAGGTCCCTGTGCCCCCACCTCTGCTTCCCCCCCAACCCAGGCATCTCTTTGCCATCGCAAACGTCGCCTACTCCAAAGTGATGGATGCCAAACACAACCAGTGTATCGTCATCAGGTGGGACTTGGCTGTCTCCATGCACGGCCCTTCCCGGGATGACCCCAGATCAGCGCTGCTGGTTGCAGGGTGCTGCCATCCCCAGCCCTGGGGCTGATGGTGTCTCTGGGGATGGGGTGCTGGGTGGGTTTTGGGGTGGGGACACCCCTAGCTCAGCTAGTGATGGCCCCGGCCATGTCCCTGCTCTGTGTTTCAGTGGGGAGAGCGGTTCAGGGAAGACTGAAGCCACCAAGTTGATCCTGCGCTACCTGGCAGCCGTCAGCCAGAAGCGCAGCACTGCTGCGCAGGTAGGGTGCTGTCCAGGGGACATCCTCGTCCTCTTGTCCTCCTCCTTGTGCTCTTCTCCACACCCTGCTCACGGCTCCTCTGCTCTCTCCTTATCCTCACGCTTCCACATGGACCACGGCAGATAGAGGTACTGGGAGGGGCACATAAGGGTTGGGATAGTTCAAGGGGACTGAGCATCATGGTGGCATCTCTGCCTCGTCACCCCAGCTGCAGAGGGGCGGTGGGGATGGACAGCAGGAGCTCGATGCATGAGGTCCTTGTGCCCTCCTGCATCCTCATGCAACCTGATCATGGTGCATGCCTCCAATTTTGGCACCCATGGGTGTCTGCGTGGGGCAGGATGTAGCAGGGAGGGTGACAAGGCGTTCCCCACACCATGGGGACAGCCCATGGTGTGTTGGGGTGCCTGGGCTGACCCCCTAGCTCTCCCCATCCCTGTGGCAGATCCTGGAGGCGACCCCCTTGCTGGAATCCTTCGGCAATGCCAAAACGGTGAGGAACGACAATTCCAGCAGGTTTGGGAAATTCGTGGAAATCTTTCTGGAGGAGTAAGTAACGCTGAGCAATGCCTGCGTGTGGCCGGTGCCCACCCCTCGGGTGTCCCTTCCCCCTGTCCCGGGGGTGCCCAACCCAGCCCCCAGCCCTGCTGCCGGGCTGCCCCTTGGCTCTGGGGTGGGATGCACATGGAGACGCTTTTAGGGACAAACCTTGGTGGGGGAACAGTGATGTCACCTGCAGCATTTGCTGCCCCCGGGTTGGGGATGTCATGCCCTGGGCTGGCACCCGGCCTGTTCCCGGTCCCCATCCCTGTTCCCCAGCTCAACCCCACTGATCCCAGCGTGGGGGGGTGCCCAATATCACCCTGGGGTTCAGCAGCTCCAGCCCTCGCTCAGGAGCCGGGTGTGGGCACATCTCCCTGTCCATAGATCCCGGGGGGGGCAACCTGGGCACCGACCCCCCTGGGGACAGCACCGGGGCAGGGGTGGGCACTGTGGCAGTGGGGGCACAGCCCCTGGCCATGCCAAGGTTGCCATCCTGCTGCTCCCTCTCACCCCTGCAGCGGCTTGATCTGTGGTGCCATAACCTCGCAGTACCTGCTGGAGAAGTCCCGCGTGGTCTTCCAGGTGGGTGGCGAGGAGGGGGTCCCGTGCTCTGCCTCCCCCCACACTGCACTATCTGCCACCCCAGCTCGGTCTTCTGCTCCCTAGGCTAAGACCGAGCGGAACTACCACATCTTCTACGAGATGCTGGCAGGGCTGCCCTCCCAGCAGCGCCAGCGGTACTGTCTGCAAGGCGCCGAGACCTACTACTACCTGAACCAGGTAGTGTGGCCCCTGCCCGACCCCCCCATGCTGCCTGCTTTTTGGGGGGCTGGCCAAGCTCAGGGCGCTGGTGGGTTCCTGAGCCCTCCTGGATTCGGTGTGTGGATGGGGAGGGTGCTCAGGGCAGGGCTTGTGTGGCCCCATCTGTGGGTGCTGCCCACTGGGGCCCACTAATGGCACTGAGGGGGGGTCATGCCAGGGTGGGAACTGTGAGATCCCCGGCAAGGATGATGCGGAGGATTTCCGTCGGCTGCTCAACACCATGGAGGTGCTGAGCTTCAGTGTGGAGGAGCAGAACAGCATCTTCCGCATCCTCTCCTCCGTCCTCCACCTGGGCAACGTCTACTTTGAAAAATACGAGGTACCCCAAGCTGAGCCGTGCTTCTCAGGCCCTGTTCGGGATGGGGGTCACCACGTCCCACCACATCCCACCATGTCCTGCAGACTGACTGCCAGGAGGTCGCCACGGTGGTGAGCGCCACGGAGATCCGAACTGTGGCTGAGCTGCTGCAGGTCTCACCCGAGGGTCTGCAGAAAGCCATCACCTTCAAGGTGACGGTGAGTGCACATGGGGGGCATAGGCAGGAAGGGGGGTCCCTGGGGACCATGGCTGGTGTTGCTAACACTCCATCGCACCATTGGGTTTGTGTCCCCACACCAGGAAACGCTGCGGGAGAAGATTTTTACCCCCCTGACCGTCGAAAGCGCCGTGGATGCCAGGTAGAGGAAGGGAGGGGGTTGTGCTGCTTGCAGGAGTTCTGGCTCCTGGGGATGGGGTGGGAAAGGGGACAGTCAGGTCCTACAGTGTGGATTAGGTTCTCCAGTGATTAAAACTGCCCCATATGTGATGTGGGGCTGTGCCGGGTGCTGGCCACGGTGGTGGGGATGTACACGGTGCTGTGCCATGCTGGAGCTCCAGCACTCTGCTCTCCTGCCCCTTCCCCAGGGATGCCATTGCCAAGACCCTCTACTCCCTGCTCTTCGGCTGGCTCACGGACCGCATCAACAAGCTGGTGTACCCGCGGCAGGAGGCCCTCTCCATCGCCATCCTGGACATTTACGGCTTCGAGGTGAGCAGGATCCATCTTGGCTCCGTTTCCCCGTCCACCAGCCCTGGGGCTGCAGCATCTCAGGCTTTGCTGCTTCTTCTTCTCACAGGACCTCAACTTCAACAGCTTTGAGCAACTTTGCATCAACTACGCCAATGAGTACCTGCAGTTCTTCTTCAACAAAATTGTTTTCCAGGAGGAGCAGGTGGGTGGTGAGCGGTGCTGGGCTCTGCCCCGTGCTGAGCATCACTATGGGGCCAGGGACGTGGGGCTGACCAAGTGCTGACCCCACAGGAGGAGTACCTTCGGGAGCAGATCGAGTGGAAGGAGATCCCTTTCAGTGACAACCAGCCCTGCATCGACCTCATCTCCCAGAAGCCCTATGGCATCCTCCGGATCCTCGATGACCAGAGCTGCTTCCCCCAGGTGAGGAGCCGCCTGGTGCTAAGGTGGTCAGGATGGCAGCATCAGGTGGTCACCATGCTTAGAGTGGCACCATGGTCCAGGGCTTCTCTGTTCCTGGGCTGTCCTGGACAGCCTGGGAGCTCCCCCAGGTTTTTCTAGGCTGGACGAGCCTGAGGAGGTCCCAGGGTAGCACTACTGGAGAAACTTTCCTAGAGGACTTGGTTTTGTAGGAATTACAGAACTCCTGCTCCTAGCTGTCCTATACAATAGAGAATGGTGGTTACACCCTCTTTGCCAATGGGGAGACTGAGGCACAGATCAGCAGGTGCCCATGACCATACAACTGCTTGGTGGCTGAGCAGAGAGAGAGGTCTGGCCAGTTGTCCAGGCATTCCGGTCGTGGTGCCTGCATCCCTGGGGCTGCTGAACCACCAGACCATGTCTCACCCCCATAACTGTCTCTAGGCCACTGACCACACGTTCCTCCAGAAGTGTCACTACCACCATGGAACAAACCCTCTGTACACCAAGCCGAAGATGCCCCTGCCCGAGTTCACCATCAAGCACTATGCAGGGAAAGTGACCTACCAGGTGTGTGGCAAAGGGATGCCCAGCTGGGGCTGTAAGGAGGTGGAGTCCCCATCCCTGGAGGGGTTTCCAAGCTGTGGTGCTGAAGGACATGGTTTAGTGGTGGACTTGGCAATCCTGGATTAATGGTTGGACTTGATGATCTTAAAGGTCTCTTCCAACCAAACTAATTCTATGATTCTATGATTCTATGATCCTGCACCAGGGGGTGAGAAGTAGCCCAGGGTATCTCTGTGGGGCTCCCAATCCCAGCTTAGAGCTCCTCACCTCCTCCCGCTGTGCTGCTGGGCTCCTCACTGTGAGGTTTTTCTCTCGGCCAGGTTCACAAGTTCTTGGATAAAAATTATGACCAGGTCCGTCAGGATGTGCTGGACCTGTTCATCAGCAGCAGGACCAAGGTAGGGCTCTGCCTCATCCCAGCTCTGCAGTGCTGGGGGGACACCAGGCACAGAGAGTCCCCTTCCATACACATCACTTCTAATGTCCCCAAGCGTGTGCCCACAGGGCTGGTGAAGCCCAGGGACCAGGAGCAGAGGAAGCCTCCAGCTCCACCCTGTGCCCTCTTCCTCTAGGCTTTGATTCCTCAAGCATTGGCACAAATGGGCACGTGGGTTGCTCTTCACTTTCCTATCCCTATTTCCATTCCCACTTCCATCCAGGGAATCCAGCCTCTAATAGGGGATGTGACTCACTCAAGGCTGAGAAGAGGAGCCAGGAAAGCTGTCCCATCCCAGTCACCTTCTTCCTCCCTAACCCTTCCCATCTCCCTAAGGTGGTGGCCAATCTCTTCTTCGGCCATGCCCAGGTGATGGCCCGGCAAAGGAGCCTGGTCAGGAGGAGTAGCACCAGGACACGGCGGTACAAGGCCCCCACTGTGGCCGCCCGCTTCCAACAGTCGCTCCTGGACCTGGTGGAAAAGATGGAGAGGTGAGGGTGGGCACCCATGCACTGTGCTGGTGGGACCAAGGTGACAGCCAGACCTGACCTTGAGGTGGCCAGGCTGGCTTTGTCCCCTGTTGCCCATGGCCAATGGGGTCTCTCCCATGCAGGTGCAACCCCTTCTTCGTGCGCTGTCTCAAACCCAACAACAAGAAGGTGAGAGCCCATGCTGCCTGTCCTCGACAGCATGGGGAGTATGGTGGACGCGTGGTGGACAGAGGTCTGCCCACATGGCCACTGAGGCTTCTCCCCTTCTCCCCTCTAGGAGCCAGGGCTCTTCGAGGCCGACGTGGTCAGCAGCCAGCTGCGGTACTCAGGGATTCTGGAGACCATCCGCATCCGCAAGGAAGGCTTCCCCATCCGCATCCCCTTCCTCGTCTTCATTGACAGGTGACTGAGGGTGGTGGGTCGGGTACCACCACCCCAGCAAGGGGAGACCACAGAGCTTGTGGGTGTTTTATGGGACAGCACTTGGCCCAGGGTTCCCCCCCGGCAGGAGCTGGGAGCCCCTCACTTTGCGGCATTGCACCAGGAGAAGCTGCTTTCCCACACGTGGTGCTCATCACTGTGGGGGCAGTTTGTGCTGGTGTCCCAGTGGAGTCCTGCACGGTGCCAGCACCATGGACTCACCCAGGTACCGCTGCCTCGTTGACATGTGGTCGAATGTCATTCCCAACGGGGCAAACTGCGTGGAGATGCTGAGGAACCTCTGCCCCGTCAACCCCAGCATGTACTACGTTGGTGTCACCAAGGTACCATCCCAGAGAAGGTGGCTTGGCTCCAGCAATGCCCTGGGGAGGATGGTCAAGGTGGGGGGCTTATGGTGTCAACCTCCCCCCCAGCTCTTCCTGAAGGAACAGCTGTACCAGGCGCTGGAGAGCAAGCGAGCCCGTGCCCATCACCTGGCTGCGCTCACCCTCCAGCGCTACGCTCGCACCTTCTTCATCAAGAGACGCTTCCGCTCCCTCCGCCGAAAGATTGTCCTCCTGCAGAGCCGGGCGCGGGGCTACCTGGCCAGGTGGGGGCCCTGGGGAGGCAGTGGGTGGGCACTGGGGGGTGGCAGAGAGTGACGGGTGCCCTCCCACAGGCAGCGGTACCGGCGCATGAGGCACACGCTCATCAAGTTCAGGTCGCTGGTGCACATCTACGTGAACCGCCGGCGGTACCTCAAGGTGAGCTGGGAGCTGGCACATCCCGGGGGGGTCCTGGGCACCTGCTCCCACCCTGCTGCATGCTCAGTGGTGCGTCTGAAGAGGGCACAGCAGCACCCCCAGACACCATTCCCACCACCTCCTCCATGCCCCATGTCGGCTCTTTGGGGTGAAAGCCTTGTGATGCTGGGGGTACAATGGCACCACAATGGGGTCCTGCTGCTGGAGGTTGCCTTCTTGGTGGGGGCTCACTGTGGTTTCTCTGCTTGCAGAAGAAGGAGGATGCCCGCCGGCGGGCAGAGGAGGAGAGAGAGAGGATGAAGCAGGTAATGAATGTGTGGCGCTGGTGGGGACACACGTGTGATGCACGTGCAACCCACGGTGCTGTGCCCTCGCCCCTGCCACGCCCTCGCTCGTCCCTGTGCTGCCAGCCCAACCACCCAGGGGTGCTGAGGCCAGGAGCAGCGTGGCAAGCGGGTGCATCCCTGTGCTGCGCTGGCAGGAGCTGACAAAGAGGGAGGTGGTGGATGTCACCCACCTGGAGATCCCGGCTGAGCTGATGGGGCTGCTGGAGGCCGCCGCAGGTGAGCAGGTCCTGCACTGCCACCAGCATCGCTCCCAGCCCCTTGTCCCCATCCCCACGGCCGTGCCGTAGCTGCCCACTGTGCCGTAGCCGCCCGGGAGGTGAATGCTGGCTGTGTGGTCCTGGTGCCGCCGCCAGCTCTGCAGCCTGACTCCCAGCTCACCCTCCCGCTCGACATCAACGACTACCCCATGGCCAAGTACGTGCGGGGCCACTTCCAGGTAAGGTGGGCGCCGCGGCCCCGTAGCGGGGAGCTTGCCTCGATGGGCAGCCAGGTTTTGGGGAGTCCTCAGTGCCCTGGTCATGACTGAGTAGTTAGATTTATGGTCCCCATGGCCGCTCCCTGCACCATCCCACTGGGCTCTGCTCCGGCTTTGGCCCCAGGGATGCCATGGGGAGTGAGAGGGGCCAGACCCGGGGTGGCTGCAGTGCTGCAGGGAGCTGGCTGCCACCTCCCTCCCTCCCCGTGGGTTCCTGTCGTCTCCAGAGGCCGGGGGGACCCCGCTGAGGTTATCGGAGAGAGACCCGCCGAGCCCTCCTGGACGCCCGACGCGGGGCAGATCCGGAAACGCTGGGGCGGGAGACCAGGTTGCTTTGCTCCCAGAACCTCAGCCCCATCACCGGTCACTTTGCCCCCTTCCTCATCCTTGTCCCCTATTTTTACCACGTGCTTCCCAGTCCCCGGCATCCTGAATGGCAGCACTGGGGCCAAGTCCTGCTCTCAGCCTCACCAAGGTGTTGGCATTTCTGGTGCTGCCAGCACAGCCTGAGCCCGTCCCTGTCCCACTGCCTGGAGGCTGCTGGCCCCATCCTGCACCTTTCTGAAGCCCCACAGTCCACATCCAGCATCAACGCCACGCTCAGTGCCGTGGGGCTGGTCCCTCATGGCCGGAGGCTGTCCCCGGGGCCCAGGTAGCCACGGGTGCGGGTGTCACCGCAGGAACCGGCGTTCGGGATGCTGACAGCCCCACTGACGTCCCCCCTCACTCGGCTGGACGAGGAGCTGTGCCATGAGGCGCTCAGCCTCTTCCAGCTGGTAGGTGGGATGGCACGGAACCCGGCACCGCGGTCCCCTGCCTGCTCCCTGCCTGGGGATAGAGGGAGGACCTCATTGTCCCCACGACAGATCCTGCGGTTCATGGGGGACCCGGGTCTGGGTGGCCCACAGGAGACCCTCTTCGGCAACTACATTGTGCAGAAGGGGCTGTCGGCGCCAGGGCTGCGGGACGAGCTCCTGGCACAAGCCGCCAACCAGGTCTGGCGTAACACCAACGTCAACAACGAGGAGCGGGGCTGGCTGCTGCTGGCCACCTGCCTCAGCGCCTTCCCCCCCTCTGCCACCTTCGACAAGTACCTGCTCAAGTGAGCCGGGGCTGGGGACAGGGCTGGGGACCGGGGCTGGCTGGGACCCTCGGGGATAGCCTGGCACGAGTGCCTGGGGACACTGCTGGGGCTCTCCAGGGGCTCCTTGGGCCAGCCTGGCACATGTGCCGAGGATCCTATGCAGATCCCACCAGGATCCCTTGGACTAGCCTGGCATGTGCCCAAGGATGCTACGCAGGATCCCTGGGGATGCTCCTAGTTACTCTGTGGTCCCCTGGGCCAGTCTGGGACACGTGCCCAGGGATTATACTCAGGTCCCTCTAGGGATGCTCTGAGGTCCTTCCATAATTCCTGGGGCCAGCCCAGCACATACACCCAGGGATTATGCTCAGGTTCCTCCAACATCCCTTGGACCAGCCTGGTACGCATGCCCAGGATGCTACCCAGATCCCTCTAAGGATGCTCTTAGTCCCTCCATGGTCCCTGGGGCCAGCCTGGCACACGTACCCAGGGATTATGCTCAGGTGTCTCTAGGGATGCTCTGACGTCCCGTAGTCGTTCCCTGGGGCAACCCGGTACATTTGTCCAAGGATACTGCCCAGATCCTTCCAGGGTCCCCAGGGCTATGCTGGCACACGTGCCCAGGGATACTGCCCAGGTCCCCCCTGCTGCATCTTCCCGTCTCCACAGGTTTGTCTCTGACTACGCCTTTGCGGGCTACAAGCCGGTGTGCCAGCGCAAGCTGATGCACGCCATGGCACGGTCGCAGCTGGGTGCCGCGGCCGCCCGCGCCTACCCACCCTCGCTGCTGGAGTGGACGGCGAACCGGCGGCAAGCCAGCATGGCACTGGACCTCCACTGCTTCAACGGTGCGGGGTGGCGTGGGGCTGGGGGCATGGCGGCAGTGAGGGTTGGTCCCAGCTTGACCACCCTGCCACCATCATGGGCAGGAGGGGAAGCGCTCACTGCCCACCCCTCCCCAGGTGACCAGTTCTCCTGCCCTGTCCACTCCTGGAGCACAGGCGAGGACCTGGCAGGGGATGTCCTGAAGCACAGGTACCCACCAGACAGGCAACCCTCACCCAATGGGTTGACCACGGGGCACAGCTTCACCCTGGGGTCATTTTGGGTGGCCCCAGGATCTGGGAGCCGGGATGCCCAGCTCATGGGGAGAGTGTCCCCGTGAAGCTGGGGCACCGCCGGCAGCTTGTGCCCATCCCCAGCATCCCGCTGTTGGCAGGGGGCTGGTGGAGGGCTGGCGTGGCTGGTCCGTGGCCATGAAAGCAGGTGCCCAGTGGGCTGAGCTGGCCGGTCACGACTATGTCCTGGACCTCATCTCTGACCTCGAGTTGCTCCGGGGCTTCCCCAAACAAAAATCCTGCTTCCTCGTCGCATGGGATGGGGCCAAGAGCCACAGCGGGGACAGCCGGGCGTAGGTACCCGGGCAGCGACGGATCCCCCACTGTGGGGCTGGGGTGGAAGCACCAGCACCAGGCTGGATGGGTGCCAGCAGAGGTGTGGGTTGGGGTCCTTGTTTGGGGGATTGGCACCCAGCAGGTTCTTGACGAACACATTCTCTCTTTCTGCAGTGTGCTCAGACATGGCTTGGATTTGGATGAAGTGCCTCCTCCCCCTGCTGTGAAAGCCCCCACGCTGCCATCCACAGAGCCGTACCACCCCCATGGTAGGTCATCATGCCCCCCATGGAGCTGCTGTTGGTGAAGCTCTACCAGTGGTGGCTCATCCCTCCTCGTCCCCCTGGCAGATGGGGAATTTGGGGAGCCGCGCAGCCAGAAGGGTCTGGACCGATACCTGGACAGCCTCTTTGACCCCGTGCTCTCCTATGGCAATGGGGTGAGAGGGACAGACACCCCCCTACCCGAGGCAGAGGGAGTCCAGCATTTTGGGGGTGCAAGTGGCTTGGCCTCCATCCCCTGATGCCTGTGCCCTAGGAGCTGGAGAAGCCGGCCGCTGTCTCGCAGAGGATGAAGGGAGGAGGTGGCGTGGGAGGGGGGAACAGTGGCGGTGATGCTGAGCAGAGCAGACCCCCCGTCCCTGCGGAGACACATCAGCCGAGGGGTGAGCGCTCCGAGCATCCTGCATCCCGACCCAGCTCCCTGCCTCAGTTTCCCTACCTGATCCCAGCACCACACAGCCCTGGTGCGGGGCTGTAGGATGCTGAGCTCCCCCACCTTTGCCATCGCAGGTGCAGAGCCAGCCCCGTCCCCACAGCGCCAGGCAGATGCCAACCAACCGCCTGGGCCCCCGGTCAGTGGGGCAGGCCTGGGGGGGTCCAAGCTGTGCCCAGTCTCTGCTGTTGGGCAGCTCTCCCGGGCGGCTCCACAGGGATGGGGGCAGCTGGAGGGTGCCGGTGCTCACAATGTGGTGTCCCTTGCAGGGCAGAGCAGCGGAGGGGACACCAACCCATGTCCCCCAGCCCCGGCCATACCTGCAGAAAGCTGGTAAGGAGTCCCCAGTGCAATGGGGCAGCAATGGGGGCTCATGGCACTGAGCTGTGCCCAAGGTGCCTGGCCCCCCCCCCGAGCCATGTGCTTGGCCCCACAGCACCCGTGAGCCAGCGATGGCCGGGCGAGCTGGTACGGAATTCCCGGCTCAACTCTGAGCACTTCCCGCGGCCCACGCACGACATCCGCAACATCATCCGGCAGTGCCAGCCGGCCCCGCGCGGCTCCCAGCCCCCCAGGTACCCACCGGGCCCCAGCCGAGCTGCAGGCTTCTCCCACCTGTGGGTGCAGGTGTGGATGCTGGCCCTGAGGCTGGGGTGTAGATGATGTCGGGGTGTAGGTGATGCCAGGGTGAAGGTCATGCCAGGTCCAGGTGATACTGGGGGTGCAGGCAGTGCTGGCGTCCAGGTGATGTCAGGCTGAAGGTGATAATGGGGGTGCAAACGATGCTGAGGTGCAGGTGATTCTGGGGCGCAGATGATTCCAGGGTGCAGGAGATGTCAGGATGTGGTGGTGATGCCAAAGTGCAGGTGATGTTGGGATGCAGGCAACGTGGGGTGCTGATGATGCCAAGGGTGCAGGTGATTCTGGGGTGCAAGTGATTCCAGGGTGCTGTCTGTCTCTGCAGCAAGCTCTTTGGGAAGAAGCTGGACCCCCACGAGGAAGCCATGCAGATCCTGAAGGAGCAGCTCTCATCAGCCCGGGTGCCAGTGGCTGTGGTAGGGACGCGGTCACCCCCGTGCCCCCCCATACCAGCCTGGAGAAGCCACTGGCTCTGACCATAGCCCACTCTCTGCCTTGCAGGTGGCCAAGGAGATGGTGGCTGCAGTGAAGCCGGTCACCAGCAGCAGGTACCAGCTGCGAGCACCGATGGGGCGTCCGGCGGCCATCCGGCCCCCAGGTATCACAGGGCAGAGCTGTGGCATTGGGGGGCCAGGGCAAAGTGGGGCACCTCGTCCTCCGTGATGGCACTGGGTGATGCCTGACGTGGTTGGGTGCGTGTCCACCTTTGCAGCATCCTCATGGGATAAGGGCTGCGTCCGGCTAAACCCTCCCCGCCCCACAGCTGCCCCTCATGCCTAAGTTTCCCTGGGTGGAGAGGGGCTGTTGGTGGTCCCTCCATCCAGAGATGCGCAGGACTTTCCATCCCTTCACAGTCTCCATCTCACGGGAGCTCCCGTCCGATGGGCAGCAGGTCCAGACCCAGCTGCACCAGAGCTGCAGCCAGGACTTCTATGCCTACCACAACGTGCCCTGGAAAATCTACATCCGTAAGGAGGTGCGGGAAGGGGACGTGGGGACTCACTGGTGTCGCGGGGATAAAGGAGGCTTTTCGCCAAGCCCAAGGCCTTGCGGGGTGGGTGACGCTGGTGATGCCACACTGGTCTCTCTCCTGGCAGGTTTTCTACCCCAAGGACAGCATCAACAACCCGCTGCTGCTCGACCTCATCTTTCGGCAGGTGAGGGACTGAGCTGGCCCCAAAGCCCTCCTGGGGGTGTCCCAGAAGCTGGGGTATCCCCCCACCTTGGCTGCCCCTTGCTCCTCACCCCATTCCATAGATCTTCAATGACACGCTCTCCGACACCTGCATCCGGATCAGCCCAGAGGAGCGGCTCCGCTTGAAATCCCTCTTTGGTAACCCTCGTCTGCACCTCCATGTCCTCCTGCTCCAAGGATGGGGGGCTCACACCTGGGGGGACCCAAACCTGGGGGTCTCACACCCTCACCCACTCATGTGTCCATCCTCATGTTCTGCGCATCTCCAAGCCACAACCATCTTGGCTTAAAGCTGGGGTAGTTTTGCTTCCAAATGCAATGAGCCAGCTCTGATCTAGTGCTCCCCAAAGTCACGAGTTGTGTCAGGTCTCAGCTCAGGGGGAACACGACACGCTTGTCTCTCCATCATGGTCCTGCTGGGCTTGGGAAGGCGATGGGCATCCCTGTTCTCACGGTGAACCCTGTGTCCAGATCCTCCTCAGGAAGGAGGGACGCTCACCATAGAGCATTTCTCCCCACAGCGGAAAACAAGCTGGATTCCTTCAGCCCGGTGGCCACCGAAAGTGTCAAGAGGGACATCATTGCTGCGGCCCGGGATGGCTGCGAGGTGTATTTCTCACGTCTCTTCCCTGCCACGGTGAGAATGATAGCATCACAGAATTGTTCTGGTTAGAAGAGACCTTTAAGATCATTGAGTCCAACCGTTCCCCCAGCACTGCCAGGGCACCACTAACCCATGTCCCTCAGCACCACATCTCCACAGCGTGGAAACCCCTCCAGGGATGGGGACTCCACTACTGCCCTGGGCAGCCTGGGCCAGCCCTTCACACCCCTTGCGGGGAATAAATTGTTCTTCATGTCCAACCTAAACCTCCCCTGGTGCAACTTGAGGACATTTCCTCTTGTCCTATTCCTTGGGAGAAGTGACTGACCCCACGTGGCTCCATGGATCCAGCCTGTCCAGACCAGGACAGAGTCTGGGCATGGGGCAGGTCGGTGTGGGGGGCACCTCAGCTCTGTGCCCCCCTGGCTGAGGCAGTGACCTTGCCTGCAGGGCAGCGTGGGGACAGGGGTGCAGATCCTGGCCGTGTCCCACACCGGCATCAAGCTGCTGCGGCTGGTGAAGGGCACCAACGTCCCCGGGGAGCAGCTGCGGGTGCTGCGGGCGTACAGGTAGGCGCAAGGAGCCCTGGTGGTTGGGGTGGGATGGGTGCTGTGGGTGCCGGGTGTTTCAGCCTCCCCTCGCCCTGTCCCAGCTACGCCGACGTGCTGTTCGTGACCACCCCGTCCAGGAACATGCTGGAGTTCAACCTGCGCAGCGAGAAGCTCATCCTCTTCTCCCCCAAAGCCCCCCAGGTCAAGGCCATGGTTGACCACTTCATCACAGAGCTCAGGAAGGTGGGGGGTGCCCCAGAGCCGGGGGGGGGAGGATGGGGACATGTCCTGGGGGCCAGACCCTGCCTGTGTGCCTGTGTTTGGGGGGAGCTGCGGTGGGCAGCGGAGGGCACCTTAGAAATGGGACTGTGAGGGGTGAGGAAGGTTTGGTGGGGCCACCCTGGGGTTGTCCTGTGGCCATGGGTGCTTGAAGCCCCTGTGCTGGGTGGGATGTGGGTGTGCCTGTGTACACGGGCTGTGCCAGTCCCCCCCCTGCCCAGGACTCCCAGTACGTGGTGGCCGTGAGGAACTACAGCCCGGAGGACAGGGGCCAGCTCAGCTTCCACAAAGGGGACATCATCCACCTGCAGCCACTGGAGCACCCTGAGAGAGGTGAGTGACCCTCCACTGTCCCCAGGATGAAACACCCTCGACTGGGGACACGGGGGTGGCATGGCTGTTGGCCTCACTGTCCCCAGGGGTGGCCATGCCCTGGCCTCACCTCTTGTGATGCTCCATGTCCCTGTGATGTCCCTGTAGACCACTACTATGGCTGCGTGGTCCGCAAGAAAGTGATGTACCTGGAGGAGCTGAAGACAGGCACCCAGGACTTTGGTGGGTGCCATGCTGTCCCCCGGCATGTCTCTGGTGCATGTACACTGTCCTGAGCCATGTCCCCTCCTGGGGCTGGGCACAGGGCAGGATCCTGCCTCTGCCACCCCTCAGCAGGAGGGTTTGAGCTCTTTTCAGCACTGACTTGATGCAGGTGGATGCTCGCTGTGGTTCCCACCCTGGGTGGCACTGGGTGCCCCACGTCACAGAATGACAGAAACGCTATGGTTGGAAAAGACCTTTAAGATCATCAAGTCCAACCATTACCTATCTCAACCAGGCACACTTCTACACCATGTCCTTGAGCACCATATCTAGATGGCTTTTAAATACATCCAGGGATGGCGATTCAAACACTTCCCTGGGCAGCCTGTCTTTGATAACCCTTTCGGTGTAGAAGTTTTTCCTGATGTCCCTGCAAATGATGGGCTTTGTGGCCTCTGGTCTGTGCCTTTATGTTGAGCAATGTCAAACCACAGCTGTTCCCACCCAAAACCCGTCCCAAACACCCTGGAAAGGGCTCAGGGTGCAGGAGGGAGCAGGCAGGGGCTTTTCAGGGGATGACCTCTGCCAGCCCAGAGATATCACCACTATGTGCCTGGTGCAGGGTGGAAGTTTGGGGCCATCCACGGCAGGTCGGGGCTCTTCCCTGCCGAGTACGTCCAGCCTGTCGCAGCCCCTGACTTCGTCCATTTGCCAGCGGAGAGGAAAGAGGAGCCCAAGGACAAGCAGGGCAAGGTGGCAGCTTCGGTGGCCGTGGCCATGGCTGTGGCCTCCACCGCCGTGGCCCAGGAGCTGGACCGGAAAACTGAGGTGGGTGCTGGCCCCGCGGTCATTGCCAGCACGGTGCTGGCTGTGCCTGGTGCCCACCACCCAGCTCTGCAGGCATCCTCCACCAGCACCACCGTTGAGGAGCGTCTGGACAGGGACGGTGGTGAACGGCTCGCAGCCGGAGCAGGGATCTGCCCCATGCTGACCTTCGCCCAGCGGTATTTCCGTGCGGCACGGCACAGGACCACGTGAGTGCCTGGTGACGGGATGGGGACACCCCATGGTGGGGACATCTGTGCCCACTCACTCCCTCATCCCTCTCCCAGGGAATCCTGTGGGATCAAGGCCAAGAGGGATGTGTCCAATGTGCTGGAGATGCTGACATTCACCAAGGTACGGGGAAGCGGGGTGCTTCTGCCCTCCTGTCACCCATGGGTCCCCTCGAGGTCCTGGCATGCTCAGGAGCTCCACAAATGCCACCCCAACTCCCATCCCATCCCTCTGGCTGCTCCTGGGAGCTGAACCTTTCCACTTCCAGACCCCCATCCAAGAGTCACTCATTGAATTCGTGGATGGTGGCATCAGCAAACTGGCTGCCGAGGCTTTCCAAGGTAGGTGCGGTGGACAAGTGCCCCATCCCCTGGCCCCATGGCAATCCCCAGTGCCATCCCTGGAGGAAGGTGGGGGCAGGACTGGGATGGGCTGATGGGGTGGCGCAGGGAGGGGTTTAGCTCCTCTGGTTCCTGTGCCCAAGATGTTGCCCACATCCATGGGAGCATGTCCCTCGGGAAGGGATGGGGTGGGCTGTGTCACCATATGGCTTTGTCATCCCCAGCCGTGATGAAGTTCATGGGTGACCACCCTTTGAGGGGGCAGACAGAGCTGGACACCGTCTGCACCATCCTCAAGGTAAATCTCCCCCAGGGGTGCTGAGTCCTGGGGGTGGCCTGGGCATGGGGTGGCAGCCGGGTGGCAGCTGTGCCTGTCCCCTAGCTGTGTGCGGAGCATGAGGTCCTGCGGGACGAGGTGTACTGCCAGATCATCAAGCAGGTCACCAACAACACCAGCTCCAAGCCGTGAGTCCCTGCACCCGTGGTGTCCACCCCAGCTGGGGCAGCAGAGACTGGCTCTGTAGACAATGTGTCCCTGGCTGGGCTGAGCCACCCCTGTGTGGGGCAAGACCTGGGGACCTTCATCCCTGTAGTGGGTGGCACTGGTCCCCAGGGTGGTGGGTGCCATTGCAGCCACCCTGGGGACCCTCGCCCTCCCCGGGGGCTCAGCCCTGGCTCTTCCCGGCAGGGATAGCTGCCAGAAAGGCTGGAGGCTGCTCTACATCCTCTCCGCCTACTACAAGTGCTCCGAGGTTCTCCGGCCCTTCCTTCTGGCCTTCCTGCAGGATGCCAGCAGCCACCCGGAGCTGCCTTTCCAGGGTAGGTGGTGGGTGCACAGGGGGGAAGGACACCCAGGGGTGTCACACGGGGCTCTGGAGGTGCTTTAGTAGAGTCAACCTCATGGCTCAGCCTCATCCTTCACCCCGGTCTCCATCCCCACCAGGCATTGCCAAAGCGTGTGAGCAAAACCTGCGGAAAACCCTGCAGTTCGGTGGCCGCAGCCTCTTCCCCAGCAGCATGGAGCTCAGGGCCATGGTGGTGAGGCTGGGTGCTCATGGATGCCCACGGGGTGCAGGGCAGGGCTGACACCAGCTTGAGACTCCCTCCATGGGCTCAGGATACCCCCATGGACTTGACATCCCCTGAGGCCATTGCCCTGGGGCTGAGCTGATGATCCCTTGCTGGTGGTCCTTTTTTGGGATCTGCTCCTAGGTGCACCGCTCTGGGGATGCCCAGAGCTTTCAGGGGTCCCCGGTGGGCATGCAGCTCTGTGCACGTGGGCTCACCTGGACAGGATGGGCAAGACGTAGCATGACTCCCATGGAATAGCTTGGGGATTTGGGATGTCCTTCTGGGTCTTGCTGTGTGAAGGGCCCCCCTGCACTCCAGTGTGTCTCCTCCACACAGGCTGGACGCAGTGCCAAGCGCCAGCTCTTCCTCCTGCCTGGTGGCATCGAGAGGCACCTCAAGATCAAGACATGTTCGGTGAGTCGGAGGGAGCAAGAGCCTCAGTGCAGCCCGGGCTCATGGTGACCCCTCAGCTGTGGGCACACCAAGGTTGTAGATGTCAGGGAGCTGCACCCCTTGGCTGTCCCCGAGCTGGGGGACTTTGTTCTCTGGGAAAGGGAGATCCCTTTCCTGGGGAGCTGCATGGGGTCAGCCCCAGCGCAGGACCTGTTGGTGGCCCTGAGCATGGAGGGGAAATGTGGCAGTGTCCCAGCCGCCTGTCCCCATGCCCAGGTGGCTCTGGACGTGATCGAGGAGCTGTGCTGCGAGATGGGGCTGCAGCACCCAGAGGCTTTTGATGAGTACATCCTCTTCGTGGTGACTGACAGAGGTGAGGGGCTGGCTGGGACAGGGTGGCCATGCCACCAGTGTGTGCCATGTGTGGTGGCCATGCTCAGGCTCCCGGGGTGGCACAGGGCAGAGCGTGCGGCCGCTGACCCACCGAGAATATGTCCTGGACGTGGCTGCTGAGACAGAGCTCCGGGATGCCAGCTACACCTTCTGGTGCCGCCGCGTGGTCTGGAGCCAGCCCCTCAAGTTTGACAACGAGCTCTATGTCACCGTCCACTACAACCAGGTCAGGCCACCCCACCGAAGTCCCCTGGGGCCACCTCTGTGTCATCCCCACCCAAGCGTCCCTTGTCCCCAAGCCCTGTCCCTGCGCTCTGTGCCCCCCCAGGTGCTCCCCGACTACCTCAAGGGGCTGTTCACCGTCCTGCCGCCGGCGAGGCCGGGAGAGCAGCACTTCCCACACGTGGCCAAGCTGGCTGCCCTCCAGCACCGAGCCAAGGACCACCACCACGTCCCCACCGCGTACGGCCGGGAGCAAGGGGGTCCAGGGTGGGGCACATCCCACGAGGTGTGGGACCCGCTGGCCAGTGCTGGTCCTGATCCCCATCTCCCTGCAGGCGGGAGGTGCAGGACTACATCCCACCCCAGCTCTTCCGCTTGCTGAAGGCCCAGTCCTGGCTCCAAATGGTGACCCAGCACATGCAGCAAGCCCAGGCGCTCAGTGCCCACCAAGCCAGGGCACAGTTCCTGGGTAAGCGGGCATGGGACGGGGAGATGATGCTAACAGGGAGGTAATGCTAATGAGGATGCAATGCTGCTGGGGATGTGGTGCTGCTGGGGATGGGATGCTGCCCAGGAGGTGATGCTGATGGGGATGCGATGCTAGCGAAGATGAGGTGCTGCCCAGGATGTGATGCTGCTGGGTGGCTCCTCTGTGGGGAGGCCTTGGCCCTGCACAGAGCTTGGAGTGCTGCACTTGAGATGCTGCACACAGAATCATACAATCATTCTGGTTGGAAGAGACCTTGAAGTTCATGAAGTCCAACCATTCCCCCAGCACTGCCAGGGTACCACTAAACCATGTCCCTCAGCACCACGTCTCCACGGCTTTGAAACCCCTCCAGGGACGGGGACTCCACCACTGCCCTTGGCAACACTTTTGCAGAAGGCGTTTTTCCTCATCTACAACCTAACCATCCCCTGAGGCAACTTGAGGCCATTTTCTCTTGTTCTGTTGCTTGTTCCTTTGGAGAACAGACCAACCCCTACATGGCTCCAACCTCCTCTCAGGGAGTTGTCTAGAGCAAGAAGGTCACCCCTGAGCCTCCTTTTCTCCAGGCTCAACAACTCCAGCTCCCTCAGCCGCTCCTCACCACACTTGTGCTTTAGACCCTTCTCCAGCTTTGTTGCCCTTCTCTGAACACACTCCACCATGCTCCCAAGCCCCACACTTGGCCACCCACTTTTCCAGTAGGCTGCAGCAGGGCCCCTTGGCCGCTTCTGAGTCCAATCTGTCTCCTGGTCCAGAACCTGAAGT
The DNA here is from genome assembly GCA_013400335.1 of Eurystomus gularis. NCBI lineage: Eukaryota > Metazoa > Chordata > Aves > Coraciiformes > Coraciidae > Eurystomus > Eurystomus gularis. The sequence continues at coordinate 79,607 of VZZY01002323.1, forward strand.
GGTGCAAGGCTCTGGGAGACACCCAGAGCAGGGGCTGGCTGGGACTGTCAGCAGAGCCCGCATGGGTGCAAACACCCTGGGACCTGGGAAGAAGGGGGTGACAGTGGGAGCTGAGACCCCCATCCTCCACCCCACAGGGCTTCTGAGCGCCTACCCCATGTTCGGCTCATCCTTCTTCTACATCCAGAGCTGCAGCAACAATGCCATCGTCTCACCCTGCATCCTGGCCGTCAACCAGAACGGCCTCAACTTCCTCAGCAAGGAGACTCACGTAGGTGGGGGGCTTCTGGAGGGCTGGTGGGCACCACCCAGCTCCTGCTGCAGGGACAGAGCCAGGCTGCCCCATGAGATGTAGTGGCAGGTTGGGGGATAATGTCCCTCTCTGCAGGGTCCCCAGGTTTGGTACCCTCTGTCCTGCTCCCATCTGCACCTGCTCTGGCCCTTGGTCCCCGTGGTGGGGTCCTTGAGGTATGTGGGCCACCCTCCTTGTCCCATCCCCCCTCAGGAACCCATCGCCAAGTTCTCACTGAAGGAGATCCAGTCAACGCGGACACAGCGGCCAACAGCCGGATCCAGCTCCCCCTACGTGGAGATCACGCTGGGCGACCTCCTGGCCCAGGGCATCACCCAGCTGCAGCTGGAGCAGGTAGGGGACACTTGGGGTGGGTTGTCCTGCTGGGGTGGGGGGGGTCCCACGGTGGTAACATGGACCCCCATGCTCATGTCCTCCTTGGCAGGGCCTGGAGCTGTGCCGCGTGGTGGCCGCGCACATGGAGAGGCTGCTGGGGGCTCGGGAGAAGAGGCTGACACTGCCGCCCAGCGAGATCACCCTGCTCTGAGCCCACCATGGACCCCCCGCCATGGACACCCTGCGACCGGGGACAGAGGATCCTGGGGTGTCCCCAGCCTGCCCGGTGGCCGCCGTCTCCCTGTCCCCTCGCTGTTGTTCTGGGGGTTTTATACACGGCCATGAGCCTGGCCTGACTCGGCGTCGATGGTTTTGTGCTGCGCTGGCTGCTGGGGCGGTCGCTGTCTCCCGTGCCTCAGTTTCCCCAAGTCCCCGTGCCCCAGTTCCCCCATTCCTTGTCCCAGTTTCCCCATCCCTCTGTCCCAGTTTCTCCACCCTGTGCCTCAGTTTCCCCGTGTTCCCATATCCTATTTTCCCCACGCCCCGGCTTCCCCCATTCCCGTGTCCCAATTTCCCCATCCCTGTGTCCCAGTTCATCCACCCTGTGTCTCGGTTTCCCCCATCCCCGTGTCTCGGTTTCCACCATCCCTGTGTCCCAGTTTCCACCATCCCTGTGTCTCAGCTCCATCCCCGTGCCTCTGTTTCCCCATGTCCCTGTATCCCAGTTTCCCTATCCCTGTGTCCCAGTCCCCCCACTCTG
>VZZY01002323.1:81776-102467 GCA_013400335.1 Eurystomus gularis
GGTCCCGGGGCGGGGGGGATGCCCGTCCGGTCGCGGTGGTGGGGTGGGGGCGTCCCATCCTGACCTCCCCGTTCCTGCGGGGCTCTCCCAACAGGGCGGCGGGTGCCATGAATAGCAGCTGCGCGTCCCCCGCTGCCGCCGCCGCCTCCCGCCGCCGCCTGCAGCGCCGGGATCGATAGAGGCGGGGGCTGCGGACGCACTATGGCCGGCACCGGCTACACGGACCTGCGGGGGAAGCTCAAGTCCATGATGCCCTACCGGGACGGCCATAAAGGCGGCGGCGGCGGCAGCCTCCCGAGGGAGCCCCCCGACCCCCCCTACGATCGCAAGCGGCGGCACCAGGAGGATTCCGGTTCCGAGCCCAGCGACTACGAGGAGCAAAAGGAGGAAGAAGAAGCTCGGAAAGTCAAGAGCGGCATCCGCCAGCTTCGCCTCTTCAGCGCCGAGGAGTGCGCCAAGATCGAAGCGCGGATCGAGGACGTGGTGTCCCGGGCGGAGAAGGGGCTCTACAAGGAGCACACGGTGGATCGGGCGCCGCTGCGGAACAAGTATTTCTTTGGCGAGGGCTACACCTACGGGTCTCAGCTGCAGAGACGAGGCCCCGGCCAGGAGCGCCTGTACCCGCGAGGAGAGGTGGACGCCATCCCCGAGTGGGTGCACGACCTGGTGATCAGGAAGCTGGTGGAGCACCGGGTGATTCCCGAGGGCTTCGTGAACAGTGCCGTCATCAACGACTACCAGCCGGGGGGCTGCATTGTCTCCCACGTGGACCCCATCCATATCTTTGAGAGGCCCATCGTCTCCGTCTCCTTCTTCAGCGACTCGGCGCTCTGCTTCGGGTGTAAATTCCAGTTCAAGCCCATCAGGGTTTCGGAGCCCGTTCTCTTCCTGCCCGTGAAGAGGGGAAGCGTCACGGTGCTCAGGTAACTCGCCCGCAGCGCCGAGGCCTCCGCTAACGTGCCGAGGGGCTCGGTTGTGTAACGTTAGTCATGAGGCGGGCGGATGCACACCCCGACGGTGGCTCGGGCTTGATCTCGCCTGCCTGTAGGCACGCAGGGTCTCGCTGTGGCGGGAAGGGGTGAAGGAAGGATCTGGGGGGAGGTCCTGCCCCTGTGGTGGATGGAGGTTTGGGTGAATGAGGGATTTCTTTTTCTTGGGGTGGCCTCTCTGCGAGGCTCGAGGCAAGTCTTGGTGGGAGCGTGGCCACTTGTGGAGCTGAGTTTTGCTGTAGCTGCCGTAAACGGTTAAAATAACACATCGAGGCACAAAATGGATCCTCTGCCCAAGAGTAGTCAGAGTGGAGCAGCTGGTTGGGACCGGGCTCCTGGGTCTATTCTTAGCTTGGCCGGTGCCTCCCTGACCTGACCTTAAGCATGGAGAGGTGTGAATGGCCTCATCTTCCCAGTCCGTAAACTGGGAACGCTAAACCCGACGTCGATGGGGAGGCCGGAGTGCGGAGCCCTGCGGGACCGTCGCTTGGAAGCACGGTGGGTCACAGGCACGAGAGAGGACTTGGTGTGTGTTCTGGCAAGTGGGAGAAGAGCCGTGGAGGTGAAATGACCTGCCCAAGGTCACGCAGCCGGGCTGTAGTAAAGCTGGGATTGGCAGCGGGAAATGCCTGCTTCTCCTAATCCCCGCTGCCTCCCGATGCACGCCGGCGAGCAGGTGAGGGGACAGGCAGGGTGCGTGCGGGCAGCACCCACCGACCTCCCGGTTTTAGCTCGAAGCCCAGCGCCGGGCTGCGTGACGCGGTGAGTCCCTCGTGTCCCTGAAGGTCAGAGTGCTCCCTGCCAGGAGCGCGGATGGCCCGGGCTCTGCCAGCAGCGCTCCGAGCTACCGACTATACCCTCGTTTAGGGGTTTTACTTTTTGGATTGGTGAAGGTCCAGGCCAGTTTTCAGGGCTCCCAGGCTGTAACACAATCCCTTGCTTTGGCTTGTAAAGCGATCGCCGCAGGGTTCGGGAAGGAATTTCCCCCCCCCCCCATGTACACACAGCCTCGCACCGTTGACTAGTGCATCAATAATAAATGCTGAGATCTCGCGTAGCTTTTATCTCGGAAAAGCTGCACAAATATTAACTAATCCTTGCCGTACCCCTGCCGTTAGGTAACTTTTGTGGATTAGCAAGGGATGAGGGAGGCTGCCGAGGGAAGCGGGAACGGTGCTGAGGACATTTTCTCCATCTCAGATGGATTGGCCGGGGCAGAGGTCAGGGTGATTTTGTGAAATAGGACCAGGGGGACCTATCCTGCCACGTGTCCTTTAAGCTCCATCCCTGGGGATGCAGAGAGCTGGGTGTGAGGCAGCTGCTCTGCTCTCTTGACTTCTCTTAGACACCAGGAGGGAAACTTTCTACCCCAGTTTTCCCACTGGTGATGCAAACCCCTGTGCTGCCTTGCCCTGGCAGACCTGGAGTAAATAGTTATCCTTGCTTTCCCAGTCAGAGACGTTAAGGACAGTGAGTTTTTTCTTGCTTGGAAGTGTGCTGGGAGAGCCCTTCACACAGCGTCAGCCTGAAGTCCTGTAGTCAAAGCTACTAGGAAAACTCTGGTGGCCCTACATCTGAAGGAGGTTGGGGACATCGCAGAGGAGGACGGTGGGAGGAGGGAGAGGTGCTTTTCTCTGCTCCAGGACCAGAGAATTATGTTTCCTTGTCCCTAAAACTGCCGGGAAGAGGCGGCTGGCTCAGGGCTCCTGGAATTGGAGTGGGGCGTCTCCCAGGCCTTCGTGGTTGGGTTGTTGGCCAGCGTCACCTGGGTGCCGTAATCAGTTTATTAACGTGGCTGAAGCAATCATACAAATCAAACAAAGATATTGTTTCCGCCCGGGTAGAAGGATTGCTTTTTGACCGACCCACCACGGGCGTTCACTCCCTTCATCCATGGGTAGATGTTCTGCTTTCCAGCAAATAATAGACTTTGAAAAAGGGAGATAATTTCAATTTCGGTACAGCAGTTAGCAGATACTTAGCACTCACTTAAGAGAGATCCTGCCAAAGTGATTGTTCTGTGCTGGTCGATCCTGGTTCGATGCAATTTCCTTGCCTCCAGCAGGTCTCCCCTCAAACCCCAGCCATTTGGGAAGAGCAAATTACTCCTAATTTTGGGGCGAGATGCAAGCCCTCGGTAGACTCTCAGGGCGTATCTCCAAAATCCAGCCCTTGGTTGTGTTTAAGTCAACACCCCAAACTTGGCTTTTTCTCCTCTCAGAAAACAGTTGCTGAAGGCAGTTGCCCTGGAGATGGGGAGCCGGCGCAGATAGAAGTGGCGTGCTGGTAATGTCTGTGATTCAAATACTGCTGGGTCAGTGGCTGCTGCTGGCATGCTGCCTTGCTGGGGAAGCCAACGTAGCCCCATGCCTTTGGTTACTACCTGGAAGTTGTGAGGATCTAAAGAAAGCTGTCGGAACTCTCTTTCTTTGCCTCCACATAATTCTCAGGTTCTCCCGTATCACGCCTGTCCTGCCCTTGCTCCCAGCAGCCTATTCCAAAGTGTCCTCCCTATTTTGTAGCCACCTACCCAGGAGGGGAGTTCACAGAGAGGCTTTCCCCGTATCCTTCCCTTGACTTTATTTGCCTACCGTGAAGCAGGCTGTGATGTTTGCAAACACCAAACCTGCCTCAAAGTTGCTGGAAAGTATTCAGAGCTCCAGCAGGTTGGTGTTTAAAGGGTGGGATGGAGATTCTCCCGGCTGGGCTGGGCACCGCTGCCAGCGGGACAAAGGCTGAGCTACCCCACGACCTGCTCCCGAGCCCTTGGCTCTTCCAGCAAAACACTTTTTCCTCTCCTTCTGCATCTGCGGTGAAGATTTGCCCTTGTAGGTTTTGACATCCTGTCATGGGGAAGGTAGTGAAAGGGTCAGTTATTAAAAAAAAATAAAATATATATTTTCAATAGCATAATTCTTTCTTGTCGATATTCTTGGCATTAATTACAGGTAGACAGTAGTTAGCATAAAAGAGCATTATCTAAATCGTTTATTTTTTAGGTAAGAGTGGATTGAAGATCCACAGCTGATGTTCACCTGCATGATGTCACTGAGGGTTAAAATTTACTTGTCTCAGAGAATGTGGTGGTATTGAAGCAAGTCATGCTGACTCTGAAATAGCTGCAGAAATGCGCAAATATTGAAATTGTTCCGAAACTCCAGTAACAAAGGATGGAACAAGAAGAAACAGCCTCAGGTTGCACCAGGGGAGGTTTAGGTTGGATATTGGGGAAAGTTTGTTTTTTTTCACTGCAAGGGCTGTGAAGGGCTGTGCCAGGCTGGGCAGGGCAGTGGTGGAGTCCCCATCCCTGGAGGGGTTTCCAAGGCGTGGAGATGTGGTGCTGAGGGCCAGGGATTAGTGGTGCCCTGGCAGTGCTGGGTTAAGGGTTGGACTTGATCTTAAAGAAGGTCTCTCCCAGAGGGCTGCTGACTGGACCATGTTTGTGGATTTGTGGTTTTCTTTTTTTTTTTTAAGCAATAATTTGATAAGCATCAATCAATAGCAGCAGTGGGGAGGAGATGGAAGATGTTCATCTGGGGAGCACGTGCTTTGACAAATGTCAGGCTGGAAAAAAGGGATGGAGCTGGCAGGGGGGTGCAGAGTCAGCCAGGGTGGGTGGTTCCAACCAGACCCCTGTGCCGTACCGTGCCCCGCTGTCGTAGGGAGAAAATCTGAGCCCCCCAGCCAGCTTGTGTTTAACAGCCGGGTGTTGCATCTCAGCACCACGCTTGGAAATAGCGCAGTTGCAGTTAACCAGAGGAATAAATGACCAAAAATAACCTTTCTGAGAGCTTGTCTGCCATACGGGTGTCCCTTCTGCAGCTGGTGAGTGCTCCAGGTCGTCTCCCCGCTGCTTGTAATAGCAGTGGAAATGTGATGTTTGTCTCTCCGGTTGTCTCGAGGCACACCTGATGGCAGCAGTCTCTGGAGGATGAACCTGCTTTCTTCCCAGCTGGAGGAATCTCTCGACAACTGCCTGGATTAGATAATTTTCCAGAAAAGTCTGATCCCTCAGAGCAGGCCGTTGGCAGAGAGGAAGTTCTGCATGTGCCAGTGGTGATGAGACAAATGGACTTGTTCAAGCTCTGCTTGAACTGGTCGGTGTCACATCCGTCGTTTGTGGCAGCAGCTTTCCTGAGCCACGAACGAAGCCTCGAGCTCCTCAAACCCTGCCATGGGCCAGCGTCTGCCTCTGCGCTGGCCTGGCAATCATCACCTGCTAGGAATATTTCTCTGCAGAATTTCAGGGCCTCCTTTCTGATGATGCTTGTTTAAAAAAAAAAAAAACAAAACAACAAAACCACCAAACTGCTTCCGTTTCCATGTGGATCATTTGTGTTCCACAGCAGCAGTTACGTTCTGGCAACAACTCCTCTGGACTGAAAAAGAGACCTGGAGGAGTTGGGGGTGTAAGATGTGACAGGTTAGTTGGGAGTTGGGGTGTTAGTTGGAGGAGCATGTGGCTCTGCACCTCCCTGTGGCCTTCTGGAAAATGCTCTAGGAGATGCTGGAGACTCCATGCTCGGGTGTTCCCATGGGCAGCAGTTGAGGCTTTTAACTCTTACCTCGTGCTTTGGGTTTGTTCTCTACGCAAGGAATCTCTGGGTAGACCCTTGATAGCATGACGGATGTTTTGTTCCAGCGTCTGCCCCTTCGCCGCCCATCACCAGCAGTGTGAGGGGCCAGGCAGTGGGCGAGAAGTTTGTGCTGGCATGAAGCAGAACAAGCGTAACACAACCAAATAATCTTTTCTTTCCCTTTCTCCGCCTTGTGCCTGCAGAAACCCCTTTGCTGGAGGGTCATGCAGAGAGATGCCAACACTGTATCTGATATGGTGTGAGCTGGGTTTTCCCACACCAGCGTGGCAGTGGGGCAGACTGGTGGGTTCCCATAAAGGCCTCGGACAGGGGCACTGGGGCTGTTGTATCTGGAACCACGAGCTCCGAATGATGCTGCTCTGAAAGTGAGCTGGAAAGAGGATTCCTGCCTGGGGAGTGAGAATGAGAGGCCAGGCTGGCATCTCGTGATGCAGAGCGCAGCTCTGGAAGCAGACCTTTTCCTGATGTTCAGGATGTCACTGAGGATGCACCGAGTTGAATCTTAACATGGGTGATATTAATGAATTTGCTGGAGCTTGACGCAGAGATTCCTGCAACATAATAGAGCATCATTATGAGCCCCTTTGCGTGAGGCTGTCTTGTTCTGCAGTGCTCCTGAGGACGGGGGAGGATGGACATCAACCCCTGCTTTAACTATCAGGTTTTAGACTCTTAACGCCCTTCTTAAAGCAGTAAATCCATCTTTGAGAGGTGTGTTTCTCGGTGAGTGGGTGGGTTATCTAACCAGATAAAGGAAACCTGGTCCTGTCCCCAGAGCAGACCTGTGTGTGCTTGATCAGCTCTCTGCTCTGAGTCCTGAATAACCTGCAAGCCGATGACATCAGGAAAAACTTCTTTGCTGTGTGAGGGTGTCGGAGCCTGGCCCAGGCTGCCCAGAGAGGTTGTGGAGTCTCCTTCTCTGGAGAGATTCCAAATGCACCTGGATGTGATCCTGGGCACCCTGCTCTGGGAGACCTGCTGGAGCAGGGGGTTGGACGAGATGATCTCCAGAGGTCCCTTCCAACGCCCACCATGCTGGGATTCTGTGGCCATGTTCCTGGAGGGCTGGCTGACAGCTGTGTGGCAGCAGCTTCACAGTAAAGCCTTGTAGGGAGAGCGGGCTCGATGATTTCTGCTTCAGGTTAAACCAGCGTGGGGTTGTGCTAGCTTTGTGGGGCATGAGCAGCCTTCACCTAAGTCCCTTCAAAGGCTTTCCTCTCCTTGCAAGCCGTTTCAGGAGGCTCCTTTACCTGTAGTGGACTCTGAAAGGCTCTTCTGTGAGCAGTCACTCTCCAAACAGCAGGTAGAGGGCAGGCCCACCCCTTGGACTGGCTGCTTAGCACCCGTGCAAGCGAGGAGATGTGCTGGCAGGGTGGTTTGTGTGCCCGAGCTGCTGTGATGGCTTCTCTCCACGGACCCACCGTGGTCTCACATGCTGTGGTGGACCCCAGGAGTTGTGCTGAACAACAAGCCACAAGAAGAACACTCCTGTGTGTTGTGGGTGGCCGGGGCCCTCCTTGGCCATGGCTTTTCTCCTGCCTCTCAGAAATGTTTGATTGGAAGAGATCTTTCATACAGCAAAACACTCCCGCTGAGAACGGCTACTACGTGTTCACATAGCTGCTTGAGCCTGGTGTAATTTTCCTCAGCCCAGGAGCTGTCTTGCCTTGTGAGCTTGTGGCAGGGAGGTTTTAGGAGCGCACCTTGGTTTGCAGGTCTGCGTTTGAAGGTTACCCGGCATGCGTTGTGTTGGGGGGGTGATGTTTGTACAAGGCTGAGGATGTGCCACGTTGAAGGGGTAGCGAGGAGGGTGAGGGTGCAGAGATCGCAGTGCCCAGGTGAGGGGGGTGAGACTCTTACCACCACTGCACCCCCTCCTCAGCTAAGGCATCTCATCAGCTCTGGGTGTGCTGCCCATCTCAGCCAGGAGAGATGGGTTTTATCAAGGACATGTGTAAGAAAATGCTTTGGAGCAATGTGATGACTATTTTCCCCCTCTTTCTAATTTCTCAATAAATGAATTGGCTGAATTCAAACTCCATAAACTCATTTTCTACATGTCTTATTTCACACTGTTGGGGCAGGTAGTGGTTTACTCTGGTGTATGCTAAAAAATTGAGTTTAAGAAAAGAAAAGAAGCCCCGACTGCCCTCATTCTTTCCTGAAGTTAGTTCCTTCCTGTAAGGAACTACTAAACACCAGGGGCATGGTGTTTGGAGGAGGAATTCCTGGTGGAAGTTAGGAAACGACTGACCAAATGGAGTTGTTGAGGCTGGCAACCACGTTCTGCTTCTGCCTGTCATCTTTCTCACAGTGGCTTTTTGTTTTTGTTGTCAGTGGATATGCAGCCGATGAAATTACACACTGTATTCGACCACAGGACATCAAGGAGAGAAGAGCTGTCATCATCCTTCGAAAGTAAGTGTTGAAGCCCTCCAGACAGTAAGATACACTTGGATGGGGTGTTGTGATGTTTCCTAAGGTGCTTTTAAGGAAAGCACTTTAAAGCTGTCATGCTTGTTAATTTGCTGGCTTGATCTTACATCTTGATTAGACGTCACTCTGATGCTCACTTGTGTCTTGCTGTACCCATGGCTGGCCAGGGCAAGTAGATGGAGCTTGTTACTGCAGAGTTAATCACTGCTTGGCTCTGTGCGGCAGAACTTCAGCATAATGTCTGGGTTTGCAAGCGCTGTTCGTGTCCAAACACCTGGCTTTTGTTGGCTGCCAAGCTCCAAACAGCCAGGATTTCAAACTCGCTTGTTTTGGGCTGTGTATTCAGGTATCTGATCATATGATACCCACACACATGAGTTACCTGGATGGTCCTTTGAAGCTGATGCTTGCGACAAAGAATCTCCTCTAAAGCAGATAAATCTTGCTTTGTAGTATGGTTTTGATTTCTCTGGGAGAGGGAGGAAGATCATAGAATCAAAGAATTGTTTTGATTGGAAGAGATCTTTCAGATTGAGTCTAACTGGTAACCCACCACTGCCAGGTCACCACTAAGCCATGTCCTTCAGCACCACATCTCCACAGCTTTGAAACCCCTCCAGGGATGGTGATCCTGCTTTCGAGGGGAAATGGGTGGAGTCAATTCAGTGATCACTTCACAGAGCTTGCCCCTTGAATCAGCGCTGGGAAGCCAAGATCTGTGAGCTGTTTTACAAGCATGCTTCCTGTTTTTGAAGATATGCTGACCTGGTGTTATTTCATCAACCAGTGCTTATTCCTAAAGTTCTTAAGAAAATGGGGAAAAAGTAAACCAGCCTCCCCCAAACTCCCTCAGTAGAACCTTTTTTTATACCCAGAAATGTCCTTTCTCACCAGTTCTTTCTACCAGGAGACCAAAAACTGCAACTGCCACACGCTGACCCATGTTGTTTCTGTCTTAGGAGTGTTAGCAATAGTTCTGCTGTCAAGAAACCTTTCTGCAAGTGAAAGCACATGACTTGAGCCCTGCAAACCCAGCCAAAAGCGTGGGCAGTGGTGGCAGGGCTGCAGTTGTGGCCCAGGCTAGCAGGCAAGTAGGCTAGATTTGGACTTGCTGAGCTTTTGGGTGGCTTAGGTGGTTTCAAAATAAGTCCGGCAATGTTATGAAGATATGGCACAAAGCCAGTGGAGCGGAGCTGGATATCTGGTTAGAGAGACCCATGAACCAAAGGCTGGAAAACCAGCAGCCCGGCGGTGTTAGCTGGGTGAAATCAGCACAGAGCCGGGGAGGCAGGAGGAGATGTGGCAGGTGATAGTGGGATGAAAGAGAGATCAGAACCAAACCACCGGGTAGCTGGTTATTGCCATGTGAGGTTTCAGGTGAGAGGGTTGTGATAAGAACTAAAAGGCTGTTATGTTTGTGTTGCTGGTTACTGCAGCCGATGAAAAGCAGCACAAATGCTGTTGAGCAGCAGTGGAAGGCATCTCCAAATCCTGTAGCTGCTTTAGTTGGGCTTTGGGATGGAGAAGCAGCCTGTCCTAGGCTGTGGAGCAGTTCTCTAGAAAAGACAGACTAAATAAACTGAAGCTGCCCAAATTGGGGCAGATATCTAATATACGTGTTTAAACTGGCTCCACCTCTTGCTTTCGCCAGCCTCTGTAAGCTAAGAGTTATTGCAGTCTAGCCTGACTGTCCTCAAAGTGCAGCTGGGCAAGCACCTGGCTGGCTGAGAGGTACCCGGCTGACCTGGTGCATCGCTGCTGAGTGGCCAAAGTCCGTTAGCTCCTCTCAGAGCCACGTCTAGCACGGCTGTAGAGCTGTGGCCTTGGACTCATTGCCTGCGTTGGAGAGAAGCTGGCATAATGGAGAAGGTGGTTTCTTCTATAGGGTCTAGAGCACATATCTGGTGAGGAGCAGCTGAGGGACCTGGGGGTGTTGAGCCTGGAGAAAAGGAGGCTCAGGGGAGACCTTCTGGCTCTCAACAAGTCCCTGAAAGGAGGCTGGAGCCAGGTGGGGGTTGGCCTCTTCTCCCAAGGAACAAGTGAGAGGATAAAAGGAAACAGCCTCAAGTTGCACCAGGGGAGGTTGGACATGAGGAACAATTTCTTGCTGGCAAGGGCTGTGAAGGGCTGTGCCAGGCTGGGCAGGGCAGTGGTGGAGTCCCCATCCCTGGAGGGGTTTCCAAGCCGTGGAGATGTGGTGCTGAGGGCCATGGTTTAGTGGTGCCCTGGCAGTGCTGGGTTAACGGTTGGACTCGATGATCTGAAAGGTCTCTTCCAATGAAAACGACTGTATGATTCTGTAGCAGTGTGTCCCCCTGTCTTCCCTTGATTTTAGGTCCCTCATTTGCTTAGCGTTTGAGCAGAAGTGTCTCTGCCCAGTGACACGCAGCCGGCCATGGGCTGACTTGACTGGCAGGTTGACTCAAACCACAACAGGATTTTTATTTTTTTTTTTTCTCTTGAGCAAAGTGGAAACCCCCTGGTAATTATTTCTGTGTAATCTCCGTGGAGCTCAGCGGCCCTGGTGAATACATGGCGACCGCCTGTTTGCCAAAGGGTGCGCTCTGATGGCTGCCAAATAGAGCTTATTAATTGCTGCTTATCCCTTGTGACGGCGGCCGCCTCTCTGCTCGCCGGGTCCCGCACGCACGCACAGCGGGGCCGCGGTGACCTTTGTCTGCGCCCGCGTCCCCGCGGCGTGTGCTGCTGCAGCGAACGCCGTTCCCGAGTCCCGGATCGTGCGACTTGGTGCAGTCTGAACTAGCGTGTTATGCAACCAGGAAAGCAACTACTTCCGCTGGCAGCGCAGCCAGCGGCCTCGTAAAACTCCTCTTCCTCAGCTTCGTGGTAGGAATCGGCCTCGAGCTTTCCAGTGGGGTTGGGTCAGTTAGGTCAGAGAGCGGCGTAAACTTTGGTGCCGCTCGGAGCTGGGATGTTTGGCTCTGAAGAGGCTGCCAGAGCCTGCTGGGCCCCAGACGTTTGAGTCTGGAGCTGCTCTTGCCTCGACTCCAAGCGCGTGGTTCTGTGACGGCTTTTGCTGGCAGCAGCAGGAGAACAAAGCTGCGTGAGCTGGAGAAGTGGCCGGGATTTGCAGGATGCTTGAGAGCGGTGTGGTTACCAAGTAGGTCATAAACACTTTAGTGCTGTAGCGTGATGATATTTACAGTGTTTCCTGCGTATCAGAGCGCGGGACTGCGGGGAGCCAGCGAGGTTTGGGAGCGCTTTGAGCAAGAGGCTGTGGGAGCAGGAATGGGGCTCTGAATTTCGTGAGATGCTGAAAGAGATGAGGGATAGAAATGAGACCTACTGAAGCTGGTCTTGGAAGTCATCTTAGAGAGCTTACGCTGCTGCTTGTAAGCAGTTACATCAGGGAGTTACTCTATTTAATTTGAATTTTGGAAGGTTATTTGCTCTCCGTTTTAGTGCAGCCTCTGCTCATACCTGCTCCTGCAGCTCAGCCCCACGTTGCTCTGTGGACAGACAGCGTGGCTGGTGTTCTCTTGCCCTCGCAGTTTATTTGGTGGTTGCTGTGGCTTAATTGCAGGCCTGTAGTTGTTGTTGTATTTGAGAGGTATTTAAACCACCTAACTTGTCCAGGGCAGGATCCACGATGCCTTTGGTGTTCAAGCTGGACTGGGTCCAGTCCTGGAGCTGAGAACAGCTCAGGGTGGACTGTGGACTAGCGCTGGCTCCAGCCTGGCAGCTGCCTGCGGAAGCATTCCTTGTTTCTGGCATGCTGGGCGGGCTCGGGCTGCCGTGGCCAGCTCCATGTGTGCCAGCCTGGCATTGCCCTGGTTAACTGAGGAGGAGCTCCCCGATACTGAGAGAAAGCTTGGCAGCTGGACATGCTTCCTAAGGCGAGTTTAGGTTGGCATTCTCCTGTGGAAACCTCCCTCAGAAGCTGAAGTTCTCTAGAGAACAAGTAGTGATTCTCCCCTTTTTTTCACTCTTCTGTATTCACCGCTGATCCCAAGGAGGGAGACAGGCTGCAGCCACATCAGGGAGCCTTTCCTTCTGGGAAATGGCTTGGAACCTCCAGAAACTGGCAGCTCCAGCATCAGCTTTCAGTGTGTTTTGCCCGTTCCTAGGCCGCGGGCTGTGCTCTGAAATAGACTTTAGCAGAGCTTGTACGTTGAGCCTGGTAACTGGGCTGTGCTTGGAAACGGCGGCAGCGCCATGATGAGACGCTGCACGTCGAGTTTTCATTCCTGCTGCTCGGGCTGCTTCCTCCCTCCACGTGTGTGTGCCGCAGCGACAGCTCTGCTCTGGGATGAGCTGCGCTTGCTCTCGGGTGTAGCTTGAGCCTGGGCTGCGCTGCTGGAAGGCATGTGGTGCAGCTTCTGTTTGCTAGAGCTTCTCCTGACTTGACTTCGACTCTTTAAACCTCTTAGTCAAGCTGAAAAACGCCTGACCCCACGAGATCGTGAGACAGGAGGGAGTTTCCAGATAGAAGCAGTTATTACTGTTGTAGGTGATGATGAATTTCGCAGGGCATCTCCCAGCTGGCTTAACTGGAGCTGCGAGTTATTGACGAGTCACTGGGATTTCACAGAGGCTTCAACGCCTCTACTCTGTATCCCAGAACTGGGATTGCAGTGAGCCCAGCACCGTTCACGTTCACCTCATGACTACACGTGTTCTTAAGCCGCCTTCTTCCCTCTAACCGAGGCAGCAAAGGTTGAGGCTGAAGCTGCCCGAGCTGCAGCTCGTCCTGCTGGTGAGTGGAATAGTCCTGACCCCCTTCCTGAGCGGCGTGGGAAGGGTTTGAGGAAGGTTGATTGAGGGTTCTTCGGCACATCTAGGACAAACATCTGCTGCAGCGCGCCAATGGTTCTGTAGAAACTCCTTGCAAATTCTCTTCTTTTTAAATATTTGCAGAACAAGACTAGATGCACCTCGATTGGAAACAAAATCCCTGAGTAGCTCTGTGTTGCCAGCAGGTTATAACTCTGACCGTCTATCGGGAAGCAACCGGGACCAGATCCTGAAACCAAAGCGGTCCCATCGCAAAGCAGATCCTGATGCTGCTCACAGGTAGGATGATCTCTCCTCGGAGCGTTGTTTGGGATGGTGTATCTCTAGGTCAGCACGTGGTTGAGGTTCCTGGCCTCTGAGACTGCACAGCCCATTCAAAACATCCTCGTTTGCACCTCCCCGGTGCTTTCTGTGGTGTGCAGATCTGTTTTAGCAAAATGAGATTCTTTGTACGTTCCTCCTTGGCTTGTGGAGGCTAAGCTCTGGCTGTAAGCAGCTTACATTGTTTATCCTGTGAGTGGCATAATGAAGAAGCAATAGATTTGGCTGGCTCTTGATAACGCAGTCGTTCAGAACAATAGTTTCCCTGCAGCTAATTATTTTTGACCTCTATTGCCAAGCAACCTGTGCAGCTGCGTTAAACTATATTATGAAAGCAATCTTGGGAGAGAACGTGAGGTTTTACTATCTGGGAAAGGTGAAGGCCTTCTCGGGAAGCTTCTCAGAGCTGTTTTGGTTCCAGAGCTGTGTGTGTATATTTTTGTGTGCGTAACCAGCCTGTGTGAATGTGGAAGCCTGACCTTCAGGGGAGCTCCTCGTTGAGGTTTCGAACAGCTTGAGTTTAAGGCTTCCCTTAAACACCACCTTGCTCCGTGTGAGCATACCGTGAGCTGTGAGGGACAGCCGCTCCGCCAGCTGTCGTGCAATATTCCTGGTGTTCTCCGTGTCCGGAGCTTCCAGGGAATCAAGATGACGTTCTCTGCACATTGTCTGAAAACCAAAAGTTGACTTGGTCCTGGGGCTTGGCTGCTGTGCGGTCCCAGCCCATGTTTCAACCTGTCCTGGAGTGGGGAGGGTGGGGATGGCTTGTTTATGAGCTGTGTTCATTCACCTGGACGCTGATGGGGAAAACAGATCAAGAGAAGTCAGCCTGCAGATGGAGGCTTCCCCCTGAGCACGCAGCGGCCGGTGTGTGATCAGAGAAGCGGTCATGCAGGACAAATCTGCAGATCCCTGAGAGCTGTTTTCCAGCCTGATGTGACCTTATCGGTTGGAGGGGCTTGTACAGACCCCTGCAGCAGCTGGGTGTTAAAACCATGGTTTTCTCTTCCTTTGGCCTCAAAGACTCCTGTATAACATAGGAAAATAGCACAGATAGTGGAATCTCTTAGAGGAGCTCAGCAGTTGCCACCTAGGATAAAATAAGTGCCACCAGTCCTACTACAGAATGATCGCAGGTGGAAGCAGAGGCAGCTTTGGAGAAAACAATCACACTGTGCTGATGTTTGAGAGAACTAGCGAGAGGACAGAGGAGCTGGGAGCTGTGGTTTGGTGCTGCACCACAAGCACACCACTCCACCACAGGGAGCTCAGCTCAGTGCTGTAGGAAAAGGGACGTTTCTTAGGGCCACAAGCCGCGCTTAAAGCAGCGACTGGGCTGTTCGGGAGTGTCCTGCTGGAGGTAAAGACCAAAACTTGCCCTAGGAAGGGGAAGGACTTGCACCATTGAATGCAAAGTTCTCGGCCTCCCCATGGGAGCTGCAGCTTGGTGACGCATTCCTGCTCTGCTGAGTGCCCAGTGCTGGATGAGTAGAGTGGAAACAGCCACTCGTAGTGCTCAAAGTGTGGAAAACTGCAGAGTGTCTGCAGAAGGAACGCCTCAATCGTGTCGTGGTGTGCTCTCAATCCCTGTTTCTCTCTCTCTGTAGGCCACGGATTCTGGAAATGGATAAAGAGGAGAACAGGCGCTCAGTCCTCTTACCAAAACACAGGAGACGGAGCAACTTCAGCTCCGAGAACTATTGGCGAAGGTCTTACGAGTACACGGAGGACTGTGATGAGGAAGAGGAGGACGGCAGCCCAGCCAGGAAAGTTAAAATGAGGCGACACTGAGGATTGCACTTTCCGGGCTCGCGGAGCTGATGAGATTGGCCTCCAGTCTGTGAAAACTTTCTCCTCCCTCTGGCTATCTTCCATCTAGCTTCAGTTTTGGTTTTTCCTTTCAGGCTGAAGAGTAAACAGGAAGGATCTAGCGATTTGTTTTTATGAATGGAGGAATGCTGAGACATATGTAAGGATGGAACATGTCCAGTGCACATGGTGTCCTGAGTCATGGGGCAAATGGGCATCTCTCCCTTAGGAAGCAGATAAAGTTATGCCAGGCTGTTTGTTGGGATTTCTTTTGAAAACACCAAAAAGTTTAACTGTTTCATTGCGCAAGATTCAAGAATTGTATTTTTTTGTTTTTTTGCTTTAACTTTCTTCTTTTCCAAATGTTCTAAATATGATGTTTGACCCCAGGAGCTGAAACTCTGTGGTGGCCTCGTATTCCTTGCTTCACCAAAGGGCTCCTTGGTCTGCTCTTACCTAGTTGTTGTTGGGTTGTGTTTTAAGGGTGCCCTGCAGTAACTGGAAGTTTGAAGCTTTGCAGACCCCTCTTACTGCGATTGATTTCAAAGGGTTTAGGACATTTTTGTTGCACTTTAGTACCAGTTTTTAATGCTGTAGGTTTTTCCTTTCCAGTCCCTTTTCCCAAGCCAGCGTGGGCTCGCAGCCTTGCGTCCCTGTGCCGCCCTCTCCGAGAAGAATGTACTTGAGCTCTGGTTTCTCAGTGCTGGTCTGACCAGGGATATATTTTGGTTGAGGAGGAAGGAAACGTGGCTGGCTTCACTGAGGCTGGCCCAGCATTGACCCGAGGTCCATATTGGAGCCTTGGAGCTGCCGAGTGATTGCATTGAGACCCTGCTGCTTCTCAGAGCTGGAGATAGAAAAGAGGAGGAGAGATGCTGTGCTCCTGAGGATGCTTGCATTGGGACCCCCTGGGAAGAGCTGTTCTCCACTGCCTGGGGGACTGCCTTTCAGCCCCCCCGGCCCTTTTAGGTGGAGAGGGTTGAGCTGGCACAGCATCCCACGCAGCATCCCATCCCGAGGGACCGGCTGCGTTCTGCTGGAGCAGGAGCAGGCGCTGCCATGGCCTCGGGGAAGCCGGGCAGCCCGACTGCAGTCTGTCCCCTCCAAGGCTGGCTCTGGGAGCAGGGACACTGCAAGGGTCTAATGTGACCCCAGTTGCAAGTGCTGCAGCAGTTGTCCGCCTCCTCCTGACTTATTCCTGCCTGTATTCCTGAGGTAGGGATTTGCTGAGAGGAACCGGGCATTCGGCCCCGCGGAGTTAGTGTTGGAAAGTGCCGCCTTCCTTCTCTTCTCCCACCCGGTTTGCATTAGCCCAGGCTGAAACTGTGGCGTTCCCAAAGTTTGGGGCCCAACACCATATTTAGAACTGTACTTTTAAGAAACTTCCTCCAATTGATTCTTTGAACCCAAGTGTTGGCAGTTGTAAGGAATAGTCTTATTTTTAAATTTTTACTGCTTTGCCCTCCCTCAAATTGTAGTTTTTCTTAGTGTTGTGTCCCCCCACACACTTCATGGTCTGCACGCTTGGCAATAAAAAGATGTAATATATTTTGAAACCTGTTTGCTGCTGTCTTGAGGGGCTCCCAGTCAAAAAACCCAACCTGCAAGCACCAGGCGTTGTTCACCAGAGCACTGTTCCTTGGCGATCGAGCACGTTTGCTGACATCTGGGTCTCTGTGTCCCTTTTCCTTCCCCACTGACTTCTGCAGCTCCTGCTGCTTGCCCGTTGGTGGGTTTTCTGCTTAGGCTGGATCTAGCGACCACATCAGTGCAAAGAAAATAACTTCAGTGCAGCGCTGATCTGTGGGGAAGGTTGTAGGTGAGGTCCCCAGTGCCGGTCTCCGATTCTCTATCCGATCGCGTTCCTGGTGAGAGCCCCGTTGGCTCGGTGCGGAGGTACGGGCACAGCCTCACAGCCAGCCTTCGAAGGAACCTGTCTTGTCTGCCCAGAGATCTGAAAGTTCATGCTTCTGCTGCTTCCGAAACCTTTAGAAAGCTATTTTCAGACCACGCTCAGCATTTGAAGCGATGTTCCTTGCCCTCCCGGCTTTCTGCAGAGAATCTGGGCCAGCTCTTGGCTACAAACCCCATGTTTTGGAAATCTTGGCATTCCCCTGATAGCAAAGCCACACGCAGGGAGCAGCGATCCCTTCTCCTTAGGGCTGCTGCAAACATCTCCAGCAAGCCCGAGACCTGCTAGTGGGATGTCTCCAACGGCTGTTTCTAATCATCTTTCTGGATTCATCCTGGACTTACCTTGTGCCCTCCTCTGTGTCAGGCTCTGCTGCGGGCAGTGGCTGTGGTCACTGCTGATGGTAGCAGTGGTCTCTGCCAAAGGTCTCGGTTCTGCCCAGCCCATTCTTCCCCTCTCCCCCCCCACCAGCTCCCAGTTTTACTCCTACCTCTGCAATATGGATACTGTGCCCTGGTGTCTCAACTCAAAATGAAGCTGGAGGCAACCTGCCTTTCTGGGGCCGCTTCCCATGGGCAGGGCTCCCACGGGATGAGGTGTTGGTTCCATCTCCGCTGAAGGCTGAACAAAGCATCTTGAGGTCTTACCTCTAGCCCGGTACCAGCCGTCACCTCATCCTGGTCCTTGTGCTGTCTCTATGTGTGCAGGCATTCTTCCTCCCCTGGTTTCTTTCGGTGTTGGGAGCTCTCAGCTCCCTCCTTCCTGCTCCTCATCTGTGCAGTGGGTCTGAGCTGGCAGCCCTGGAGCTGCTCTCCAGCCGCCTTCTTTTCTCGTGTGCGCTTGGTTTTCAACCTGACTGGTTGGGGCTTGACATCTTGGAGAGAGAGTGAGTGGGACACAACCGGTCTGACCCGTAGCATCTCTCGGGCGAGGAGTCCCCAGCGTGTAGGCAGGTCATCTTCCCCACTTGTACAGACATTTTCTATACACACGGATGTATATGTGTAGATAACGTGGTTTTTTAACTCTTTTGCACTGAGTAACAGTGGAGTGAATTCTTGATTCAAAACCAGAAGACACATCTTTCATGTGGATCCAGATGTCTAGATCTCATCCTGTAACCTGTCTGGTAAAACCGTGGCACAAAAATCCTGGTGATGCCCGTGTTCTCTGTCGCCGGCTCTGTCGGGTTGCCTGCAGGCTTCGGGTCAGGCTGGTGGCGCGGGTCTGGTGCGGAGCACGGAGGGGGCTGAGCTCCGGTTCACGGGCACGTGCACAGACCTGACCCCATTGGCTTTGTTGTGTCTGTCTGTCCGGTGGTGCGGTCTGAGCTCCTCTCCATCCACCCACAGCGTGTCACTTGTGTTCCTCAGTACCGGGAATAAGGCTGTGTCCAGTGTGATGATCCCGTGCACCCAGACCCACAGCCCAGACCATGAGAACTGTGTTTCCTGAGGAAGGGGAAGGAAGGCAGATTTAGTCCTTCCTTCAGCGGGGTTTGTCCTTCCTTCATCGGCGTTGGACCCTGCTTTTCTGCCAAGAGAGGAGGAATGGGGATTTGTTACTGTTACCCGTATCTTGAAGAGACTTGGTGACGGAACTAAAGCTCTTGCGTGGGCTCG
The DNA here is from genome assembly GCA_013400335.1 of Eurystomus gularis. Classification (NCBI taxonomy): domain Eukaryota; kingdom Metazoa; phylum Chordata; class Aves; order Coraciiformes; family Coraciidae; genus Eurystomus; species Eurystomus gularis. The sequence continues at coordinate 100,219 of VZZY01002323.1, forward strand.
CTCTGTCCATAGGAAGAGGAGGAAAGGCCGTTTGCCGGTGGTACGAGGGAAGGTGGCCTCGGGAGGGGCTGTCTATCTGCCAGCGGGTCCCTGCCCCGCTGGCTTTGGCAGATGGGCTGCCCACGGTTGCCACATCTGGCTTCACACCTGAACTCTCATCCAGCTGGTAGGAACTACAATCCTGATCCCGAGGCTTGGCTCATCCCAGGCACAGCGCTGCCGGCCCGCTCTCCAGGGTGAGCTGGCACAAGCTGAGTTCCACTGGGGTGAGAGCTCAGGCCGCTGGCTTGTGGCACTGTTAGTACCCAGTACGTGGCGTGAGCCCTGGGGGTCAAGGTGGCTGCCGTGCTTTGAGGAGGGCTCAGGGGGCTGGGGTCTGGACCTCCGCCAGCGGCAAATCGTCTTTAATCTGCCAAAAGTGTTCCCTTTCCTGGTCGGGAGGAGAAATGTTCAGCTGAGAAGCGTCTCTGCTCCTTCCCGTGCCCCTGCCCACACTTACAAGTTCCGGCTGACTTTAATTTTGGTTTGTTTTGGTTTTTTGTTCGTTTTTTTTTTTTAAAAGATTCTGATATTTTTTTTGGTTATGAATAAAAATAAAAAAAATACAAAAGAAAGTGGCAATATTTTTTTCCGTAAGCTTTTCCTAGGAAAAAGCGTGGTTTGTAACAAAGTTGTACAGTTCTGAAGTTTGAGATACGAGAAGTACTGTGTGAAACGCTGTAAATGGGGCAGAGATTATTTTATGTACAGTCTGACGCGGGGGGGAATCTTTTAATTCTGGTTGATTCTTAGGAAGAATTTGGTTCTTCACTGTCAGGGTTTGGAATCTCATGGTTTCATTATTATTTTATTTTTTTCTTGTATAGATTGCTGCATTAATTGAATAAAAGCAGAAAGCATCACTCTGCCTGCCTATGTGGTGGTGCCAGCGCCTGGATCTGTGCCTTGCTTCCCTGCCGGCAGAAATGGGGTTGCAGGGAGCGGGGAACCGCTTCTAAATAGAGTCTCTGGCTCCCCAGGGATGGGGCAGCCAAATGCAGTGTCTGTCCCTCCTCTGCTGTCCTAGAAAGCAGGGACAGGGCTCGCTGCCTTCATCCTCCCTCCCTGGGGGCTGGCGAGCAAATGTGGATGCTGTCCCCCTGCAACTCCCACCCTACCCAGGCAGTCCCCACACGGCCCCAGCACCCTGAGCTTTGACCTCAAGTGGAGCCCCTCATTCTCCCTGCCCCCTGTCTTCCTCCTGCAAGAGGGAGATGGTGGTGGACAGCTGTGCAGTGCCAGAGAGGGGATGGCATGGCTAGACGGGGTCTGCTGGCCTTGCATGATGGTCTTTCTTTTCCTCCTCAGCAGTGATGAGCACCTTCCTGACCTGGTCTTCCTCTTCCTCCTCCTACTTTTCCTCCTCAGCAGCGATGAGCACCTGCCTGATGTGGCCTCCTTCTTCTTTCTCCTCCTTTTCCTCCTCTTCCTCCTTAGCAGCAATGAGCTTCTGCCTTACCTGGCCTTCCTCTTCCTCCTCCTCCTCTTTTTCCTCCTCAGCAGCAATGATCTCCTGCCCAAGCTTGTGCTGTCCTGTCCATCACCCATCCTCAAGCCCTGCTCCTGTTCGTCGGCTAAGACCCCTCCCTCCCTCCATCTTTGACCCCATCACTGGGACATTGGGGCGATCTCCACCTCCCCCCCAAAAAAAAAAGATCTGCGTCACCCCAATGCGGCAGTCACCCCGGGGCTGAGGTTAGTCAGCAGGGAGGGGAAGCCCTGCCCGAGGTGACTCACCCCAAACCCTGTGCGGAAGCCATGGGGGAGCGGGACATGGCCTTGCCCAGTGCCATGGTGGGAACAATCGGTTGCCAAGCGAGGACTGGGGCCGAATACTAATGGCAGGGGCCTGAGCAGGACCCCGCTCGGTGCTAGCACGCTGAGTGGGGCCCCGCTCAGCCCCCTGCCAGCCCAAGGCCGAGTAGCCGCCATGTCTTGAGCCACCCCATGGCTATGCGGCCTATGGGGCAGGATGAGGCCTTGAACCCAAGACACTCCCCCGCCCTAGCCATGGGGGATCCTAGGAGCAGGACGAGCCACCTGTAGGATGCCCTCGTCGTCTTCCACCACCTCGGGAGAGAAAAACAAAGAAAAAAACCCAAAAAACCCCAGGAAATAAGTTAAAACCGCACAATGCTACGAAACAACACCGCGCCGGCAGAGGGCGCTGGCGCCGAGAGACTACAACTCCCATCACCCCCCGCGGCCCG
>VZZY01002323.1:115640-126281 GCA_013400335.1 Eurystomus gularis
TTTTTTTTTTTTTTTTTTTTGGTAAGATGAATTTAGCATTGTTTAGTTATTAAAAAATACTGGTTTTTAATATTGAAAATAAAGCATTTAATATCAACTTCCCGGGCTGCAGGTGTTTGGGGAGTTGTGGCCGGGGGCCAGACCCCCCCTCCCTGAGCTGCGGTGGGAAGGGCAGGATCAGGGTGGGGGGGATTCTGTGTGGGAGTGCGACGGGCGCAGTCAGAGCCTGGCACGGCTTTGGGGTGAGAAGTGCAGCCTTTATTAATATGATACCGCGGGGCTGGTCCCCCCCGGGGGTCCATCATCCCCCCAGGACAGCCATAAGGCCCAAGGTGAGAGCCCCTCGCTGCCCCCCCCCAGCGCTCTTTAGCATCCTCCCACCCAAACTGGGGAACACTCCTGTCTCCCAGTTGTAGGGGCTAACTCGGCACTGGTTTGGGGCAGCAGCATCCCCAAGCAGGGTGTAACCGGGGGGGGGCCCAGGCTGCCCCGTGTGCCCCCCCCACAAGAGGGGAAGGGGCTGAGCTGAGCCCTGTGCTGGGAAAAGGGGGGACAGAGTCAGCCCCAGTGCTCCCCACTGGTCCCAGCTTGGGGAGAAGGGGCTCCAAGCCAAGCTCGGCTGGGAGCAGGCATGTGTGGCAGCGCAGGGTGCTGTGGTGGGGGGGTCCGGCCGTGCCGGGGGGGCCGTGGCTGGAGTGCTGGGTGCCCCAGCCCTTAAGCAGGTGGCTTGCGGAAGACGCTCCAGGCGTGGAAGCAGCGGGTGAAGGGCCAGGGCTCGTTGCCTTTCCGCACCAGCCGGAGCTTCCGGGGCCGCGTTGGGTCCTTGGAGCGCATGTGCTGGATGTAGACCTGGGGCAGAGCAGAGCCGTGGGGGTCCCCAGTCCTCGCCCCACCTCTGGGGGTGGTGGTCCCCAGCCTGGGGGCTGCTGGGCCCTCAGCACCACTATGCGCAGAGCAGGATGAGGGCCCCAAGGGGAGGTGGAGATGCCCAAATCTTGTTCCCCACCCCCCCAGCAGCAAGTAGGTCCTACCTGGCAGGCCTTGAGGCTCAGCTTGATCTCCACCTGGCTGGTCTGGGTGCCCACCCACATGTAGACCTGCAGGAAGGACACGCAGCCGGGCTTAGCCAATGGAGCCACCAGCAGATCCAGCCCCTGCCCCACTGTTCCCGCGCACCGGATGGCCTCATGGACACCGGACCTCACTAGGGCAGATGCTCACCTCTCGCCCGTTGTCCAACAGCATGATGTCGTCATCGGCCAGGTCATCCTGGCAGAAATCAGAGCACTTCTCCGACACGGAGAAATAGCCCTTCTCATTGGAGCACCTGCGAGAAGAGCCAGAGGGGAACCCCATCAAAGACATGAGTTTGTCAGGACTCAGCTCAGGCAGATGGAAGGGATGTGATGGAGCAACTCTGCTTCAGCTGGTTGGTGCCCAAGGATGGACGGTTGGCAGAGGGGCTCTACTGGCTTGGGGGCGATGCCCTGGCTGGTTGGGGGGGGCCTGAGCTCCAGGCCTGGGCACTGTGGGAGGAAAGGGATGACCACAGACTGGAGCAGCCCCTCCTGAACCAGGACCCACCTGAAGAGCCGGGAGTGCTTCATATAATCGGCGTCTTCATCGTAAGGCTTCTGGCTTCCAATGCCCACCCAGAAGAAGTTTTCGGGCTCTTCTCCCTCATTGATCACCTGCGAAGGCAGAGACAGGGCTGAGTGTGGCTGTCCCCTGCTCTGGTGGCCACTGTGACCCAGGTAAGCTGGCCCCAGGCCCTGCTGTGCCCCTACTCACCTGCTTGCTGTAGGAGTCATCGAACATGTGGTTCATGATGTCCTCGGCCAGCTTGGCCTCATCAGGGTCAGCCGCACGGCCCACCCAGGTGTAGACGATGCCCTGGTTGTCTGTGCTCTCAAAGGGCACCTGGGGGGGCACAGAGACTCAGGGCTGCCCGAGCAGGGTGGGGACAAGTGGCCGAGCACCCCTGAGGAAGCTCAACCACGAGCAGTTACCTTGAGGATGAAGCAAAACTCTGAGTTGAGCAGACCAGCATCTGTGTTGATCTGGATGCACCTAGAGAAGAAGCCCACAGGGCATGGTCAGCAGAAGACCAGGTAGTTGTGCCCACTGGCACGTACCCTGCCAGGAGCCCAGCACCCATGGGTGCTGCCTGGCCCGAAGCCACCCCGGGAGGGCTGACCTGGTGCAGAGGGCCCCACCATTGGTGCGGATGTGGTAGAGACTGGGTTGGGGTGGGCTGGCCTTGTCCTTCCGCTTGCCCCGGTGGATGACAAACCTCCTCTTGAAGTGTGAGAGGAACTTGGGGTTCTCCTGCTGCTGGGTCATGCGCACGACCTGGCCAGGGGCGGTGGGTGTCAGCAGGGCCATGGGGACCCCCCCCCAGATGCAACCCCAAGCCCCAGCTGCACCCCCCATCTCTGCTCTCTCCCCTGCCCTTAGCTTAGGGGGCAGAGAGGCGCAGCTGGGATCCCTCTGTCACCCCCCAGGAATGCGCAGTGGGGTCACCTCCAGCTTGCCGGGGAAGAGACTCTCAAACTTCTTCTGGAGGCTGAAGGTGAAGGTGAGCCAGCCCATGTTGGAGGCCTCCCGGCCCTGCCAGAAGTAGACGATGCACTGGAAGTCTTCCTCGGGCTGCTTCTCCTCCTCCTCTTCTTCACCCTCCTCCTCCCCTTTGCCTTCACCCTTCTTCTTCTTCTCCTCCTCCTCCTCATACTCCACTGGCACCCAGTACCTGCAGGCAGGAACAGGGAGTGATATGAGGGATGAGGCATGGTGGGAGAGATGGGGCAAGGAGATGGGGGGATGAGGAGGGTCCAGCAGCCCCACAGAGGGGATGAGCCGGGTGTCACCTGCAGAGGAAGACGTAGCAGTCATGGGTGTGGAAGTGGCCAAACTCCTCCTCGGGCAGGCGAGCGAATTTCTTGCCTTCCAGCACGAAGCCCTCCATGCCATCCAGGTCCTCATTCCACTCCTCCATCAGCTGCTCTGCCTGTGACCCACATGCTCTGTCAGCCAGCGGCCACCCAGCCCCACCCATCTCCACACCACAGGAAGACCCATGCGACGGTCCCCAGCCCTACCTCGCTCAGGGGCATGGGGGGCTGGCGGGGCAGGAAGAGCGCCGTGAGGTCGGCCTTCATCTGGTCCTTCTTCTCGGCATCCTTGCGGACCTTGCCAGCGAGGCCACCCTCCTGCAGCACCGTCTCGGCGTTGCGGGTGTAATCCACGCGCAGGACGTCGTCCCAGTTCTTGAACTTGGACTTGAACACCTACATCGAGGAGCAGGTAATGCACCCTGGGCGACAGCACCCTCCCTGGCACCCAGCACCCCATGGGAGGGGTCTGTGCCCGTTGGTGGGCACGTGGGCTGCCCTACCTGGCACTCGGTGCCCTCCAGGTTCCTGGTGACCATGGCGTGCTTGGGCCGGTGCAACATCCCGCACAGCTCCTGGCTCAGCTTCAGCGCTGCCGCCCGCACCAGCCGCGGAGACTTCCTCCCGATCCAGATGAAGACGTCGGACCAGCAGTCCAGGATGTACACGCTCTTGGTGTCCAGCAGGCTCTGCAGCTGAGGACATGGCAGGGAAAAGGGGGTCAGGCACCTGCGGGCTTTCCTGGCTGGAAAACACCCTGTCTTCTCCTGAAAGACAACTGGGAAGAGCAGAGCATCCCCCACCCAGCTCCCGCTGGCCCAACCTGCCTCTCCCCAGGCACAGCTGGAGGCAGAGGGGGCATGAAACCAGTCTCACTGGTCAGACTGGGAGAACCTCCCCAGCCCATCCTACCAGGCGCATCTCTGGCATCAGGTCAGCCTTCAGCCTCGTCTTGTGCTCCACCGAGAGCTTGTAGTTGATCTGGGGCAGCTCCAGGTAGCCCAGGCCCAGGCCCACCTGCAGAGGGGACGTGGATGAGGAGGGGGAGGCTGCAGAGCCCCAGCAGGCCCCACAGTCCCATGGACGGCAGCTCCCCACCTTGTACAGCTTGGGCTTGTGGGGCTGGAAGTCGTCGGGGACACAGGGCCGGATCTCCTCGGGCTGTCCCCCAAGTGCCTCCCAAAAGTCGGGGGTCTCCTGGCCCTGGGTGAGCAGCGTGATCTCTGCCTTGCCCTTCCGCTCGTTCTTGTTGATCTTCTCGGCAAAGAGCCTACAGTGGGAGTGGGTGAGATGGCAGTGGGGCTCCTCACAGCCCCCCAGACCCTCCTCGACCAGCCCTACCTGGCCTTGGTGGTGCTGCTCAACGTGGCCTGGCTCCCGCGCCACACGAAGAGGTTGAGGCCATGGTCCAGGAGGAAGACAAACCTGGTGGATACAAAGGTGAGACAGGACAGTTGGGAGAGAGCAGGGTGTGCGGAATGTCCTCCCCACCCCAGGGGTCCTTGCGGAGCTGCCAAGTTGGGTTTGGACCCACATCCTTGTAGAAAGGTGCTGGCACAGCCCATTTCACCCCAGAGCTGCAGCTATGATGTTTTGGGTGGACCCCGCCCCTGCCAGCACCGTGTCCCTCCACAGGGACCCTACATTCCCCGTGCCACTCCGCCTGCTCACCGGGGGTCCAGTGACGTCCCTTTCAGTGCCACTGGCTCCAGCTTGACGTTCTTCTTCCCATAGACACGGTACAGCCTGGGGGAGAGATGGCCGTGGTGGGACGTGGGGCAATGTCTGCCCCACATGACCCTCCAGCCCCTGGCCCCAGCAGTACCTGGTGACATATTGTGTGTCCTCGACAGTGAAGAAGCCGCTGGCCGTGCCACCCTCAATGTAGGAGATGTCGTTGTCAAAGACCTGGGGGCAGGGAGGGGGTGAGGGTGGGAAGGGCAGAGCTGGGGGCTATGGGGGGGCTGGAGGTTGGCCTTACCTGGAGGAACTCGTCGCTCTCATCCCCCATCTCCTCCCGGATGCTGCGGCACTCGGCCCCCAGGTAGTTGCGGAGGTTGACGGCATGGATGGCGGAGCAGGCCTTCTTGTCCAGCGTGGCCTCCTGCCCAATCCAGTAGTAGATCTCCCAGTTGAGGGAACCGTTCTCATCCAGGAAGGTCTAGGGAAGGACAGGATGCGAAATGGGGTGTCCATGGCCCTCGGATGGGGGTGTGGGGGACCCTTGGTCCTCCATGGGTACCTTGAGCACGATGTAGCAGTCGGCCTCGTAGAACTTGCCGTGGAAAGCCTCGTCCACCAGTGTGGGCACAAAGTTCTCGATCTGCCAGACGCAGAGGCCAGGCAGCTGCCCCACGTCCTCGCTGAAGAACTCAGAGTAGTCCAGCTGCGGCTTCTCCAGGCCCTGGTCCCAGCGGCGTGTCTTCAGGTCGGGCGCCTTCGCCTCCCCGCTCTCCTGTGGGGACAGGGACAGCTCACTGGGCTGTGGACAACTGGGTCCCTGCCAGCAGTCGGGGTGGGCCAGGGGCACCGCAGTGCCGCTCAGAGGCCCTCTCCCACCCCAGACCTTACCTCTATTTTCTTGTTCTTCTCCTGAGCCACGTCTGACATCCCCTTCAGGACCTGCTTGGCCTGGTCGTCCTGGGCAGAGTCCTTGCGTCGCCGGAGCCGCATCTTGCGGGCCAGGGGGTCCTTGGTGCTGCTCCCTGGGGACGTGGGGAGGGGGTGAGAGGCAGCCAGGACCCCCAGCCTCCCATGGGACATGGCTCTTTTCCCAGCCTCTTCCAGGTTGATCACCAAGGCAGGGGCTGTTCCGAAGTCCATCTACACTTACCTGCCGCAGCAGCCGCGACGGTGGCCGGGGAAGCCCCGGCCAGGCGGAGCTGGTTCTGCAGGGAGAAGTCGATGTTGTACCACTCCGACGTCCGATCCACTGGCTTTGGAGGCATCACAAGGCTGGGGTTCTCGCGCACGTCCAGGATCTGCCGAGGAGGGGATGGGAGACTTCACTGCTCTGAAGCATGGGGACACTGAGGATGTGAGGTGGGATGGGAGACCTCCAGAGCACCCTGGGCTTCAGTGAGGGGATGTGGAGGGAGCCCAGAATCCACCACCTGCCTGGGCTGAACTAGCCCAAATGCATGTACTGGCCCCAAGAGCCCCTGTGCTCACCTCACCCCATCCCTCCCTCCAGCCCTGGGATCCCAGGGACATGCTGGGGCTGTGCTGGACCCAGCCAGAGGTGGAAGAAGTGCTGGGCTCTCACCTCCACATCTGTCAGGAAGTGGATAGCCTCTGGCAGCGTCACCAGGCAGTTCTTGTTCAGCACCAGCTTCCTCAACTTGGAGCACCTGTGGGACACAGATGCTGGTGAAGGGCCAGGCCAGGGGCATGTCCTTCAGGGACACTCAAGGGATCCTGTATCACCACACAGCCTCCGTGTCCCCTCTTGGGGACAGATCTGGCTGTGGACAGTCTCCTACCTGCACAGGCTCTCTGGGATGAGCTCCAAGTTGTTGTTGGCCGCCATGAACTCCTCAAGGTTAGTGAGTTTGCCAATGCCTGAAGGAATCCCGTCAAAGTCGAGCTTGTTGGAGTTCAGGTACATCTTCTTCAGCTTGGTCAGCTTGCAGATGGCTGACTGGAGAAAGAGAAGATGGTAGGGTGAGGGACAATCCAGTGGCATGGAGGCACAGGCAGGGACACTGTGTATTAGCAGGGACATACAGGCAAGGAGGTGAGCTGGTTGCGGGACAGGTTGAGGGTCTCTAGCTGGGTCCACTGGTCGATGCAGAGGGACAGCTCCGTGATCTGGTTGCTGCTGAGGTTGAGGCGCCGCAGGCTGCCCAGGGTGTAGAGGCACTCAGGGACACGACTGAGGTCATTGCAGGACAGGTCCACATCTGGGGAAAAGACAACGGGGTGATGCCACCAGCCAGACCCACCCCAGGGCTGGGAGAGCCCCGTGCACCACAGGGTTGGGAGCCCCAGCCCTACCTGCCAGGTTCACCAGGCCCTCGAGGCTGGTGGGCAGGTTGCTCTGTGTGCGCTGGGTGTTCCTGAGGTGGAGGGTCTGCAGGGCCGTCATCGCTGGGAGCTGCCTGTAGACCGTGGAGAGCAACGGGGCAGAGATAACGTCAAGGTTGGAGCAGGCCCTTGGCCCAGCCCCAGCATCCAGCCTGAACACGGGCCCTTACCGGAGCTGCGCGTGCAGGAGGGGGTTGTTGTTGAGGATGAGGGTCTGGAGATGGACCAGGCGCCGCAGCTGCGGCGGGAGGCTCTCCAGCTTGTTGTTGCTCAGGTCAAGGTAGAGCAGGTCCGTCAGGTTGATGAAGAGCTGGTTGGGAATGGTCTCAATGCTGCAGGGATATGAGGATCTTCAGGGCTGCCTGGGAGCTGCACCAGCCCTGGGTCTCTCCCAAAGAGGGGAAGAGAGTAGGACTTGGAATGAAAAGGAATGATGGGGTGGAGGTGGCTGTGACTAGAGAAAGATGGCTGCCCTGGCCTGACCCACCTGTTGTGGCCAAGGTTGAGGACGAGCATGTTCTTGGCGTTCTCCAGTTCCCGGGGACACTCTGTGAGCTCGTTGTAACTCAGGTCCTGGGGAGAGGAAAGCAGGCATCACCCTCTGCCCCGCACCCAGCAACAACCACCCAAACCCAAGGACAGAGAGACATCTCTGGGGGCACGGCCTGACCGCAGCCATTGCCCTGCAGATCAGTGCCCAGCAGCAGGAGCTGGATGAGCACAGGGTGAACCCAGCCGTGACATCAGGCTTTAAAGGAGGCATGGTCACAGGGCTCTCCTACCCACAGCCAGCGTCCTTGATGCTCAGACATAGGGTCAAAAGCACTGGCACCAAAAGGCATGGGAGTTGTTATAACAGAACCCCAGCATGGCTGCGGTTGGAAGGGACCTCTGGAGATCATCTCATCCAACCCCCTGCTCCAGCAGGTCACCCAGAGCAGGGGGCCCAGGATCACGACCAGGCACCTTTGGAATCTCTCCAGAGAAGAAGACTCCACAACCTCTCTGGGCAGCCTGGGCCAGGCTCCAACACCCTCACACCAAACAAGTTTCTCCTCCTGCTCAGATGGAACCTCCTGGGTTCCAGTTGGTGCCCGTTGCCCCTTGTCCTGTCTCTGGGCACCACTGATGAGAGTCTGGCCCCATCCTCTTGCCCCCCACCCTTCAGCTATTGATGAACATTGATCAGATCCCCTCTGAGTCCTCTCTTCTGCAGCTCAGCAGCCCCAGGGCTCTCAGCCTTTCCTGGGCACAGAGATGCTCCAGGCCCCTCAGCATCTTTAGAACCTCCACTGGACTCTCTCTAGTAGTTCCTTGTCTCTCTTGAACTAGTGAGCTCAGCAGTGGACCCAATGCTCCAGAGGTGGCCTCACTAGGGCAGATTAGAGGGGGGGGAGAACCTCCCTCAACCTGCTGACCACACTCTCCAGGCACCATCGCTGCAGGGAAGCTAATTATGGCCTGGGTGCCTGAAAGTCAAATGGATCTGAGCAGCACCGAGCCCTGATTTACTCCCTGCACCTTTCCCCTGGATGCTCCTCAGCCCCACCACCCTCCCCATGGGGCACGAGAGGCCACCAAGGCCCCAGAGTGGGACCCAGGAGCACCTACCAGCACTGAGAGGTCGTCCAGCTGGAAGATATCATCGGGGACTCCCGAGTTCTTCAGGCTATTTGCACGAGCCACGATTGCCTTGAAAGTGGGGAGAGAGGCACAACTGCAGCCACCCGCCAGCTCTGCGCCTGCTCAGCCCCCCGGTGTGGCCAGGGATGATCCTCGTGTGTCCCCAGAGCCTGGGGCTGGCCAAGAAGTGCCCTGGGGACATGAGGTTGGGATGTGCGAGGGGGACGCTTACCCGGAGGCAGGGCAGGCCGGAGAGCTCGCCGTGGAGCGTGGTGAGGCTGTTGTGACTCACGGAGAGATGTTCCTGCAGGAAAGCCCCAGACAAACCCCAGTGAGCAGAGCAAGGAGATGGGGCAGCGGCTGGGTCCCCACACCAGTGTGGGGGCTCCTCGATCCCAAGAGAATCGGGGGCTTGTGGAGCCACAGGGTGAGCTCAGCCCTGACCCACACAGACACTGCTGGGGTGCTCCCAGTCTCAAACTGGTTGGCTGGCCCCAGCGTGGGGCAGAGCTGGCTGAGACACCCCAGCCTTGCTGCAGGGTTTGGGGTGCTCAGGTTGCTACCAAGCTGGCTCGCAGCAGTCCCATACAGCCCCTGAATAAACTGACCCCAGTCCTTGGAAATGCTTCTCACTGGGTGATCTGGAAACAGGCAGACATGGGGACTGGGAAGATTGGAGAGGAGCCCAGGGCAAATTTTGTTCTTCCTCTGGGCACCACCAGCCAGGCTGTTACCTGCTCAGGGAGATGAGGAGCTGGCAGATTGTGGGCGAGATGCCAGGTTTTAATTCTAGCCGTGGCCCCCGAGCATCTGGTAGGACCGGTGGGAGGGCACGGTGGCTTCTGGCAGCGTTTAAAGCGCCGTGTTTGTCTGCCACCGGTTTAACGATGTCCGTAACGTGCTGCAGGACACCGCCAAAACAAAGCTCTGCCACCGACTCCGCCAAGGGCTGGGTCGAGCACAAAACTTGAGCCGCCCAAAAAACAAAGCCAGGCAGCTGCCAGCTACTGCTCTTTCTATCTTTTAGCAAAGAAGGAGGAAAAGAAAAACCAAAACCTTAATTGTCCCCATACTAAACCTTCGCTCTTCCCTTCTATTAAAGAGCAAATGATCTAAGCATGGGTTTTCGGCTGGTTTTCTAGGAAAACAAGGTGAAACCAAGTACAAGCCCGTCTCAACCCCACTCCTAAGAGCTCCTGCATCCAATTTCAACCACACGTCGTAGCTCAGCCCTATTATTAGACACCAGAGCATCCGCCGATGAGCCATGAGGCTGGCAGGCACCAGGCTCCCATCACCACCGTGCAGGGCCCCGTCTGATCCCGCAGTCCCACTGAGAGCCGTCGTGCCTCATCCCCTGCCCAAAACGTGCTGCTCACCAGCTTCTGGAGGGCAGCGAGCTCCTCGGGCAGGTAGCAGAGCCCCGTGCGGTTCAGCTTCAGCCAGCGCAGGCTGGTCATCGCCTTCACGTGCTCCGGGAAGTAGCCACCCTGAGAGGAGGAGGAGGAGGATGGTGAGAAAACCACCTGCCCCATGGGGTGAGGATCTGGGGGTGTCAGTCTGACCAGCTCTGCGAGGTCAAAGGGAGGGATGGGACCGCTCAGCCCCACGGGACTGGGAGCTGGAGGGATGGGATTGCCCAGTTTCATGAGAGTGGGAGCTGGGGAATGGGATTGCCCAGTCCTACGGGACTGGGAGCTGGAGAGGGGCTGGGAGCGCCCGGTCCTATTTGACTGGGAGCTGGGAGGCCAGGATTGATCAGTCCTATGGGATTGGGACCTGGGTGGCCAGGATTGACCAGTTCTCTGGGACTGGCAGCTAAGGGGGGAGACTGGGATTACCCAGTCCTATGGGACTGGGAGCTGGGGGCCAGGATCGCCCACTCCTATGGGATCGGGACCTGGGGGCCCACGGGCTGCAGGCTGCCCGGCGGCAGCGGCTGGAGGGAGCCCAGGGCTGCCCCTAGACAACACTCCCGGCCTGGTGCCAGGAGCGGGACCGGGCGGGGCAACATCACCCACCGCCGGGAACCGGGACCGGGGCCCGGCCTGACAGGACCCCGCGGAGCCGGTGCCCGGGCTGGCTCGGCGCTCAGGGCCGG
>VZZY01002323.1:126599-162606 GCA_013400335.1 Eurystomus gularis
CCCCCGGCCTCCGGCGTGACCCTTCTCCGGGGTGCCCACCCCCCCGCTCCGGGATGTCCCGTCTCCGCCGTGACCCTTGCTCCTCCGCCGCACCCAGGAGCCTTTGCCCCGGAGGTGGAGAGGAGCGGCTGGGTGGGCTCGGCAGAAACACCCGTTCCACCCTCCCCACCAAAAAAAACCAACCGCACCGTGACTAGGTGGCTCTGCGTCCCCGGTGACACCCCGGCCCCGGTGACACCCCCGCTGCTCCTCTCCCCGTCTCCGCAGGGCGACCATGGCCGAGTTCACGCGTCAGCGGGGCAAGCGGCAGGAGGACAGCGGGCTGGGCAGCGTCCTCGACCTGCTGTTGGCCAACGCCAGGCTGGTGCTGGGCGTCAGCGGCGCGGCCGTGCTGGCCATAGCCACGCTGGCCGTCAAGAGGGTAAGGTTGGAGCGGCCGCCGGTGGGGCTCGGAGGATGGGAACGGGCCGGTTGTGCCGTGGAGAGAGGCTTTGGTGCCCGGTTGTGGTGGGGGAAGGTGCGCCGCAAACCTCGCTGGCTGCTCTGGAGGGAGAAATGGTGGTGGTGCCAGCACCGTGGCCATGGAGCTGCTCGCAACCACCCTTGGACACCACGCGCAGCCCCACGCCCTGGTTACGCAGGACAGCACGTGTTTGGGATTTGGTGTCCACCCGGAAAGGCAGCTTGGATTCATTCATGTGCGGACAACTGTTTTTTCACTTAAAATCTGCAGGAAGAAAATGTGCCCCTTTGAGGCCAAGCAAATTGTGGGTTTTTTGGTGGTAAAAGCCCTGCGTGGGGCTGTGTGTCCACCTCAGCTCGGGTGAGGCCCTGGGGAACCGGTACAAAGTTAATGAAAACTTGTCCTTGTGTCTTTTCCTTCCCTCCAGCTGATAGACCGAGCCACCAGCCCTCGCGATGAAGGGGATCCCAAAGCTGAGCAGAAGACCCTGGAGGAGAGCTGGCAGGACTTGGCCTTGATCAAGGCGACACCAAAACCCCCCAAGAAGCAGAGAAGGGAAGACCTCAGCACTCCTCTGCTCTCTCCGGCTCAGCTGCCGGCGCCAGGTGAGGCTCGTGGTGTGCAAGCTGGCTCCCACCATGGTCGGGAAGATCACCTTGATGCGCTCCAGGCTGGCTGTGCCGCTGCTCCCAGCCATCTGGGAGCTCCATGTTATTTTTAGCTCGGTATCCGGAAAGACGACTGGATTATGCCCTCCCTCCTGGGAGGCTCCAGAGCCACGACCCCTTTTTAGGCAATGCCTGTGGTGACGGCACCTCTGATAACATCCCGGGCCACTGTGGTGTGGTGGGGGCCGCGGGGGCTTTGCTCCCTCTGAAGTGGTGTCTGCTGCGCTCGTTTTCTGGGTCAGCTCTGCCCAGAGGAAGGTGCGCTCGGGAGCTGCCGCGGACAAAGGCTGCCTTGTCCGGCTGCCTACGCGGATGGTGTTTTTCCAAGTGGGAAAGCAGCCCAGCTCAGTGCAGGGCAGGTCCTGAGGTACTGGACCAGGATTGTTTCAGGACTGGAGCGATCAGGCAGATATCTGGATCTGCCTGAGCAGCATTAGCGGGGCTGGGACTTGTAGGGACCTTGGCATTGAGCCCCTTGCCCAGCTGCTGGTGCTGCTTAGCCTGGTTTATCCACCTCGAGCTGGGGTGTCAGGCCGGGTGCTGTCAGGTTTGGAGGTTAGTCTGGGCGCTGCCTTGGCAGAGAAGCACTGTGGACATCAGAGGACTCGGTGGTGGCCCTCTTGGCAAGGTCAGCCTCATGTCCAGAGAGGTGGGCTGAGAGCTGGGCACCCAGCTTGTGCCTCCCCCCAGGAGAAGCTGCTGCTGTGGGTTGCAGATGATCTACTCAGAGCTGTGACTTCTCCCTCCACTCTGTCCCGTCCTCTTCTCACAGAGCCCAAGGTCTGCCTGGACCCTCCAGAGACTCCTCGGGTGGAAACCAGCCCTCCGTGCTGCCTCACGCTGCAGGAGAAGCTCCTTGCCCACTACAGCAGCTGGCTGGCCGTGCCCGAGGCGCAAGTGTCTCTCGCCCTGCGGCTGGCCAAGAGCATCTGTGCTCAACTGCAGAATTTCCTGCGGAGCAAGTGCCCAGAGCTGCCTTTTGGCAGCCTCTTCCTCAGCGGTCCTCTGCTCGATGGCCTCGAGGCTCTAGCAGCTGACCACATCCACCTCATGCTGCCGGTGGTCCTCGATGCTGCGCTCTGGAGCCTCATCCCGGGAGAGGACACCGTGGTGAGGAACCCCCAGTACTGGATGATCAAGAGGACTGATCTGGAATATTTCCCTCGTGGGTGCAGTCCCTGGGACAGGTTCATCGTGGGCCGCTACCTTTCCTCCAACACGCTCAATGAGACCCTCCACAAGATGCTGGTGGCCTCCATCAACTGGCCTGCCATAGGCAGCTTGCTGGGGAGCATCATCTACCCGGTCGTGGCCTCCCAGGAGCTGAAGCTGGAAGTCAAACATGATCAGGTCGAGCTGAGCATCACCCTCTTCCCAATGGTGGAAATGGAGGAGAAGGTTCTTGTGGCTGCTCCTCCTGAAGGACAGGTGGAAAACCTCTGGCTTGAGAGCTTTGACAGGGCAGAGGTCTCGAAGGTGAAGGAGCTGGATGCTGGTGATGCTGGGGCTCGGCAGCACTGTCTCCGCATCCTGAATGGCATCTGCAGGAGTCATCCCGCCCTGCACAAACTGAGCGGCAGCCCCTTGACCCATGTCGTCCTTCACCTCAGTGCCACCAGTCTGGACTGGGCAGAAGAAAGCCTTGCTGACAGGTTCCAGCAGGTGCTTGAGGAGCTGGTAGGCTATCTGGAGCAAGGGGTCCTGCCTTCCTATTTCAACCACAAAATCAACCTCTTCTGTGAGCTGTTGGAAGAGGAAATCGATGAGATGGGCTTCACGCTCTACAGGGCCGTATCAGAGCCGGAGCTCCTGCTGAAGGAGAAATGACTGGTGCGTCAGGAGCTCCCGAATGTAGGGTGTTCCTCACCCATCTGCTGCTCCCTGCTGTGAAGGTTGCGATGCTTCTAGTTGACTAGTCAGTAAGAGGCAAAGTTCTTGCACTTTATGAGAAAAAAAAAAAAAAATCCTGAATAAAAGGTGCCTGAGCAGAGGTGGGTGTTGGCACAAGGAGCCTTTGGCCAGGAGGCTCTGCTGAACCCCAGGGTGAGTGCAGCCCTCACCTTGAGTCCTTACAGGTGAGTCTTCTCTGCTGGGAGTGGCCATGAAGCATGTTTGGTCTCTGGTTCCCCGTGTCCTCTGCCTGTCCCGGCTGGTGGGCTCCCCTTGTGTGCCAAGACCAGCTGGAGCTGGAGGGGAGCGGTTCCTTGCTGCTGCCATGTCCTGCAGACCCCACAGCTGCAGCGTCCTGGGTGGGTCCTTTCACCAGCACCCAACTTAGTCTCACCGTGCCATACCCCTCACACCCCTGAGACAGGGTGGGAGCCTCATCCCTCTGTAGGATATTGCCAATCTGAAACAAGACTCCAGGTATGACCTGGGTGGTTGTCTGGGCACTGAAGGTCCAGCCATAGCAAACAGGGCTGTGGGTTTGTTCTTTGGAAACCCTTCCAGCCACCAAAAGGGGCGAGCTCAGTCCTACCTCTTGATTCTGCCAGTATTGGCTCTGCCCCGAGGAAGGGACGTGCTCCCAGCACGGCACCGGGGCTTCGTGGCCCTTGTGTGTCTGCTCTGTTTTGCTGGGAGATGCCCTGAGAAAGGCGGTGGCAGGAAGAGAGCTGCTGCCTCCTGGGAGGCTCCTGGTGGCGGTCCCTTGGTGGAGGCTGCAGCAGGGTCGTGCGTCCCCTCCTTGGCGTGTGGGTCACTGCTAGCGTCTGTCTGTGGGTACGAACCGTGGCGTCCCCTCCCAGTCTGTCCAGTGACTCTTCACACATGTATTGCTGCTGTCTTGAGGTCCTGAACCCCACCAGCCCCAGGGTGTGGGGCAGGGAAGCAGGACTGGAATGATGCTCTGAGCGGAGCGCTTGCAGGAACTGAAGTGGTTTATGCTTTTTATTAAGGAGGTATGTTTTATTTGGGTGTTTTGGTGTGTTTTTTTCCTTCGAGTCGCTGCTAGTAAGCTTTGGTGCTGGCTGTAGTCCCAGAGCGAAGGAACATATTCTTAATGGGAAGAGCTGTTTTTGCACGCTGGTGGAGATGGAAAAATTCCTGTGGACTTCAACGTGAGCAGCTGTTGTGGTTTAGTTTTCTTTACATCTATTACCTTGTTTATGGGAGGAAAGAAATCCGTGTGCTTCTCCTGCCAGTCTGCAGATAACTTAGTTTGTTCTTCCAAACCACTTCCCAGGTGTCAGTGACGAGAATAAACCTTCCCTGTGTACACCAGTTCTCTCGTGTTGGCTCCATCTTGTCTCCTTTCCCATGAAGTGATTCTCCAGCTGAGGTGGCCTGCTGGAGAACCACCCAGGGCATCCCCATCTGTGCGCGGAGAGCTTGGTGTTGGTCAAACCCCATGCTAGAAGGCCTTTCTCCTCCTCTTCCAGTGCTTGGCTGCAGCACATGAGCTGGACACGGAGCTTGTGCCGTTTCCCCAGTGGCTCCAGCCAGGGCTAGCCCGGGAAAGCAGGTGACAGCTGATGCCACCAGCAACGTGTCACCTGCTGCTTGGGTGCCACGCAAATGCTTCCCGCTGCTGTTGCTCGGCTCCTGCCGGCCCTTTGCCAGGTTGGTGGTTGCATTACAAAGCCTCGTAATCCTGTTATTTTAGCTGGCAGGTCTGTATTTTTAGGCCGCAGCTGTTAATCGTGGCAGTGATGGTGCAGGGAGGTGAAGCCCGAGTTCTCCTGACCTTATTCCATAGACTTAGGCCTGGCAGCGATGGCTGCTGCAGAGTTACAGGCTCTTTTCTCTCGTGCAGACCTGAAAGCGAGCCTGTGCTGCTGTGAGCTGCACTCTACAGAAAGTGCTTCTACTTCCATCCTGACCCCAGGAACTGCTCCGTGTCCAGGAGCGGGCTCCTGAGCGGTATCAGAGGTCCTGGGGGAAGAACAACACTGTCCTCTGGCAGAAGAGGACACTTGTGGATCTACTCTGATGTAGAGAGGAAGCCCCAGCAGAGAGGGGAGGAGGCAGCCTGGCTTCCCAGGGAGCTCTGTGTAAACGAAGTGCAGGAAAACAGAGCCTCCCTTCAGTTCAGACAGCTGTCTGTCTGTCTGTCCCTGGGCAGCAGATGCAGCTGGTGAGAGAAAGCCGCTGTCCCTACCCCTCTGCAGCTCGCTTCGAAGTAACCGCAGGGAGCGTCTGCCCAGAAAGTTGCTGTCTTGTTCCGATGAGTGGAAAGAGCAAGATGTGGGTGGGTGCTTTTACAGTAACAGTTTAACTATTTTAAGTAGGGAGAAATAACAAGGCAGAGAGAAGATGTCACTGGATCAAATGTAAAAATTAAATAATCTTTTAATAAGAAACTTATTAGCTTGACAAAAATAACTCCCATTCGCTAGCAGCATCACAGGGGCACGTCTCAAGGTTTGAGGAGAAACTCGGTTACAAAATCCAGGAACTGTCTAAACTGAAGGCTCTTCCCGAGCACTGCGGCTGAGCTTCCCTTTCCGGGCAAGCAGCAGGCGCAGCTCCTCTGCCCCCAGCCCTCCCCTGCTGGCAGGGACACCAGGACAAAACCCAGCGTTGCTCAGGTAAGGTCAACTCAGAAGGGAAATTACTCAGATTCCACACTGTGGAAAGCCAGGGAATGGGAAGAGTGAAGCAGCCTCAGTGTTTGTCCTCGTGGCTACGATCCCGTTCTTCCTCACGGAGAAAGGCTGGGCACGGCCCCCGCCATGGCAGGACCTGCAGGTGGAGCAGATCCAGTGGCGATTTCTCTGCAGCTTCAGTTGCCAAATGCTTCCTTGAAATGTTTTCGACTACCCCAACGTGCTCGGCAGAAGAGCAGCTGAAAACAAAGGCTGACGCCAGCAGTGGAGCCGCCTTTCAAAGCCGGTTGAACTCTTGCCCATCTAAGGCGTGCGTGAGGATGGTATCGCTTGGTGGGCGCAGCCTGCGACCAGCCCCTCCAGAAAGCACTCAACAGACCAGTTTCTAGACTCCAGTTCCTTTCGGCAGTAGATGCTCCTGTAGCCCTTTGAGGCTCTCAAGAGACATCCACCCAGGCTCAGTGGTTCTGGGGGCAGGTTTTCCTGGTGTGGCCAGGCTGGTGGCAGATGCTACAGGTCCGTGGTTTCTTGGCAGCAGCTTCTGAAGAGAGACTGTTTGGTCTCTTGGCTTTGCTTCCCAATGCTCTTGAGTATTCACTGCTGCCGAAGCTGTTCACATCTCCAGAAGGCCCTGGAGGGAAACAACCTGTGTTTAAGTACCTTTGAAAGTATAAGTAGGTGGGAAACAGAAGGTAAGTTCAAAATGGCAGATCAAGGATTTGACTACCCCAGCCACTCAGATTACTCCTGAAACTGCACTTGCTTCAGATTCGTCCGAACAGTTAAACGTCGCTTGTTTGCCTTTCAGCATTAGAGAATGCTGGGAGCAGAACAGGGGAAATGGATCTGCCTGGTTCCACGCTCCCGTCTACAGCTGAAGCAGAAACAACACCATATGCCAGAGGAAAACCTGGGTTTTAAGTAGTTTTGAAGACTCAATTCTACCCCTTTGGGCCCAAATGTCTGAGGAGGAGGCTGGTGTTGAAGATCTCTCTCAGACTACCTGTCCACCTCTGTACTTCACTGTCTCTTTGTGCTACTGCTCTTTCCTTTGCATCCTTATTTTGTGATTAATTTTTTTATGGGTGCCTGTTTTCAGAATCTTTCCAGAGCAGCCTCACTCAGTTTCTCAGCTCTGATCAAAGCTTCAGACAGATGCAGCCTTTCACTGTTCCTAAACTGGGGCAGAGGGAGCAGCTGGTGTAACAGAATGGGGTTTAAGATCCTCAAAAGTGGTGCTGCTGCTTCAACTCTGCACCAAGTCAGTAACGGCTCTCGCAAAGCTGAGCACCGTCATTTGGGAGGACAGATCCCCAAACAGGCTGCTGGAAAGAGTGCTGGACTTCATCCAGTGGGTTACGGACAGACAGACGCTCAAGCTTACTCCACGTGGAAGCTAAGCACCCTGCTCAGAACTCAGATGTGTGCTACAAGGATGCATCCTGCTAGCGCTTGGAAAGGTAAGCCAGACTCGGTTGTTACAAGTGACGTTTGAAGTGCTATCGTGCTGCTGACACGTTCTAAAGACAAACTTAAGTCTGTTAAATGTATGAGTTGTGCCAGGGGAGGTTTAAGTTGGACATCAGGGATAATTTCTTCCCCAAAAGGGTTGTCAAGAGCTGGCCCAGGCTGCCCAGGGCAGTGGTGGAGTCCCCATCCCTGGAGGGGTTTCCAAGCCATGGAGATGTGGTGCTGAGGGACACGGGTTAGTGGTGCCCTGGCAGGGCTGGGTTAACGGTTGCACTTGATGATCTGAAAGCTCTTTTCCAACTTAAACGATTCTATGACAAGAGCTGTCACGCTGTGGTAGCGTTACGTGTGTAAAAGAAGTGTGTTGTTTAGCTTCAAGCCCAGCCTCCAACCCTCATGTCTCACCCCAAGCCCAGCCTTACCTGGCGCCACGTTTTCATCTGCCCACTGGAAGAAGCCGCACTGCTGCTCTCGGGGTTTGGAGCAGGTGTGGAACTGCCGCCCTTTGTTGGGCCCATCCTTTTGGACAGTGCGCGTAACAGCCGGCTGGTCGCAATTGCAGACTGCGCCACCTCCCAAATCGGAGCCGTTGCTTCCAAAGAAGTCCGGGCCTCTCCCGCCTCCCGGGCGCTGAAACCCTGCTGGGCCTTTCCTTGGAAAGGGCTGGGGCGGCGCAGAGCCCCGCGGAGCTGCGCTGCTTCTGTCCTCGGACTGCTGATCGGCCCAGAGAAAAAAGTTGCAGCTACTGGCGCTGCATTTGTAGAACTGCCTGCCCTGATTGGGCCCCTCTTTGCGCACGGTTAAGAGCAGGGCTTCGTTCCCGCAGTTGCACACCACTGCGTTGTTCCCGTCATCCGGAGCAGCTGATGGAGCAGGTCTGGGTGTTCTCGTTGAGCTCGAGGGGAGCAGATGTCCTGGTGCCAGGGTTGTGGTCCCCCTCGCGTGCCGGTTTTCACCACCAGCTCTGGTAAAGGAGCTGTTGATCCGCAGGTGGTTAGTTTGCTGGCTGGCTGACGATGCAGTTTGGGATGACCTGTGTAAATACTTCAGGTCCAAGAGCTCTTTTAGCATCTCATCACAGCCTCCGATGCAGCCGACAAACTCCAGGGGCATCACTGGTGGAACGCTGCCTCTCTTGAATTTAAACTTCAGTCTAAAAGAAAAGGAAGAATGAAAGTCTCCTAGTTGATAAAGCTCCTCATCAACCGACCTCGATTTGAACTTGATTTTTAAATTCTGCTATGCTTACACTGATTTCCCCAACCCCTCCTCTTTCTACCCCCAAGCCATGAGAGCACTGCTCCAGCTTTCCAAGACCGGAATTGAAAATGGTTGCCCAGCCTCGCCCACAGATGTCTCTGGCCCTGATGGCTAACGTGTAATATCTGAGGGGCTGCGCTCCTCCAAGGGGTAACTGCTCTGACCTACCTGTGAACTGGATGTGGTTTACACACAGCACAGACGCTCTCGTCCCTGGCCACGTCCAGCACAAAATCAGGAAACCAGACTGCGGATTTACAAGCTGGATAGCCCGTGCAGCTGAGGTAGAACCTGCCATGGAACAAAGGCACTGGATGAGGAAGGGGCAAAGTCAAGGCAGTCGCTGATCTGTTTTCCCATCTTCTCAGCCATCAGAAATTGTCAAAACCAACAATTTTTATGGGCAAATACGTACTCAAGAGAGAGGTTCAGGTGAGTCCACACAGCTTGCGTAGCTGGTGGAGTATGTTAGCTGCAGCCCAAGTTTTCCTGCTTGCTGCAGAGGGGAGGTAAATGAACAACGCCTAGAAAAACACAAACCAACTTCTATCACAGGGAAGATCACCAACCCGCCATTCTTCTTGGTCTTCAGGACCATGTCGTTGTTGCACTGTGGACACTTCCGAACGGAAACGGGCATTGCTGGGTAGACCTCCTCTTGCTCTGCAATTTCCGTGCCTTCTCCAAAATACTGAGCCAGGGCCTGGTCCAACCTATAAAGAAAGAAGCTGAGCATGTGTCTGCTCTGCTGTAAGTTAGTGCCTGCTGCCCTCCACAAAGCCCTTTGGAGCATCTCCACAAGCACACTGATTCAACACCGCACTTTTGGACCAGGTGAGGTGGGGGTACAGCATGAAAGAGGTCAGGGCATGTCGCTGACTCCTTCAGCCAGCTCTGACTTTCTCCTTGAGGGTTTAAACCAAGATGAACAGTTAGTTGCCACCAACTCGTGACAGTGTGCCAGGCTGCAGGTCATCCCTTCCCGTGCAAATGCCCACAGGCACTGGGCGGAGCTCCAGAGAAGCCCTGTGACTGGGTCCCACTCCAGGCTGAGCCCCAGAGGAGAAGCCAGCACCTCCCAGAGCAGCAAAGCAAATGGAAGAGGGCAAAGCCAGGACTCACTTGTTGGCTCTGGCCACAGCTTCAATGAAGACTTGTTTGTACTTTTGAACCTGTTGCTGCAACACTACAGATTTGTCTTTCTTCCCCTCACAGATGAGTTTCAGATCAGCCTCCAGTTCAGCTCGAAGGTCAGGCTTGGACATCTCGTAGCCCATGGAATCATAGCCTGAGGAACACGCCACACGGTAAGCGAAAGGAAGGAGCGAGGAAGGAACCTGCCATCTTCCTAAGGGGCACTGCCCTTACCTTCAACCAGCCCCATGCCCAGGTGGCCTGGCAGGAACCGCTGATCTGCTGTAAGGCCCACATACATCCGCGTCTTGATCGTCTCAATGTGCTCAGCATGAGTGGCGTCAGTCCCTGGAAGCAGATGGGTTGTTTGTCAAATAAGGTGCAAGAAGTGATTTCCCCTGTGCCTAGTGCAGAGCGCAAGGTGTTAAAGGAACGAGGAGACAACTTATGGTTGGGAGCAGCACTGCCCTTGTGTCCCGCTGGCACTGAGGCCAACAAGGTGCATGCAAGCACACGCTGGACCCTCCACTGCACGTCTCCCCAGGTACTGGAGGCACTCTGCAGGCTCCTCAGGATCTCTGGACTTCACCCGCAGGTCTCTACTACCCCTTTGTTCTGTGCATTTAAGTGATTTCTCATCTAAAGTGACACTTAGAGAATTCCCTACTCTGAAAGCGGGACAGAACTGGTGTCAGACAAGTTGAGAAGAAGCTTATGAACAAAGCTCTCCCAAGAGCAAAAGGCCACGCTGCCAATACTGACCAATGCCATGTTTCTCCATGAGAGCAATGAGATCCGCTTCTGTGAGGAGCAATGGAGGGCTGGTTTCCCCATCCACCATCTCCACTGTAGTGGGCTGAAAGCGAGACCCTTTCTCATACAGTGGGATAACCTGAAGGGAAGGAGAATCTCTTTGAAACTGCCTTCTGGTCCATTGACTGAAGACAAAACGTCATGCTGACAGCAGGCCAGTGCACTAACAAGAGCAGCACCCTGGTCTGGAAGAGATACAGACTCAGGGTCCTCAGGATTGGCCAGTAATGAGCCACCAGAGAGATCACAGGACAGCATTTGCAGCTCCTCTTGGTGAGTAAAGTCAACCCCACAGCCCCAGATGGTCTCTGCTGCAGTGCCAGAAGGGGAAGAATCTATCCAAAGCTGGCACAATAAAGCTTCACAGGTTTTCAGCAGAGAGGGCTCTGAGTGAAACAGCCAGTGGGCCAGAAACTGTCAAAGGACCTTCTGTAAAGGGGTCTGAGGTTGGCAGTGAAGCGAGATTTTAAACCCCACGTATTTCAGCTTCTCCCATCTGGGTTATTCAAGGATATTACCTTATCGCTCCACTTCTCGTAAGGATAGACTTCCAGATAATTTCGGGCCAGGATCATTAGTCCTTGAGCAATGAATCGCTCGTTAGCAATGTCGATCTCCACAGTGGTTTCCTGTCCTTTGGCATCTTGAGAGCAGCAAGCCAAAAAATGGCGCACAATGAATTCGTACAGCCTCTGCTCGCTGCCCTAATATCAAACAGCAAAAACCCGTCAGTGTCCTCCTGTCTTAAAGTCAAGAAATATTAGTGAGGCCTCAGGTGACGACACTGGGCTAATGACCATGTTATTGAGACTTTTGTCTTTATTTATCAAGCATTTTATTACTTGCCTCTGTTACACTCACCTGCAGGTTAGCGGCGTATTTGGTGGGGTGAATGGGAGGGTGAGCCTGATCCGTCTTGGTTCCATTCCGAGGGGTTGGCCCACCCTGATCCAGAATCCTCTGTGCGAATGCTCCCCAGTTGGGGTCCTGGGTTTGCTGTTGGACTAAGGTAGAGAGGTTCAGCTCCTTCGGGAAAATGTTGGTCTCGGTTCTGGGGTAGCTAATGAACCTTAAGGAGAAAGACAGGAAAGCACTTTAAGGAGTGCTCCAAGATGTTTCTCATTTTGGTGGAAAGAGCCGTTTACTTTTGAGGGAATTAAGCTTATTGAGCCAAGCCTTGTTTTACTTACCCTTGAGTATAGAGTTTTTCTGCTATTCTCATGGTTTCCTTGGCGTTTATTTTCAGTTTGCGGGAAGCCAACTTCTCAAGTTCCTGCGTTGGGAGAGGCCAGGAAAAAAAAAAAAGAAGGAATTATTTGTGCATCAAACAGAACGGTGAGTAAAAGACCTGCTCAAAGCTTCTCTCAGATAAGTCCTTTCAACGCAGTTCAAACGTACCACAGTGTCCAGGGGCAGGGGCCTCCATTTGCTCTTTGGCTTGCTCACAACTTCCACGACAGTTGCTACCGGATCCTAAACACAGAGTAACAGGTAAAACGCAAGATCTCCTTTAAGAGTTTACACAAACTGTTCTTTAAATGCCTCGGGCGAGGCGGACACAGGAAATGTTTGGCCAATACTGGATTACACAACCATGTCTGAGCTTTCGTACCTCCATACACATCTGGTAAAGGACCAGGCACGCTGTGTGATTGAAGAGCCGGTTCCTCTTCCAGTTGAAGACCACGTTGCCATCTTCATGATCATGTGTCACTGCGTTAACAACAGATCCAAGTGAAACAGGAGTAGTGCAACGGAAACACTGCTGAGGCGCTGGGGCCAGGCTATGCAGAACCTTTCAGTTCTGCTTAGTGGTCACGGCAAAGGGAGAGGAAACCACCTCTGCAGCCTTGTGCGTTTGTTGCCCTGATGTTTTTCCTTTCTATACACGTCATGCCCTTTAAGATGGAGCACAGGACTAGCTTTGCCCAGGCATACCTTTGATTTTATAGAAGGCTTCCGGAACGAAGGCCTGGATGGCTTTAAAGCGTTCAACTACAAACCCCAGAGTTGGGAACTGGCAACTGCCGTAGCTGATCAGCTGATCTGCTAAAATATCAGGGAAGATCTTCCGGAGCCTCAGTGTCTGGAATCTGGTGAAGGCAGCACCTGAGAGAATAAAATGGACACTAGAACTGAGAAACAGAACATCGGAGGAGAATCACAACGCTTCAGATGGTCCTTTTTAAGACTCTAATCAAGTTTTAGTTTTACTCTCATTGCAATACTCCGTTTCAGAGCCTGTCAGTGCCACGCGAGCTATAAACCCAGTGCTTTTCTCCAAAGAGCATGCTTCCAGTAAAATATGAGATGTGGTTTAGTTGTATCTGATCTAACAATCAGATTTACAACCTTAGAGAGGCCATTTCTGTCCTATGATGGGGATGGAGTAACAGATGATTTCTAAACAGCCCTTGCTGGGCTTTAACAATGTGCATTCAGTGTGGTTAGAGGAGAAGCGAGGAAGGGCCTGATGGATAGCTTATCTTCTTTGTGTTTATAGACCATAAGCTATACACTGATAACAAAACTGTCCCCTACCTACTGACCACACTCTTCCTCACCTCCCCTTAGAAGCGGTGCGTGTAGCAGCTCGGGCCTGGCAGCTCCTCTCACCTCCAGCACATCTTTACGTACCTATCCTGAGGTCCAGCTCCTGCCTGACATCAACGGCATCGCTCGTTTTTCGATCTGGTTGGGTGAGGTTCTCACAGGCTGTTCTGACAGCATGAAGTGTAATCTCTGAAAAACGGGCTCGGAAAACCTGGAGGTTTGGCTTTACTGTCAGGAAAAAAAAAAAGAGAAATCAAAGAGCGACTCAAACAGCAATAGAAAGGAGCAACTTATTAAGAGCTGTCTTGAAAAGGGTGTGCTGCCAATTACTTCTATAACTGCTCAGTAGCTCAGTGTATTTCTGGTCTAGCGGCACAGCAGAGACATGGACCTGGTGGAGCGGGGCCAGAGGAGGCCCCAGCAGTGATGGGAGGGTGGAAGCCCTCTGCTGGGAGGCCAGGCTGGGAGAGTTGGGCTTGTTCAGCCTGGAGAAGAGAAGGCTCCAGGGCGACCTTCTAGTGGCCTTTCAGGACTTAAAGGGGCCTCTCAGGAAGATGGGGACAGACTTTTGAGCAGGGCCTCTTGGGACAGGACAAGGGGTGATGGTTTGAAACTAAAAGAGGGAGATTGAGACTAGAGAGAGGGAAGACATTTTTTGATGCTGAGGGTGGTGAGAGCCTGGCGCAGGTTGCCCAGAGAGGTGGTCGCTGCCCCATCCCTGGCACCATTGCAGGTGAGGTTGGCCGGGGCTCTGAGCAACCTGCTCTAGTTGCAGATGTCCCTGCTCCCTGCTGGGGGGTTGGACCAGATGAGCTTTAAAGGTTCCTTCCAACCCAAACCAGTTTATGAATCTATAATTTGAGAACTACAGTCAACACAGTTAACCTGAACACAGTACAGGCTGAGAATACGCCTGGTACGAGATCTCTGAGCAGTGATACCTGTTAAATCAGCACTTTAATGGAACTCAGATTGATGCTCTACGCACCAGCTTTGCAAACGTGAATTATCTCAAAGCCGATGTTCTCCCCTTCCCGATCGCAGTCAGTCCAGATCACCAGAGCCTGGCACTGCTGGACTTCTCGTTCAAGGGTTCTCTGAGAGGAGGAAACAAAGCACAGTGAGACACAGGAGGCCGCTGGCTTTGTCATCATTTTAGAGTGACTCACGAACAGAGCATGAAATGCAACGTGTATCCATAGAGATGGATTGTTGCAATAACATTTTGTAATTGTGTCTCTCAGGAGATTAGGCAGCTTTCAAAAGAATTGAGTCATTTATTTACATCTAACTACTAAAAAGCACGGCTTGGATCAGATCGTGCCACAGTCTGTTTTCTGAGAATGTCATTTTTTCTAAAATCAAGATGCAATTACCAATGGCACCTTGTTGGAAAAAACATTTCTACTTTTTTAGCAAAGGAGTTGTTGCTTTACTGCACTAAGTGTACACGAGCAGGAGACTTTCTGTGTCACGAACAGCGTGTACAGTCCTAGGAAATGCAGGAGGAATTCACTAAACTCTACAACTTCGGTGTTCAGGATAATGGTACAATCCTCCTTCTGTCCGAGACAATATTTGTAGAACTCATCTCTCTACTCACAGTTTCAGGGAGACTCTTAAAAACAACTTACCTTGATATCCACGTAATTTTCAGGGCAATACTTCTCAATTTCAGCATCAAAAAGAGCTAGAGGGTTGCAGCTATGCCTGGTAAACAGAGGATAAACAGCGTGCATAACAAAAACTAAAACACATGTTGTGAGACACTAATTGGTGCCGTGTTGTGAGGAAAAGCTCTTCAACTATCTGAATTAATAATATGTTATGGGCCTCATTTCAACTTGGACTTCATATGAAATGCTGAGTTAGGCTTAAAAGCAACAGAACCAAAAAGCAACCAGAGAAAAGAGCAAATCTGGAAGGGCGCCCTAAACATGGAACTTCTCTTAGTTCAGGCGCAGAGAACAAAGGGGAGGGAAGCTGGAGAAAGCGCCTCGCTTCTCAGGCTGAACAAAGAACACACAAACATCCATCTGGCGTTGAATCAGTTTAACTCTCTGGGTCTGCCTTAATGTATTTCAACCAGTGGTATGACTTTGAGGGATTTTAGCGCTCTGAAGATAATAATTTGAAACAATATTTCAGCTATTCTATATAAAATTTGGTACTCATTGCCATGTTCCACACGTGGTGTCAGTCCCTTCCTGCTCCCTGGTCTTCAACCTCGCCGTGCCCCGCTCAGCTCGGGGCTGAAAGCAGATGAAGACACCCCCCTTCCTGCAAGGGGTCCCAAGTACTAACCATTTGCGAAAGGGCATTTTAAAATCGTGAGCCAGCAAGTGTCCTGACACCGATGTCATCACCACGGTGACGTTCTACAAGAGACAGCGCAAGGAAATTAGTGCCCGTAGTTTGCTAAAAGCCACCCTCAGCCCCAAGGTCTTGACGCCGTTCTCAGATACAACCAGTGACACCTCCCTCCTGCTAACAGATCATAACGAGCTCTTCTCTCTACTCACAGATAAATCTACAGCCTTATCCTCAATTTTTGCAGGAAGCTCCCAGTTCCAAACAGCAACATATTTTCACTGAGATAAAACCAGAAAGTTGAAAGACTCAGAGCAACAAAGCAGGTCAATGGTTGAGCCACAAAAAGAACATCTGACTTTTCCTCATCTTTGGACAAAACGTCCCCGTCACTGGATGTTTCATAACTTCTGACAAACCAAGTTTTATTAATAATTAGTGTTGTGCACGTTTCTGATCCAGCAGTAGAACGAAAGAAGACTCTACCTGGCCAAACATCTGGTAGTCGTATTCGTAGATCTTGTTGAACTTGGAAAACCCTTCTCGCTAGAAGGAAAAGGAAAGTTGCTGAGTTTCCGGCTCCTAAGAGAAACCCAACGCGTTCGGCCTCGTGTTCTAGGCGCTGTTATGGCAGAGCACAGGGGAGTGCAGGGCAAGTGGAAACCAGGTACTGTGCTAATGGAAATTGCAGCAGGGTGAGTGGAAATGGTCTGTATTGTTTATAGAGATGTTGAAATGGTGCTTTCCACCATGAGAGTGTTTTAAACCATGCCTGAAAGGGTGCCAGGGTTATCAACACCGATGACAGACAGCGGGGAAACAGATTTGTTTAGTGGGGCTGGCCAGTTATATCCCTGACAAACAACTGCCCTCTTCAAATGACAACTTGTGTGTCACCTCTGGGTCCCCAAGACCACCCTCCCACCAATGGAGACTCGTGGAAGGTTCTAGGTTGGGTATTTGCTGCTTTTTTACAGAAGCAGGATGGCACCTTCCTTGTCTGGGACTGTCAGCACTTAAGTTCTCCATAACACCTTTTGTTCATCAGGGAGACCTTATTGTGGCCTTTCAGTGCTTAAAAGGCCCTATAAGAAAGATGGGGACAGATTTTTTAGCAGGGCCTCCTGGGACAGGACAAGGGGTGATGGTTTGAAACTAAAAAAGGGAGATTGAGACTAGGGAGAAGGAAGAAATTGTTGATGCTGAGGGTGGTGAGAGCCTGTCCCAGGTTGCCCAGAGAGGTGGTCGCTGCCCCATCCCTGGAACCATTGCAGGTGAGGTTGGCCGGGGCTCTGAGCAACCTGCTCGAGTTGCAGATGTCCCTGCTCAGTGCAGGGAGGTTGGATTCAATGAACTTTAAAGGTCCCTTCCCACCCAAACCAGTATAACTCTGGTCTCGAAGCACCACCTAGTTCCTTAGCTTGGAAATACCAAGTGATTATACAAACTGTTGAAGGTTGCAAAACGAAGCAGCAGGGAGGAGAGATCTCTGAACTCCTCTTCTCCAAACCACAGACCATCTTTGCTTTATTACGTGAACTTCAGCAAACCCCTGACACCTGCTGACGCTGCAGAAGCAGCGCTTTTTGACAGCAAAATATGCGCCAACAGATGGTTTCAGTTCCTCAAGCCTTTCTTACATATGCTGCAAAGTGAGGAACAACACAGGGTGCCCTCACTGTGGAGCTCAGTGCCTGGAAAAGGCAGCCTGGGCAGAGGAAGCGCAGCTGGGGGGGCTGAATTCTAACAGTCACAAGGAAAAGGAGACTAAGACTCCCAAATATGTGGGCAAGCAGTATTTGTCCCCAAAAGAAAGCTGTTCACGTACCCTCACGCAGTCAGAAGTGGCCAGAGACAAAACTAGTGCTAGATGTTGCACATGCTAATGCAAACTGCCTGTGCCAAGCTCTACCAAGCAGGCTGGAGCTCCTGTACAAGACTGGGACTCTGTTGCACGGTGGCCCTGGTGAGCTGACCCTCTCCAGATAGGCGTACGTGCATCAGGAAGCAGTAAGGAGATGTGGTGTAACCCTACCCGTCGCATTCTGCTGTTGGAGAGCAGATCTGCAATCCCTCGGGCAGCGTCATTCTTCTCAGCCACGCACAGGACTTTCTGGATCCTCTGCAACGCCACATCCTCTGCAGCCCGGGAGAAGAGCCGCCAGGGCTGCGGCAGCATCCTGACCCCGCACCTGGCCAACAGCCTCGCTTGGAAGTTCATGACAAGAGATAGTGACAGCTCCCGCGGGGCCAAGGCATAGCTGCTGTGCGCCTGCCCTGGGGCCGGATCCTGGCAAGGATGGAGAAGGATCACTGAATGTCCCCCACACTGCCCTGCTCAGCCTTTAACCGGAGAACACAGGAGAGCCCAGGCCCCGCTGCCCCGCCGCCAGTGGTAGTGTAGCCCCCTCCGAGCTGCACGGAGATGGAAAAGGCTTCTTCCCCCACCAGACAGAGCTACCCGGCGGCTCCTGGCTGCTCCCCAACCACAGGCAGGACCCCCCCAGCCCCAGGCAGGAACCCCCCGGCCCCCTCTGCCCTGCCAAGGCCTTCCCTCAGGCCCAGGCTGGCCCCCACTCACTGCAGCCAGGACAAGGTAGGCCCTTTCCCCGCCTGGCCAGGCGCTCCCTCCCCGGTTCCTCCCCTCTCCCGGTGTCTCCTCACCCGGGTCAGCTCCTCCCCGACCCCCGGTTCCCCGCCCCGGCCTCTCCTCACCCCGCCGCCCTCGCTCCCGCGCTCGCTCTGTCGCAAACAGCGTCGCGCTTTCCCTCGTCCTGCCGTAAAGCGCCGCGGTGAATGCGGGTGAGAACTACAGCTCCCATGATGCTCCGCGGCGACGCCCTCCCCCGTTGTTTTCCCCGCCGTCGCACCTCAGTTTGTTATTTCCCCCGGTGGCCGCGTCCATCCCGGGTTAAGCAACAGCGAGAGACGGCGAAAATAAAATAAAGTTTAAAGAAAAACCGAAACCGTAAAGCGCGAAAGAGGGGGCGGCTTCGCTTCCGGGTGGCGAGGTCAGAGGTCGCGGCGTCATGTGACTCCAAGATGGCTGCGGGGCTGCGGCGTCCGTGAGGGGAGGCGGCTGAGCGGGGCCCGGGGAGGCGGCGGGGCCGGCGGCTCCGGCCATGGCGGAGGNCCTCCTGCGGGAAATATGATCAGCGCCCCTGACGTGGTGGCCTTCACCAGAGAGGAGGAGCTGGAGGATGAGCTGTGCTGCGAGCCCCCGCTGCCCGAGGAGTACTCGGTGCCGCTCTTCCCCTTCGCCAGCCACGGGGCCAACCCCTGGGCCAAGGTCGCCAGCTCCAAGTTCACCCGGGACTTCATCCTCATCTCCGAGTTCTCGGAACAAGTGGGGCCCCAGCCCCTCCTGACCATCCCCGATGACGCCAAAGTGTCGGGCACTTTCGATCTCAATTATTTCGCCCTTCGGATCATGTCTGTGGATTACCAGGCTTCCTTCGTCGGGCACCCTCCTGGCTCTGCCTACCCGAAGCTGAACTTTGTGGAGGATTCCAAAGTGGTGCTGGGGGACTCGAAGGAAGGGGCCTTTGCGTATGTCCATCACTTGACTCTGTACGACCTCGAAGCCAGGGGCTTTGTGAGGCCCTTCTGCATGGCCTACATTTCTGCTGATGAGCACAAAATCATGCAGCAGTTTCAGGAACTGTCCGCCGAGTTCTCCAAAGCCTCCGAATGCCTAAAGACAGGGAACCGGAAAGCTTTTGCTAGTGAACTGGAAAAGAAACTGAAAGATCTCGACTACACCAGGACTGTCCTGCACAACGAAACTGAGATACAGAAGAAAGCCAATGACAAAGGGTATTACACAACCCAAGCCATCGAGAAGGCCAACGAGCTGGCCAGCGTGGAAAAGTCCATCATTGAGCACCAAGATCTGCTGAAACAAATCAGGTCGTATCCCTACAGGAAGGTGAAGGAGTCCGATTTCCACCCCTACGAGCCGGAGTGTGCACTGGATCAGGCCAATGCAGGATGCGATCCGGACCTGACTACCTCCGACCTTGCTGAGCCTGGCGAAACGCACCTTTACACCCATGTGCCGTCCTATACTCCCAAGCTCATCAAAGCCAAGTCTGCCAAATGCTTTGACAAGAAGCTGAAGACGCTGGAGGAGCTCTGCGATATTTATTTTTTCACCCAAACACTTGACCAGTTGCACCAGATCGAGAGGACTTTCAGAGGTGACGTGTGCTACCTCCTGACAGACCAGATCAGCAGGGCGCTCTTAAAGCAACAAAGTGTAACTAACTTCCTCTTTGAGGATGTGTCTTTCCTGGATGAAAAGCCGCCTGAAAAGCAGTACAGAGGCTGCCAGGAGCTCAGCCATGATGCTGTCGATAGAAAGTGTTTGGAAGAGTCTCCCGCTCCTAAAGTAGTCATCAGCTTGGGATCCTACAAGTCCAGCGTGGAGAGCGTGCCCATCAAGATGGAGCAGGAAATCGAGGACTCCCAAGAACCCAAACTGACCGAGTCCATCACATTTGAGCCCCAGGAGAACCTGGACTATCTTGATGCAGATATTAAAGGCAGCATCAGTAGCGGTGAGAGCATTGAGGTTCTCGGAACGGAGAAGTCTGCCTCTGGCTTAACGAAATCGGAGAGCCAGGCCAGCCTGCCTGTCAGCCCCAGTCCCCAGGCGGGCAGGAGCAAGGTGGGCAGCCGGCGGACCGTCAGCGAGGACAGCATCGAGGTGCTCAGCACCTGTCCCTCCGAGTCGCTCATCCCGGAAGATTTCAAAGCGAGCTACCCAAGTGCCATTAATGAGGAACCTTACGCAGATGATGAAGAGGGGGGCCTTCGTTTCACCCCCAAACTAAACCTGGACAACGCTGACGAGGAGGAAGATGCTTCAAAACAAGAAAACTTAGTGCAGGTTGATTCTGCCTGTTGTATTGGGAAGGAGAGTCCCAACTTCCTCGAGCCACTACCTGACCTGGGACAGAAGCCCTGCGACGAGGACGGGGTGGTCAGGATCCCTCCGCAGCCGTACCGGCAGGTCGAGCAGGGGCTGCATGGGAGCTTCGGGGGCTTCCCCTCCCACGATGGCATTGCGGGGGGGCTCCTTCCCTACGAGCTTGACTCGCGCTACCTGGCAGGCAGCAGGGAGGTCAGTAAGAGCAGCCTGGACGAGTGCTCGGATTCCACGAGCTATATCAGCAGCGCCGCCTCCACGTGCTCCGACAGGACCCCTTCTCCTGCCCACCACTGCCAGGCGAGTGAAAGGCACAAAAAAAAGGCTGGGCAGAACGCGCTGCGGTTTATCCGGCAATACCCCTTCGCTCACCCCGCCATCTACTCCCTGCTCAGCGGGAGGACCCTCATTGTGCTGGGGGAGGAGGAATCCATAGTCAAGAAGCTCGTCACGGCGCTTTCCATCTTTGTGCCCAACTGCAGCGTTTACGCCAAGCCCGTGAAACACTGGGTCACGTCTCCGCTGCATGTCGTGGATTTCCAGAAGTGGAAGCTGATTGGGCTCCAGAGGTAAGTCCAGGGTCGGTTTCCTTTAACAGTGTTGGGGTGTGAGAGTAAAACTTCTCCTAGGTAAGAATTTCAGAGAGGAGTGGGTGTGCGGGGAAGGTCTCTGATTACCCATGCAGCTGCTGTGAGTTCCTGTTTGTGGGGTGTGTTTTGGAAAGGGGTAGATTTGTCTGTCTTGTTATCCAGCCTCACTTGAGAGTTAGTGTTTAACACATGTGCTGGGCGCTTGCTCCCTGCTACACACTAGTTATTTGGCCAGGAGGTTTCCCTCTGGTTTAGATCTTCACCTGGCAAAGCATAAAACAAAGACACGAGTCCCACTGGCTTCCTGACTGGTCTGAGAACTGAGTGCTCCTGGAGTCCCTTGTGTGGACACGTTCACCATGAGCCAGCAATGGGCTCTTGGGGCCGAGAAGACCAATAGTATCTTGGGGTGTGACCAGCAGGTTGAGGGAGGTTCTCCTGCCCCTCTACTCTGCCCTAGTGAGGCCACAGCTGGAGTATTGTGTCCAGTGCTGGGCTCCCCAGTTCAAGAGGGACAAGGAGCTACTGGAGAGGATCCAGTGGAGGCTCAGAAGGTGCTGAGGGGACTGGAGGATCTGTGCTGAGGAAAGACTGAGAGGCCTGGGGCTGGTGAGCTGCAGAAGAGAAGCCTCAGAGGGGATCTGATCAATGCTGATCAAGAGCTACAGGGTGGGGGTCAAGAGGATGGGGCCAGACTCTTGTCAGTGGTGCCCAGCGACAGGACAAAGGGCCACGGGCACCAACTGGAACCCAGGAGGTTCCAGCTGAACAGAAAGAGAAACTTCTTTGGTGTGAGAGTGGCAGAGCCTGGCCCAGGCTGCCCAGAGAGGTTGTGGAGTGTCTTTCTCTGGAGAGATTCCAAAGGCACCTGGACACGATCCTGGGCCCCCTGCTCTGGGTGAGCTGCTGGAGCAGGGGGTTGGACGAGATGATCTCCAGAGGTCCCTTCCAACACCCACCATGTTGGGATTCTGGGTGTGTCCTGCTTTTTCCTGTTATGCCGAAACTCTTCTGACATTTCTGGCTAGAATTTCATTTTTGAGATGAATGCTTTGGTATGGGACGGATTTTTCTTTGTGCACCCCGATGATGCACTGCTGGTGAGATCGGTGGGACAGAAATTGGAGTGCCAGCACCGTGGGCTTTGTTGGTGATGGTCTGCTGGCCAGGTGTTGTGGGGAAGGGTGGAGGTGCAGAGCTGCTGGGCTCTCTTTGAGGGGATGCAGGAGGACAGAGATTTATTTACAACACACCCTAGTGCAGGAAAAAAAGTCCGCAGAAATCCACAGGTTGCGGTGCCGTTCAGATGCAAAGGAAACTTCTGCTGAGGGTGAGGACCATGGTGACAGCCAGCACTCCTTCCCCAGCACCCAGTCCTGAAATGTGGCTTCATCGTTTACATTAGCAAATAACGATGGCTCAGCTCTCAAGATTTTGGCCCTGCCCTTGTGGTTGTTATGAAAATGATTTTCTTCGTGTGTTACCAGGATGTGTTTTGGTGCTTCAGGTGCAGGTATGACAGGGAATGGCCATGGCTGTTACCAGCCTGGAAAAACATGAGTCAGGGCAGCAGCCCATGGCTGGAGCCAGGCTGGAATGGAGTCATGGACTTGTTGAGGTGGGAAGGGACCTTTAAAGCTCATCTAGTCCAACCCCCCTGCACTGAGCAGGGGCAGAACCTCCTCCCTCGACCTGCTGGCCACAAGTAGCTCCTGAAATCCCATTTCTGAGCAGCATGAAATTCAAAATATAGACATCTGCTTTCTGGGCTGCTGAGTGTTGCGTCACTGGGGGCAGTGGATGACGAGATCACCCCAAGCTCTGAGTTTTTCCTCATTTCTGTGCTCCTGAGGCAGGACAACAGCTGCTCCCAAACTTCTGTCTGTCGGTGAGGATTTCAAAACCCCAAGTGTTTGCTCGTTGCTCAGTGTTTGTGGTTGATGCAATTTTTATAAACAAAAGCCTTTTTTTTTTTTTAAAGAACTGCGTGTAGCATGTGTCAGTCATTTCAGCTCCTCTCTGTGGAATGTTAATGAAGTGTTGAGCTTAATGTGGGTGCTCTCAGCAAACCATTTGGACAAGGGCTTTGGGAAGGAACTTAGAGGCTGAATTAATGATTCTGGTCAGGGTGTTGTGTCTCCCAGGGCCGGATGCTGCCTGGGCATCAGCGCAGCCCTTACACCAGCAGCTGGGGCTCCTGGTCTGGGCCTGGGAACTGCATCTCAACCATCTTAAACCACCTAGCTGAGGAGGAGGAGGTAGAGTTCGCGTAGGTGGCTGGTAATTTGCATTTAAATAACATTAATTTAGGCTTGTTGAATAATTGTATGTTGTGAAGGGTACTGTGGGTTTGCACCTGAGTGAAAAATGTCCAGGCTCAGCTGGTGAATATTCTGGTTTAAGGATGATTCATCTTTCTAAAGGAAGAGCAGAAGGTTTTGCTCTTCTCAGGGCTTTGAGCATCTCAGAGCAGCTCCCTCCTAAACCAGCTGTGGGTGGGGAAAGTGTGAAGGGGGAAGTGAGAAGTCTCCTTGTTGTGGAGGAGGGGCTGGTTTGGGTTTCTGGGTCCTTGTTGTCACATCCAGAAGCTACCAGCTGCTGCAAGATTTTGCTTCTGTTCACCAGAGATGTCCTGTCACTGCCCCTCCACGTTGCTGAAGGAGGAAGCTGCCCCGAAGCGCAGTGTTTTATGAAGTAGAGGATCAGCACATGTGGGGATCCAGGGACTGGGGTTTCTTTGGGATCTGGCAGGCTGGAGCGGCTGTTGGGTCATTCTCCTCCGTGCCAGACTTTATTTGCCTGCAGAGGCTCTTGTACCAGCTCACAAGCTAGAGGGAAGTGGTTGAATCACCACCCCTGGATGTGTTTAAAAGCCATGGAGATGTGGTGCTGAGGGACGTGGTTTAGCAAAGGACTTGGTGGAGTAGGGTTATGGTTGGACTGGATGATCTTAAAGGTCTTTTCCAACCTAAATGGTTCTATGATTCTATGCAAATACATGTGGTACACAGGCCTGGACCCAGCCTGCTGCTTAACCGCCTCGTTCCCTCCAGCCATCACCTCTCTCCTTGCTGTTTCAGGACGGTGTCGCCCGCCGGGGTGAACGTCCTGGCCGCCCTGAGCCGATACAGCCGGTACGTCAGCATTCTGGACGCCGACAGTAAGACTCTCCGCTGCCCGCTTTACAAAGGCACCTTGGTGTCCCGGCTGGCAGACCACCGCACGCAGATCAAACGAGGAAGCACCTACTATATGCACGTCCAAAGCATCCTCACGCAGCTGTGTTCAAAAGCCTTCCTCTTCACCTTCTGCCATCACTTGCACCTTCCTATCAGTGAAAGGGAACCGGAGGAATCCGTTGCGAATCGCAGGATGAACTTTCTGAAGCTTCAACTGGGCCTCGCCAATGAAGATATCAAAATTGTCCAGTATCTAGCAGAGCTGCTGAAGCTGCAGTACCTTCAGGAACCTGGCCGGGGGGGGAACCCCCTGCTCAGATTTGACTATGTTCCCAGCTTTTTGTACAAAATCTAGCCTTGCGCGGGCTGTCCGCCCGCGTGCTCAGAGTCTGACAGAGCTCATCCCCGCTTCACATTGATGCTCTCCACAGCAGCTCTCATATGTCAGGAAGGGGAGAAGAAGCCGATGCATTTGCAAGCGTCTCTCCGCTCTGCAGAAATCAGTGTCCAAGGGACCAGATTTCTGTAGCTCGTAGCCAAGAATGTAGTTGTTCCATCACATAAAACACCGGGCGCTCGGTTTTTAAATATTAGAAGGGGCGCTTTGGACTTCTAAAGCGTTATCGTGGCAGCATCCCGGGGGGGGGATTGAGGTGTGGAGAAAGAGGTGGGCTGTCTTGGGGATCAGGACTTACTAGTGTGCAGCCCCCAAAATAACACAGTGCTCCACAGGCCAGAGCCTGTACGCTGGTGGTCCCTTCCCTGAAGCCAGGATGGAGACCGGAGAGGAGACGTAAAGGCAACGTGAAGTTTTTTCATCCTTCGGTGTCTCACGTGAGTGCAGCTCGGCAGCTCCCTGGCAGGGTGGCAGCTTGTGGTTCCCCGTCTGTGCGCAGCGGTAGCAGGTGGTGTGTCCCTTCCTGCATTTTTCTGAGTTTTCCTGGAGCTTCCCAGGACAGGTGGGAGCGCAGTGGAGGCACGTGGTGCTGCTCTCCAGAAGGCGTTTGCCAGGTTCTCTCAGCTTTTGTGAAGATCTAGAATGTGGAAGGATTCCTCACCGCTGGTGAGCACCGAGGCGGCCGCTGCGGTGAATGTAGAGCACTGTGCCTTGTTCATTTGTCACGTCCCGTTTGCTGGGTGACCTCCGAGAAAGGGGGGAGGGAGACTGGGAATTCTCCAAGCGTGTGAGGTCGAGGGCGGCCTTCTAAGGAGAAAACTGAAGAGAGCTGGGGGGGGAACCTCATTTTTAGGTGCTTTTTTGTGATGGGGAAACAAACAGTGCAATTCAACTGATGCTGAGACAGAGCAGTGAGATCGTGGAGCTCAGGAGAGATCGGGGATGAATGTATCGGATTCCACGTTGTATCTGTAGTAGTTTCTTTTTCTTTATTGGTTTTTTTTTTCGTGCTGGGGAGTTGACTTCTGTGCTTTGCTGTGAAGCAGGGTCAGCGTTGCTGCATGCTGCTTCTGGACGAGCCTTTGTCGTGTCTCCACTACCTCTCCCGGGGCGCTCCTGGGCAGAACCACTGCTCTCTGAGCCTGGATGCCCAGGACTTTCCTTTCAAAGCTCTGTGCTGCTGCCTGTGCCATAAAGGTTGTGTCACCAGTACGGTGACACTCCCAGATTGTTCCTGTTGGTGCCGAAAGCTTTGTGCCCAGGCAGAGCGCTTCGCTCTGGGGTCTCAGAGGAGATGCTGCTCCTCGGTCACCGGTCCTGGGCTGCGGGCTGCTCTGCCCGGTGGTTCTTCTAAGCAAGAACAGCCTTGCTAGGAAAGGGATCCTGGGGTTTACTCCTTTTTTAGCACTCTTCTGATTAGGGGGTGAGAACAGCTGAGATGGCACAAGACGAGCTGCTGCGTTGGTTGGTTTAGGTGTTTTTTGAACATCTGTTTGTTGTGATGCTGGGAGGCAGCGCTGGAGGTGAATGGGATGTTCCGTCCATGCCCGGGGAAGTTTCTGTAGGGACTGGGGCTCGTGAGCGTGGCTTAGACCCCACCAAAACTTGCTGTGAGAACTGCACTGCTCTGACACCTTTGTCCTGAAGGCTAGGAGACTCCGTGGGGAGGTCGGGCACCAGCTTCTGCGCTTCAGTACCACTGCCACCACGTCCTTTCCCTGGGAAAGGGCTTTCTGGGGTAGTGCAGGAGGTATAAACCAGCAGGGCAGAAAGGCTGGTTGAAACGGTGGTGGTGTTGAGCTCGTGGTACTCTCCGCAGGGATTTCCAAGGGTGACAAACAACCCCAAGGTCAGAGGTTGCTCGTGATGGTGGTTTTGGGTCGCGGTTGGGAAGCAGCGTGGCGTGGCCTCTGTGGAAGGCGAGCGGTGTGCCTGTGTGCGAGGCTGCGCGTCTGTACAGCACGTTTAAAGGCCTTTTCCTTTCCGAACTGTGCCCTAGTGTTGCATGTGAACTGGCTCTGCTGGTGAAAGACTCCCGTGTCCATGGAAAACACCCGCTCTGAAGTGATTTGAGGTGTCGCCTTGTCGATTTGTGTGTCCCTTTGTCGATTTGTGTGCACCCGAACGGCTTCCACACTAAACTGAGGCGAGTTCCCCGGAGGAAAAGGCGTCTCAGTGAATGAGTGCTGAGGTGACACCAAGCAGCTGGAAGCTCCCCAGGTCCTGCCTGACCCACAGCTCTGGAGAAGGCTCACACAGGAGCTTCTTTCCTGCTGGAAAACGACCTGGTGTTGTTTGTGTTTGAGGAGGGAGGAACTTCTTTCCTGCTCCTCACTTGTGTCTTCCTCCAGGCTGGCAGCGCAGAGCGGTGGAGCGGGATCGGTGGTTGGTGTTGGCTGATCTCTTAGTCAGCGGGCTTGACCTGGGGTGTTCAGCTGCGCTCGGAGCTTGAGAAATAACTCACCTCTCGTTGCTCCCTCTATCAAACCTGTAGTATCTGATGTTCAAGGCTGCGTTGAGCAATACTTGCCCTACCACCTATCTGACCCGCTACATCTCTCCGCCCCAAAGCAGCTCTGATTTGGGAGGATGCCCTGGGGGCTTTGTTGGGATGTCGCCTGTTTCAAACTGGGAGCTTGACCTGTCTTCAACTCCACTCTTGAGCTGTGGGGAAACACACCTTGGAGTGCTCCGGCTCCTAAAGCTGGCTTGCAGCAGGGTAACCTCGGAGCTCGGGCTCCGGGATAAGGGGAGTTATGTTGGGCTGTGGCCCCTCCGTGGTGCCCGTAACAGTGGCAGAAACCGAGGGGAGGCGGAGAATTCGGGAGCTGAATTCCTCTTTGCTCGGTCATTTCTCTGTCTGACCTTCTGCTCCTGTACAGTAACAACCCCTCTATCAGCACTTTAAGACTTTTTCCTCATCCTCACTGTGTTACCTCACCAGTCTCCGGTATTAGCAGACTTAGAACAAGTTAACGACCTTCGCACTAACAGCTCCCGCGACGAATCTTGGCATGTGTGTTCGTCGCCTTGCCTCACGCTGCTGTCCAGTCCAGCCATCCTTCCACCACGAGCAGGGCAGGATCCTCACACCCCTCGCCAGCCCTCCCGCACCGGTCCTCAGAGCCAGCGGTGCCGTGCATGGCCCTCGCCCGCTTCCCTGAGCGCTGCCTGCATGTCCCTGCATCCTGCGCCTCCGGCTCGCTCCGCTCTCTGCTGGCTCTCAGGGAGGGAAGGCTTTAAGCCTGACCAAGAATTCATCAGAGCAAAAGTCTTTTTCCTGGATGGGAGGGCAGGGCTCCCTTTTACTCCTCCACTTTCCGGCGTTGGGAGGTGCTGGCTCCAGCCCCTGCTCTGCTCTGCGCTGGAAGATCCCACCCCAGGAGGGTCAGCCATAGGAGTAGGCGATATTAACCCTACACAGGTTTCACTTCTCAGAGAACAGCGCTGGGATTTAACTTTCATCCAGCAGCAATCACTTCTAAGCAGCTCCAAAGCTGCGCAGCCTTGACTAGGGAAGTACTGCCTATACTCCAGCAATATTTCACCATTTATAAGGGGTGGGAGAGGCGTGAGCTGATGGCTCCGTGCCCCCAGGGCCGGTGCTTTGGTTTTTGTTGAGTGTGGGGGGCCACGGGCCC
Organism: Eurystomus gularis; assembly: GCA_013400335.1. Taxonomy (NCBI): domain Eukaryota; kingdom Metazoa; phylum Chordata; class Aves; order Coraciiformes; family Coraciidae; genus Eurystomus; species Eurystomus gularis. The sequence goes on from VZZY01002323.1 coordinate 154,555, forward strand.
CTGATCTGGTGGTGGGCGATGGCCCACGCTGTGGATTCAGCGTCTCGGAGAGCTGGGCAGGACCTGGGGCTCGTAGCAGTGCTTTTAAAAGGCTCTTGTTGTGAGGTAACGGGAAGTTTGTTGAGCTGAAGGGGAGTCGCTGCTCCGCACGGTGCCCCAGTAGCACAACAGCCTGTACCCCGATGCTGGGGGGTCACAAACCCCCCGCACGCTGCTCCCCGGGAGGTGTTTTAACTGGAAAGCAGAGACACAGGGTATGTGGCCCCGCTGCTGGCATGGGGCTGGGGCTGGCCGGGCTCAGAGCCGCCTGTGAGGAATTCTCATCTCATTTTAAAGCACTGTATCCTATTCCTGCATGTGGAGTTCCGTGTGTGTGCCTGTGCGTGCCGAATGCTTGCGTCCCTACTTAGAGCGAGTGTGACCGGGAGAAATCCAAGAAGCATGTCTTAGTGTCGTGCTGTAAGTGTTACTGCACAAGAGTTTAACAGATGTTAACACCAAATGACTAGTCTGAGAAATGTACTTTTAAAAAAAAAAAAAAAAGAAAAAAATTATTTATTTGGGTTCAGATATTTTTTGAAATACAAAAAAAAAAAAAAAAAAATTGGTTGTATTTTTTAAAGCTTATAATTCTTGTCATACGTTGTGGTCAAATTCTTAATTTTACCGTGCTTATTAAAAAATGGTTCTACTTAAGCTTTGTGCTCGGAGCTCTGAGGAAATGCCGGAGATGGTGGCAGGGACCGATCCTGGGAGGGCTGGGGCTCGGCCTCGTCACAGCCCGCGGAGGCTGGAAGGCACAGAAGGCACTTGGGTTTGCGCGCACGAAGGGGGAACCTCGAGGTTGAAGCCACGAAGGCTTTTATGGCTGTGGAGTCTCTTGTGCCTGGCCAAGAGGGGGTGGCTCCTGCCCCCACGTCCCTCCTTTCTGGTCTAAATGTCATCTGCTGCTCCCACAGCCGGCGGGAGCAGGATGGAGCCTGGCTGGGAGGCTGAGGGTTTGCCTGGTCCCTGCTGTGACGGGGAAGGGGCTGTGCCCGGGGGGGAACCTGCACCCCAGACGTGGGGGGAGAGGTGAGTAAGAGCCGAACGAGCCAGTGCCAGCGGGGAGGTGCTGGCTCAAGGCACTGGGGTGCTGGTCTCGGGCTGTGGGTTCGAGCGTGCTGTGATCCCAAGAGCTTCCGCAGCTCCAGGTGCAGGCACGGGGGCTTCTCCTTACAGGACAGGCAGCCCCGGGAGCGGGAAGGTCGCTGCAAAGGCCTCCACCTCTTCCTTCAGTGCCTTCAGCTCCCGCTGGTATTTTCCCTCCTCCAGTTTCTCCTTGAATTCCTTCAGTGTGGCCTTGGGGCTCATGTCCTTCTGCACACGCAGCGTCAGCTCGATCCCTGCCAGGATGGGAGACGCGTGGGTCAGATCTTGCAGCTGCGGCACCTCTGCCTGGGCCCACCGCTGCAGCTGGGAGCCCGGGAGGTTGGGCTCTGGGCTGGCAGAGTCATAGAATTGTCCTGGTTGGAAAAGACCTTGAAGATCATTGAGTCCAACCGTTAACCCAGCCCTGCCAGGGCACCACTAACCCCTGGCCCTCAGCACCACATCTCCACGGCCTGGAAACCCCTCCAGGGATGGGGACTCCACCACTGCCCTGGGCAGCCTGGCACAGCCCTTCACAGCCCTTGCCGGGAAGACACTTTTCCTCATGTCCAACCTAAACCTCCCCTGGTGCAACTTGAGGCCATTTCCTCTTGTTCTGTTGCTTGTTCCTTGGGAGAAGAGCCCAACCCCACCTGGCTCCAACCTCCTTTCAGGGAGCTGTCAAGAGCCAGGTCTCCCCCAAGCCTCCTTTACTCCAGGCTGAAGAACCCCAGGTCCCTCAGCCGCTCCTCACCACACTTGTGCTCTAGACCCTTCTCCAGCTTCGTTGCCCTTCTCTGGCCACGCTCCAGCCCCTCCATGTCCTTCTTGGAGTGAGGGGCCCAAAACTGACCCCAGGATTCAGGGCTTAGCCCTGACACCCCACAGTAGCACTGGGGCTGCTCCTCCAGACAAGTAAAGAGGGCTGCGAGGAACTTGCTGCCCTGGGAAACCAGTGTGGGACCACAGGACGACTGGGACTAGACTGGGGAAGGTGCAGGCTTTCAACTTCTGCAGTGAGGAGAGTTTGGCTGGTCCCACATCCAGACTTGCAGGTGGGACGGCTACTCCTCACTTGTGTGCATGCTCCCTTGGCAGCTGCTGGAGAAGCCGCCCATCTTGTGCCTCCTCACCAGGAGGAGCTGCCCTGGCCCCATGGGGGCTGCTGCTGGAGCTGAGACTCAGCCCTGCACGCTCTGGTCCCGGCCTCACCTCTGTGGATGTACTGGGCCACCCTACGGAAATCGTCCTGCCGGAAGCCGCGGGAGGTGAGAGCCGGCGTCCCAAACCGCAGGCCGCTGGGGCGCAGGGCGCTGATGTCACCTGCACCAGAACAAGCCATGAGCCACCAAACCAGGTACCAAAACCGCTGGGGATGGGATTTCAGCCTGGTTCCCAGTACCCAGCGTGAACTGGGAGCTGGGAGCCCTGCCTGGGCCATGGGAGGTGCCCAGCGTGTGGGGCTGGATGTGGCAGAGCTTGTGGGATCCCTCACCAGGACACGTGTTCTTGTTGCAGGCAATGGAGCAAATCTCCAGCACCCGCTCGGCCCGGCCACCATCTGTGCCTCTGCTGCGCAGGTCCAGGAGAATCAGGTGGTTGTCGGAGCCTCCTGCAAAGAGAGGGCTTTGGTGGAGGACGTGGGATTGGGGTCAGTGCTGCTCCCCCATGAAACTTCAGTGCAAAAAGGCTTGGGGATTGCACCAGGGCCTGCCCCTGGTTTTGGGGGTAGAAGGTGGCCTGTCCTGGGAAGTGGAGACTGCTTCAAAATAGTTTCATGGATGGCCTGAGGAACTGCGACGGCAGAGCCCTGCCCGTCGTGTCTGTGCTGCCCCTGTGGCCTGGCTCAGGCCCTGGCTCATGCACAGGGCTCAGCCCCATCCTGCCACTGAGACCTGTCCTCACCCGTGACGATGTCGTAGCCCAGCTCCATCAGCGCTGCCGAGAGCGCCTGGCAGTTCGCGACCACCTGCTGCTGGTAGGCCTTGAACTCGGGTGTCATGGCCTGCTGCAGTGCCACGGCGATCCCTGCGGAGGAAGGCAGAGCCAGGTGAGTCTTCACTGGGAGAGCTGGCGGCGATGTGTGGCATCACCAGCAGAAGTCATCCTGGGAGCTGAGTGAACTGACAGTTCCTTCCCATAACCAGGCTGGTGGCATCACCAGGAGCCAAAAGGCAGGATGGGAAGTGGGCCCATGTGAACCTCATGACGTTCAACCAGGACAAGTGCAAAGTCTTGCACCTGGGTCAGGGCAACCCCCGGGATCAGCACAGGCTGGGGACACGGGGCTGGAGAGCAGCCCTGTGGAGAAGGACTTGGGGTGCTCGTGGATGAAAAGCTGGAGAGCTGGCACTGTGCACTTGCAGCCCAGCAGCCAACGTCCTCCTGGGCTGCATCCCCAGCAGCGTGGGCAGCAGGGCAGGGAGGGGATCCTGCCCCTCTGCTGCGCTCTGGGAGACCCCCCTGCAGTGCTGGGGCAGCTCTGGAGTCCTCAGCACAGCAGAGACATGGACCTGGTGGAGCGGGGCCAGAGGAGGCCCCAGCAATGATGGGAGGGCTGGAAGCCCTCTGCTGGGAGGCCAGGCTGGGAGAGTTGGGCTTGTTCAGCCTGGAGAAGAGAAGGCTCCAGGGAGACCTTCTGGTGGCCTTGCAGGACTTCAGGGGGCCTGTCAGAAAGACGGGGACAGACTTTTTAGCAGGGCCTGTTGGGACAGGACAAGGGGTGATGGTTTGAAACTAAAAGAGGGAGATTTAGACTAGGGAGAAGGAAGACATTTTTGCTGCTGAGGGTGGTGAGAGCCTGGCGCAGGTTGCCCAGAGAGGTGGTCACTGCCCCATCCCTGGCACCATTGCAGGTGAGGTTGGCCGGGGCTCTGAGCAACCTGCTCTAGTTGCAGATGTCCCTGCTCCCTGCAGGGGGTTGGACTAGATGACCTTTAAAGGTCCCTTCCCACCCCAACCAATCTGTGATTCTATGGGACACACCCGGTTGCTCCCCAGGCAGTGCTGGATCAACACGGGTACTCCTTGCTGCAGTATCTCTAGGCTGTGAGCCCCTTGGGGCTGCTGGTTCCCCCTGCTCTGCTGGTGGGGGTCAGAGCCCAGCCAGGACACCTCTGCCAGCTCCCTTCACCATCCTGGAGCTGGTGGCCAGCCCAGCAGAGATGCGTACCTGCAATGGCGTGGTTGTGTGGGCCTCCCTGCAGCCCGGGGAAGACTGCCTGGTTGATGAGGCTCTCCAGGTTGTAGAGGGTTTCCTTGCCCGTCTTAGGGTCAATGCTGCGGGTGCCTGCAGGAGGGAAGGGCAGGGTTGCTCAGGAGGTAGCACAGCCGCCCTTCTCCCACAAGCTGCTTTCACCTCCTGGCCTCTCAGAGCAGGGGTAGTGGTTGTTCTCCAAATCTGGGCCACAGTTGGCCCTGGGAAGCTCCCTAGATGCTCCTAGGAGGCCCTAGACCTTCCTGCCTTCCCTCCTTCCCATCTAGAGCAGGAAGGAGCTTTAACTTGCAGCCTCCCCCAGCTCCCCAGCCAGCTCAGGCACCTTTGCGGTAGAAGATCATGCCAGCCCTGCAGCCCCTCAAGGTCTTGTGGGTGGTGGTGGAGACAATGTCACAGTGGTCGAAGGGAGAGGGCACCACGCCGGCAGCCACCAGCCCGCTGATGTGGGCCATGTCGGCCATGAGATAGGCCCCGTTGGCGTCGGCGATCTTCCGCATGCGGGCGTAGTCCAGGTTGCGCGAGTAGCAGCTGACACCTGTAGGGAGATGGCACATGTAAGGGACAGGAGCAGATGCTCGAGGACCTTGGGACAGACCCAAGTCCAGCCCTATGATGGGGACAGCCCAGCTGGAGACAGCACAGAAGATCCTGCCAGCGTGAATGTGTTTGAGGTCTCCTCCTGGCACTGCAGCACCTGTGGGTGCCCATGGGCTTAACAGGGTGTTACTGGCTTCAGGGAGCCACCTCCACCCAGGCTGTGGTCACCAGGGAGGTCAGCGAGGGTTTGATCCTTACCTGCTATGATCAGCTTGGGGTGGAAGAGGCGGGCATTCTCCTCTAGCCGGTCGTAGTCAATGTAACCGGTGTTGGGGTTAACCTAAGCGAGAAAGAGGGTTCAGCCACCTTGGTGAAGATCAGCTGCAGCTTCATCCCGCAGGAGGGGGTGTTGGGAACCTGACGACTGCGTCCTGGCTCTGGCTGGAGCAGCTCTCTGTACCTTGTAGGGCATGGACTCGAAGAAGACAGAGGTGGCAGAGATCTTCTTCTTGTCTGTCATGAAGCCGTGGGTGAGGTGGCCCCCATCAGGCAGGTCCAGCCCCATGATCCTGCCGTGGGGCTCCACCAGCGCCGTGTACACCGCAAAGTTGGCGGGTGACCCTGCAACAAGAGCAGAGCAGACCAGTTACAGGTGCTGGGATGCAGGGAGGATGGTGCAGCCAGCCTGGCTCTCCTGAGCACCCCGATACCTGAGTAGGGCTGGACGTTGACACCCCACTTCTCAGGGTCAAGCCGATATGCCTGCAGCGCTCGCTTCTGGCACAGCCTTTCCAGCTCATCCACGAACTCCGTCCCACCGTAGTACCTGCCGGTGAAGGACGGGGCAGGGGTTAACACCAGACTCATGACTCAGAACAATCCCTGTGACCAAGCTTGGGGGAAACTGAGGTGATGCCACCAAGACAGCAACTGCAGCAGACGTGACCTTGCTGAGATTGTCTCCTGCATGGCCAAGGACAGAAGCTGAGAGAGTTGGATCCTGCCCTGGAGGAGCTTGGCTGCCAGCCCAAGGACATTGCTTCCTCTCCAGAGGTGAGGTCTGGCAGCATGGGGGGTTCCTCTCCCTCCATGCAAGGGTTTGGGTTGGGTGGGACTCAGCCCCAGCCCCGTACCTCTGTCCGGGGTAGCCCTCAGAGTATTTGTTGTTCAGGCAGGATCCCAGGGCCTCCAGGACCGCTCGGCTGGCGAAGTTCTCCGACGCAATCAACTCCAGCCCCAGCCTCTGCCGCTGCTTCTCCTTCTTGATGATGGTGTGCACCTTTGGGAGGGAAGGGAAACAGCTTCACCTGTGCAGCTCTGCACACAGACATGGATTCTCTGTGGTAGGGAATGCACCCTCGGAGGGGACAGGGCATGGAGAGGGGCCTGGAAAGGCGGTGGAGAAGGGAGACAAGATCCATTCTTGGTACAGCTGATCCCAGACAGTTCATATGTCTGGTCACAGGCCATGTTTTAGGTTTCTTCGTGCCAGGAAGCTGCCAGATAATTGAGCTCTCATTTGGGCTTGAGAGTCCAAACTGTTCTGTGGGCCGGCTGCCCTGGTGTGGACGTTAGAGCTTCAAGCAGAGAGGTATGAGCAATAGATGTGACATTATGACCATGTTATCTGCAGAGGGTTGGGAGACACCCTCCCTAAAAAAGTGCACGGAGGCTGGATGGGTCCCACCAGCTCAGCCTTGGGCCATCTCCCTGGCTCGAGAAGGTCAGCATCCCCACGGCTGTCTGGGGGATGAACGAAGCGGCTGCTGGGCAGGGTGCAGGAAGGGGCTCTCACCTCCGGGTCGTTGGTTTCGAGCGGCTCCATGACCATCCTCTTATGGGAGACCCAGAGCTCCGCGCTAGGGAGGCCCTGAACTGAGTTTGCCATCGTCCTGCTGGGTCCAAGGTCACCTGCCAGTGGAGAGAGGGGTTTGTGGGATGGCAGCAGGGCTGGGTGCAGCACTGTGTCCCTGTTCCCATCCCACAGCTTTCCTGGAAGCCCGGAGGGATCAGCTACAGGCTGGGGCCCACTGGGCAAGGAAAACACACACAACTGTCAGGCTTCCCCTACTGATTTAAGACCATTAATTATAGCGCTTTGATAATTTCTGATGCTCTCCCCCTGTCCAGCTCTGCAGCGCCTGGCCAGACACCTGGGGACATGGTGAAGCGACGCACAGACCGCACTGGGTCAGGAACACGAGCAATGCCTTTCCCTCTCGCTCCTGGATATCCGTGAGTCTTTGGGCTTCTAGGACGTGCCAACAAACGCCCTTATGGACACAAGGGTGTCTTATTAAAACTGCTGTTTAACTTCAAGGGCAGTGCAGTGCTCAGACCCGCAGACCTCAATTCTAATGGCGTTGAATTTCCCAGCACGCTTAAACCTCTCGGCTGCTTTCCCTTGTGCGTAGCCACCAGGGCAAACCCCGAGCAGGTCAGAGTCCTGCCCCAAACCCTACCTGAGGTACAGGCAGCTTGTGGGGCTGGGCCTGAAAGGCAGCAGCTCTGCCTCGGTTGGCTCCACAGCAGAGCGAGGCCCAGGCCGGGCAGCAGCCCCCGGCCCGTTCTAATGCAGAGCACAAGCTCCCGGGCAGGCGTGACAGCCCAGCCTCTGCCTTGGCTGAAAACAATGCGGCTTTTTACCCATTAACTCAAGGCCAATGAAGGGTCGTGAGCAGGTTATTAAGCAATCGCACTGGGTTTGCTTGTGCCAAGCTGCTGAAGTCCACTCGGGGTGGGCCTGCTGCGTGCTGCCCTCCCAGGCAGGACCGCTCGGCTGCCGTCCTGCCCAGGCCTGGGGCCTCGCTGTCGGGGAGGGAACCCCAGTGTCAGAAAAGCCGGGATGGGGAAGGGGCTGCGAGGGAAAGGGGAGGGTGCAGTGCTCTGCCTTTGAGCAGGAGGCTCGGCGGGGACAGAGCTCCCCATTCCCCACCCGGGATGAGACCCCCATTTCCACCCTCACGGCGGGACACCAGGGGCAGCTCACTTGCTGCAGGGGCAAACCCCAGTCCTGGGGCTCCATCCCCAGCTAGCTCTGCACTCCCCGGCAGCCTGTCTCCATCACCCCCGGTACCCTGTCTCCATCACCCCCGGTACCCTGTCTCCATCACCCCGGCTCCATTACTTCCCGCATCCCTGAGAGGCTCCCGCCGACGCGCTCCCCC